>BLSH010211970.1:499619-510496 GCA_018402905.1 Glandirana rugosa | reverse complement strand
ATATCCCTCTCCCCTCTATACACTGCTCTCTGATCTGTCTGTATATCCTAATATCCCTCTCCCCTCCATACACTGCTCTCTGATCTGTCTGTATATCCTAATATCCCTCTCCCCTCCATACACTGCTCTCTGATCTGTCTGTATATCCTAATATCCCTCTCCCCTCCATACACTGCTCTCTGATCTGTCTGTATATCCTAATATCCCTCTCCCCTCCATACTCGGCTCACTGATCTGTTGGTGTGGAGGTCTGCGGGGGCTTATTTTGCACTGCCATACAACGGGCACATTGGAGATGCGCACATTGAGGGCTCACTTACACCAGAGGCAGACAAGTGCATGTATAAACGCTTATGGAAGAAAATAATTATAATTAATGTATTCTGATTAGGTGTCGACCAATATCGTTTTTTGGGCTGCCTATCAGGTCTTTATATCACCATCATCTGCCACCAGATGCAGTGTGTCACTTTCCACAGCAGTGATGTGGTCAGTGAGAGATGATTTCATCTCTCTGCTGCCTGCAACTCTGCTGACAGATTGGCAGACACTGCAACGAGCACAGTGCGGGGGGAGGAGGTCTGACCAATATCTGTACTTTTCTGACCAATAACGATAATTTTAAAAATGCGATTATCGACCCCTGATAATTGGCCGCTCCAATAATCGGTCTACCCCCTAATTTTTATTATCCTAGTTGACACCATTGCAGGGTTTTCACATGCATTTTAAAAAAGGTGCAGAGTGTTGCAATTTTCTTCACCACAAATGCGCTTGAACATGCGCAAGCACACACGAATGCATACAAATTTGTGAATGCAACTAAAACAAAATGAATAAGTAAAAAAAAATGTTTCCCAAAACACATTGAAAATGCGTACAAACATGCATGTAGAAACATGCAGCAAATGTAGAGATTGTGGTTTAAAGTGTTACTAAACCCATCACAGTACAATCTGTGATGGACTCACCCAGGACAGAGGCTTTTGGAGGGGATTTAATAGACTTGTTTGCTGAGGAAGAACAACCTGGGGAGTCTCCAGTAGAAGAGCTGGTATCCGGGCCAAACTTCCCAGCACCAACAGCAGCATATATGGAGTTACAAGAAACTTCTCTAGCTGAAGCACTGGCCACCGGACATAGGGTCCAAGACCTCTGCCCCACTTCTGTGGCAGTTCCAGAGGCTCAGGATTAGAAGGTGGCGGTCACTCCCCAGCAGCAGATCAGGATCCAGGGGGAGAAGGTAGAGGAGGTGTTCGTCGTCCCTCCCCAACAGTCGGCCAGGGTGGAGCAAGCAGGCTTTCCTCCTCAGCAAAGATCCATGCACCTGGGAGCCTGTACCAGAGACATGTCGTCCCGGCAGCCAGATGAGGATAAGGGAGATGGAGCAGCTGGCTCCCCTTCTCAGCAGCAGACGGCACCCCAGAACGATGCCACCAACCCAGTGGAATTAATGTATCATAGATTTCTTGAGGGATATTGTTGATAAATATTACTGTTCACTTTTAAGCAATCCAAACCACATTCTCAGTGTCCATTAAATAGCTGTCCATCATTTTTTCATCACCCTGTGCCCCTAATGGACACAGGGTGACTTAGACATAGGAGGTGCATGGGGAGCTGAAACAAAGTTTTAAAGTTTTTTCCCTTAACAGACCATGGCCCACAGTTGGTAGACAAGAGGCTAGCATTCAGTCCCCTCCAAAAGCCTCTGTCCTGGGTGAGTCTATCACACAATCAATCTGTATATGCAGTAAAGCATGCCTGTTATACTCATTGAGAAACCGAAGAGTTAATCCTGCACATTGTGTAAAAAGGTTGTTTGATCCCATCTTCCACTGTCACCAATTCATCTGTTGATATTACAGAGCCTTGGGGGGCACTCTGCACATGCTCAGTTGGTGTGTATTGCTAGAGATTTTTGGGCAAGGGCATGTGATCAGCACAGGGCCAATCCGCATTGTCCAAAGGGTCTGGGGTCATGCAGCCTCATTGGACAGTCAGAGGAGAATGAAAACACTTCCTACAAGCTTTAACCGAACACTGATACTGCTGACTGCTAATACACTGCTGATGAGAGAAGGTATTTAGCAGTTTATATTTACTAAAATAATTGCATTTCCATGTTCTGTGTAGCGTGGGAGGCCAGATATAGTGAATACAGGCTCCTGGGTTTAGTAGCACTTTAAGTGCCAGTTCAAACCAGAATTGCACAGGAATGCACTCAGATTTTTAGCCCATTCAGTTCGCTAGGCTGAAATCGCTCTGGATCACACCAAACGTAGTGCATGCACTGCATTTAAAAATGCACTGTAACCAAATTGCCCTGACAAACGGACTGTGCTTGCAATTTGCATTTGGGGTGGTGTTAGGATTACATTGACACCCGCAGCATATCGCACACCCAATGCAGTTTGAATGTAGTGCGGGAAATACGCACCGCATTCTGCAGTGAAAGGACCCCTAATGACCCCTTACTCCAGATGCAATCAGGTGCATTTTTAAACGCAATATGCGCACATTTTGCAAGAAAAATGAATATGTTCCAAATCAACCTAGTTTACCCCACTGCAGCGCTTTCATGTGCATTGCTAAAGAGTACAAAAGTACAGCATGCTGCCTTTTTCTGCACCAGAACACACCACAAGTGCTCATGTGTAATCACAACTTGGTAAAAGAAAAAATGCATTGTGAATGCAGAGACTGTGGTATAATGGCCTTTATAGTTTCCTTTCATACAGAGAAGCCACTAAGATGCCACTCACAGAAGGTTGAGGGGAATTCTTTAAACCAGGGGTCTCCAAACTTTAGGGCCAGTTTACTGTCCTTCTGGTTTCAGGGGGGCCAGACTGTGACCAGTGGGAATATACAATGCTATATCTTTGGTGTCAGTGAGAGGAATTGTGCTCCATCGTTTGTGTCATTGGGGATAATTGTGCCCCTTCACTGGTGTCACTGGTCCTCCTTGTTGGTGTCATTGGTAGGAATTGTGCACCGTCTTTGGTCTCATTGGGAGGAACTGTGCCCCACTGTTGGTGTCAGTGGGAGGGACTCTGTGCCCCGCTGTTTGGTGTCAGTGGGAACGATTCTCCCTCCTATATATGCATTACGCCTTGTGATTGGGCTTCCTCAGTAGGCGGGGAGCGGACATAAACTCAGCCCTTAAAGTGGTTGTCACAGGTTGACTAGAATAAGGCTTACCTGTAGGTACCCTGCATATCTCCCAAACCTGCATGGTTCAGGAGATATGCAGTGTGGAGAAGTGGCCTCCGTGACGTTTCTCCACTGACCCTGTGCCGTGACTGGCGGCCCCCGTGAATCCGGCCAGTCACAGCACCGGAGTCGTGGCCCCAGAAGGAAGAGGGGCAGGAGATGGACGCGGCCTGGAGCGTGGACATCGCTGGACTCCGCAGGCTTCGTTTGCAGGTAAGTGGCACATAATGGGCTACTATCCGATGCATAGTAGCCCATTATGCTTCTACTTTACAGGGTTATATTGAGCAAGTAAACCCCATCTGGGTTTACTTCCTCTTTAAATTGCCTCTTCCCTTACCACCTTGAGAACCTCTTCAACATCGCAGTATCTGGAAGTGACGTTATCGGCCTAGTAACCAACTATAGGGGAGGTCAAAAAAGACCGTCCCTTCTATACTAGGTTAGCGCGGCAACCTCCCAACAACCACAGAAACTGAAGTGATGTCGTCTGCCATCCGGGCTATAGGGCTGCACCGAAAAAGCTAGACGGCTCACGGGGACACCGTCATTCAATTAAAAATCAATGCAAAATCTAAAAAAACTGGAACAATAAGCAATACAACAAAATGTAATTCGTTATCTTTTTACTTAACATCTCACTCCTGGATATTGTGCCAATACATGAATACTGTGATAAAAACTTTATATATTCTATATGTATAATGTAAATAATGACTATAAAATATCTGTATGAAAATATGTAGATATACATAAAGAATACCTCAATATAAAATACACAATTTAATACAGAGTTCTCAAATTTTCACCTGTTACTAACAAAGCAGTTAAAATGAAATTCCAAATGCATACCTAAAGGGGCTAAAACTTTTTGGTTTAGTAAATCCAGTAGGATTCACGTTTTACTAAGTTTTCTGATATAATTTCCTCCCCTACAGTGTTTAATCGCTTTTTCCAGCCCCTGGAACCTTTTCAATCTTTGTTATGGACATACCTAAAATGCTTCCAGAAACTATGTTCCTTTCAACCATACTGTATGTTAGAAAAATGCTCTTGAATTCTTGCATGCAACGGTCTTGAGGTGCATCCCACATATTGGATACCGCTAGGGCATTACAACGTATACACTGTCCCTTTAGTAGAACATGTAATAAAATCCATTATATGATTTATCTGTAGCTACAAATTCTTCTTCTCTTTTTTTTTTTGCTGGCATCCACCTAGTTAGTATTTATTATGCAAAGTAATTGATGGCTTTAAATCCAGGTAGTCTTCTTATTTATTTTGTACTTGCATTGCTGATTTTTTTTCTTTACTGGGAGTTCCCATCTTAGCTGTGGGCATGTGAAGCTCACTTGCACCCTCCTTGAGTCTCTTCCAGGATAAGGTGCATGCTGGGTAACCAGCATGAACCTCTCGATCTCGAGTGTATGTCTCGTTGCCATATCAATGGGCAGTGATGGAGGAAGGTCCCGTCCCCATGTTATGGCAACATGGATAACATGTCTCTCCCCCCACAAAATCGCGTCATTTCCTGTCTGGAAATAATGCGATTTTACAGCTCAGGGATGCCCACTGACTCATGGGAAATGATGACTCACATCTCCCATGAGCCCATGCGAGGCAGGAAGTGATGCGGAGTGCCGCGGATCAGGAAGTGGAAGATTACAGGGACCACATAGCAACAGGGAACTTGGGGTGAGTATAAATTTTTTTTTTTTTTTAAAGGTATTTCTCTTATGTTCATTGATAGACGTAGCCTCTATTCATGACACGTGGGTTATGTACCTTTTTATTAGGAGTAGACTAGGCAGAACGAAAGTTCAGAAAGCAAAACTGGCCCCTCCCAGGGGGCCATCCTTACTCAGCACATAACCCCTCAGCCTTGCATAGCATATCAGTTTTCTTCTGTCTAGTGCAAGGAGTTAGACCTGGTTCCCTACTGGGAACTGCGGTTCCCCTAAAGTTTTATTTTTTCTTCTTTTTCTTTTCTGCTTTTTGCGCAAGCCTTCTGATGAAGACTGCAATAAAGTATCCGGCTGGGGACAACGTGGATACTCATAGGTCCTGCCATCTCCCCAGCACGGCCGACTGATGCGAGCCACCCTTAGCGCTGGCGGGGTCCGCCGCATCCTGCCCGTTCCGTGCGGGCGCCCGGTGGGTTAAACGTCCCATCTGCGTACCCATCGTCCAGACTGTGCCTGCTCCAGGGGTCGCTTGGCCGGCAGCATCCCTCCCCGGCTGGGGGGAGGAAGGTCTGCACCGGGTGGCTACCCGCTACGCCCATCTGGATGGGTGAGTGACACCCCCCTCCCCCCCCCCCCTGGTGGCGGAGAGGGGGCGACTAGCGATGCCCGTTCTGGTGGGGGGGGTTTAGGTGCACTGGTTCCTAACCTTCTCTCTCCCTCCCCGCTCGGCCACTCACACCACCGTTCGCTGATGCTGCCGTGAGCGGCGTGGGCAGCTCAGTTTGCCATGTGGTCCGCCGCCATTTTGGCGGTGACGGCCGCCATTTTTCAAGAGTTGCGGCCACCGCCATTTTGCTGTGGTCGTGGTCATTTTTGAAGAGTTTTGGCCTCTAGTGGCTGTGGCTGCCATTTTTGGTTAGTCTCCCTGTAATGGGACTTGTGCTTTTGGCGCCACTCCTTCCGGGAACGCAGCGGCGGCAGCATCAGCAGCTCAGCAGATAGACTGCAGCAGCACAGCATGAGATGGCATGGGAGGACAGTGGCGGCCTCCTTTTGGAGCATAGTGGCACAGGGTTTCGCAAGTATTGCAGCGAAGCATAGTTTTGGGTCCAAGAGGCCCTCTCGTGCCCCTAAGGTTTTTCCCTACCTCCCAGTATTTTGACCAGTATGTGTATTAGGAATGGAAACGTCCGCTGAATTCCTTTACCCTGCCAAAACGTTTTTCTGTGCGCTATCCCTTTGAGGACAGCCTGTTACAGAAATGGGTCTCCCCCTGCGGTGGATCTGCCAGTGGCCCGCCTGATAGGCGGACAGAAGCAGTGTCCAAGGCACTCTTTCTGGTGGCGGGGCAGCCATGCGGCCGGCCTTGGCGTCAGTCATGGTAGCTCAGTCGCTCACGGAGTGTGCGATGGAGTGGAGTGAGGCCCGGGGCGGCATAGATTCGCCTGAATCCGTACAGTGAGCAGACCACCTGGTGCAAGGGCTTCATTACCTCTGTGACGCAGCTCTGGACTTGGTGCCCATGTTGTCAAAAATGTTGGTTTTTGCAATCATTATTAGGCGCCTGCTGTGGCTGCGACGCTGGTCGGGTGACCACGCGTCCAAAAAGGACCTCACAGATCTTCCTTTTCAAGGTGGTCGGCTCTTTGGGCCCCAATTGAATGAAATCATTAAGGATTTCACTGGGGGGAAGAGTACGTTTCTTCCGGAACCCAAGCAACGTGATCAGCGCTGCAAACGGGCCTCAGCCCTCTGGGCAAAAAACTTTTTTTCGTGCGCCTGGTCAGGCGGGCAGGAACTCCCGGCCCGGCAAGTCTGCCTCTGGCTCTGGTAAGCGTCCCTGGCAACGCAAGCCCGAAAAGACGGAGGACAAGTCCTCCTCCGCATGATGGGTTGACCCCCGCCCGAATCTCCGGTGGGGGGGTGACTTCTGGGGTTCGCGGACCGTTGGGCCGCCCGCATATCCGACCGGTGGGTGCGGGAGGTGGTGTCCTCCAGGTACAAGATAGAGTTCAGCACCCTGCCCCCGGACAGGTTCTTCCCGTCCAATTTGAAGCTCCCTCCGGAGCGTCGGCTAGCTCAGCTAAGGGATGTGCAGTCGATGTCCGCACGGGGTGATTGTGCCAGTACCTCCAGCGGAGAGATTCCGTGGCTTCTATTCAAACCTCTTTGTGGTACCAAAGAAGGGGGGAGGGGCCAGGCCGGTTCTGGACTTGAAATCGCTCAATCACTTTGTGAAGACGCTCAAATTCAGGATGGAGTCAGTCCGTTTGCTCGTGGCCGCCCTGCACCAAGGGGATTGGCTGGCATCCCTGGACATCAAAGACGCATATCTGCACGTTCCCATTTGTGTCAGGCACCAGCGCTTCCTGCGCTTTGCTGTGGGGGACATTCACTACCAGTTTGTGGCTGTTCCCTTCAGCCTGGCCTCGGCTCCGTGGGTATTCACCAAGTTGCTGGCCCCGGTGCTCGCTCTGCTGCGACAGAGGGGCATTGCTGTGGTAGCCTACCTGGACGATCTTCTCCTGCAAGCGGAGTCGGCTCAGGCTCTGGAGGACAATGTTGCTGTCACCCTGACCTCACTGAGGGACTTCGGTTGGCTAATCAACCTACAGAAGTCGACATTGACGTTGATGGCACTGCAAGTAGCAGTGCGATCCCTGCTGTCACGACGGTGGTCCTCCTTACGTTTTTGCATGTGGGTGTTGGGGCTCATGGTCTCGTCCTTCGAGGTGATACCGTACGACTGGCTTCTGCAGCGAGCAATTCTACTGCATTGGGACAGGTCCCCTCCGTCTCTGGATCGTCTGATCCGGTTGGATCATCTGACCAGGAGGTCGTTGACTTGGTGGCTAGAAAATTGGAAGGCAGACTTCCTAAGTCGCCAAAAGCTGGACCAGGGGGAGTGGTCCCTGCATCCAGAGGTCTTTCGCCAGATTTGTGAAAGGTGGGGCACGCCAGATGTGGATCTCCTGGCGTCCAGATTCAATCACAAGGGGAAGACCTTCGTGAGCAGGTCAAGGGACCCATTGGCGGTAGCCACGGATGCTCTGGTGGCACCGTGGTCCCGGTACAGGCTTCTGTACGCGTTACCTCCTTTCAAGCTTCTACCGCGGTTGCTGCGCAGGATAGAAGTGGAAGGAATCGCGACAATCCTGGTGGCTCCGGATTGGCCTCGGCATCCTTTGTACGCCGATGTGGTGCGGATGGGAACAGACGTTACCTGGCGGCTCCCGCTTCGCGAAGGTCTACTGTCACAGGGCCCCATCTTGCACCCTGCTTTACCCTCGCTGGCTTTAACGGCGTGGCTATTGAGTCCCAGGTATTGGGGAACAGGGGGGTCTCTGAGTCAGTGATCCCCACTATGCTTAAGGCGCGCAAGTGTACTTCGCGCAAGATCTATCATCGCACTTGGAAGGCCTATACTGCCTGGTGCGAGTCGGGGGGTTGGAACCCCCATTCTTTTGCAGTTGCTCTGATGCTGGCCTTTCTTCAGCAAGGCCTGGACCAACAGTTGGCTTTGAGCACCCTCAAGGGCCAGATATCCGCTCTGGCGATTCTATTTCAGCGTCCTTTGGCGACGCATTCTTTGATCCGTACATTTGTACAGGGTGTACGTCTCATGTGGCTCCTCGCGTACGGTCGCCTTTGGCGCCATGGGATCTGAACTTGGTACTTTCTGTACTGCAGAAACCACCTTATGAGAAGATCAGGGATATTCCCTTACAATTGCTGTCTCAGGTCGCCTTCTTGGTGGCGATCACATCCGCTAGGCGGGTGTCTGAATTGACAGCTTTGTCGTGTAGGTCTCCTTATTTGGTCCTACATAAGGATAAGGCAGTGCTGCGCCCGTCTCCTTCGTTCCTTCCGAAGGTAGTCCTCCTCTTTTCACATTAATGAGGACATTGTCCTCCCTTCCTTGTGTCCGCACCCGTCTCACCTTAAGGAGATTGCTCTGCATTCCTTGGATGTGGTGAGCGCATTGCGGGTGTATTTGGCAGCTACGGCTCCTTTCAGGAAGTCGGATTCGCTCTGTGTGCTGACGGATGGGCCGTGCAAAGGGTTGGCGGCTTCGTCTGCCACTGTTTCACGTTGGATCACACAGACCGTGACCCATGCGTATACTGTTCGGGGACAAGTACCCCCTTTTCCAGTCACGGCTAATTCCACCAGGGCGATTAGCACTTCCTGGGCGTTTAGACACCAAGCATCGGTGTCTCAGGTGTGCAAGGTGGCTACTTTATTCTTTTCTCTGAGTTCATTGACAGACGGAGCACCCACCCCCTCGGTGTTGTGTTTATACGGCTTGTTACGAACTGATATGCTATGCAGGGCTGAGGGGTTATGTGCTGAGTAAGGACGGCCCCCTGGGAGGGGCCAGCTTTGCTTTCTGAATTTTCGTTCTGCCTAGTCTACTCCTAGTAAAAGGTACATAACCTATGTGTCATGAATAGAGGCTGCGTCTGTCAATGAACTCGGAGAAAAGGATTTTACGGTAAGTTCTTAATAAAATCCTATTTTATTTGTGGGTGGAACTCCACTTTAAGTTTCAAGGTCTTACAGGCCTTGCACTTAACCACAGACATAAGAGCCAACTAGAGATGGGAACAATGTACAACTATTATCTTTTTGATGGGATCTGAAACACCCGGAGCCAATATACAGTATCTCACAAAAGTGAGTACACCACCCTCACGTTTGTAAATATTTTATTCTATCTTTTCAAGTGGGGGGCGTTAATCGGTGTGTTCTCCAGCTTAGTGTGGTCAGTTTTTTTTTTTTTTTTTTTTTTTTTTTTTTTTTTTTTTTTTTTTTTTTTTTTCAAAAAGCTTTATTGAAAAATTGACAATAAGGTACATACAGAAATAAGCCATCACTTGGTACAAGGACAGTTGTTTGTCAATGTAAAAGTTAATGTCAAAGAAAAGGTTACAAGCAAATACATCTGACAGCGTAAACATGAATTGGGGTAATAAAGGCCTGAGTAAGATATATAATGGAGTATTAGACAGTCAAATTTATGTATATGAACATTGCCTGAGGAGTGGAAGCAAGGTAGTTATAATCCTAAACTGCAGGGGAGATGCATGAGTGTGAATCCTTAAAGATTTGGATGAGAATGAAGTATTACCATGGATCAAGAAGTTATATAGGAAAGTCAAGGGGTTTCAGGATGGGGCAGTTGGCTTGTGGGCCACCTGCCTTCAGTTTTCCTAGAGTATTGGTGAGCTCAGCTCGTAGATACCAACTGGAGAGGCGAAAGGGAAGCATAAGGTCTGAAATCTCAGCTTGAGTAAAAGAGTGTTCGATAAATTTCCGCCATCTGGCAAAGAAACGTTTTGCGGGTCTACAGTCTTGTGTGATAGCATCCAGCTTTTCTATAAGAAAGAGGTCCTTCAGGGATTGTTTCACCTTGGCAACGAGAGGCGGTTCTGGCTGTATCCAGGAAAGGAATATAGTCCTGCGGGCTGCCAGGAGACAGATGTGGACCCAATGTGAAAGGGGTCTGACATTTGTCCTTGTGGCGCACTGAAGATATATAGCATTGGGTGTTTGGGGAGATCAATGGAGCACACTGAGTCTATATATCCTTTTACATTGTCCCAGAAGTCAGAGACTTTTTGACAGGTCCATAGTCTATGATATAGAGTAGGTCTCCTGAGCGAGCACTCTGAGTCACACGAGGTAACTAGAGGGGTTTGTGGGTTACGATATATAGAAGTCACGCGGTGTTCCTGTTTACAGTCTGGGGAAAGTGTAACCCAGGTGTAGACAGAGGACCGTCGGGCGTCCTGATATAAGGAAAGGACCTATGTCGGTCTTGGCGGAGAGCAACGGTTCCACTTTGTTAGGGACTTCCTGGAGAAAGAATATCTTTTCGACCTACGATAGTGTGTTCTGACATCTGGGCGTTTTGCAAAGAAACGGTCTACCGCCTTTAAATAGCTTGTGAGAAAATGAGTTCGACTCTAAAGT
>BLSH010211970.1:465790-492801 GCA_018402905.1 Glandirana rugosa | reverse complement strand
CGTAAGGGGGAAAAGGCATCGAAAAGCACCCTAGCTAGGTGGCTAAAACAGGCGATAAAAGAAGCTTATCTGGCTAGTGGCAAGGAGCCACCAGTGGGAGTATTACCACACTCTACAAGGGCAGTGGCAACTTCCTGGGCTGAGAAGGCAGGGGCCTCGCCGGAGCAGATCTGTAAGGCAGCCACTTGGTCCAGCTTCTCTACCTTCATGAGACACTACAGGCTGGATCTCTTGTCGGCAGCAGACCAGTCCTTTGGAAGGAAGGTTCTGCAAGCTGTGGTCCCACCCTGAAGTAAGTGCTTGGTGATCATCTCCATGGTGCTGTCCTGAAAGGCGAGAGGAGAAAAACCTAGTTAGACTTACCGGTGACGGTATTTCTAAGAGCCTTTCAGGACAGCAGCTACTTCCCGCCCTAATCCTTGGTGGGATATGTATATCTAAACTTGCATATAATGTCTCTGATTTATATCTTCCAGCATGTCGGAGGAAAACGGGGTACGACTGAGGGCATGGTGGAAGCAGCCGCTTTTAAAGGGGCGTTGACACGGCAGTGTTTCCTGTAAGAGGTGGAGCTACGCTTTCTCCATGGTGCTGTCCTGAAAGGCTCTTAGAAATACCGTCACCGGTAAGTCTAACTAGGTTTTTTTTTTGTAGCTGCTGACTTTTAACTGGGTGGAGCTCCGTTTTAAGCCAGCCATAGAATGACCTTATTTTTGAATTGGTATAATTTGGGCATTATTGGTGAAAGCTTTCAGTGCAGTCAGGTGGTTAATTTATAATGTATTGACTGTATGGATAAATATGTCGGTGATAACCAGATTGTAAGCTCTTTGCCAATTTCCAAATAAGCCGCTCTGTGTCTTGGTATTCCTGTTAACAAACTATCATTCTTTCAAGATTAGTATAGCAATTAGCTGTAGCTCAACAGGCGTAGGCATTATCCTTCTAGACCGAGAAACGTAATACTGTTTTTATAGACTGTACTTAATTAGTGAAATGTTACATCTTAGGCTGATGGAATGCTTACACTGAAGTATTCATTGTGTGTGCTCTTTGCTTAGGCTGGTAGCATTTCTGAACAGACCGATAAGACGATGGATTTCACAGCCAACTTGACCGGTATGTAAAGCATTATTTTATTAAAAACATGATGGCTTTTCTTTGTGTAATTAGAGGAAACGTATCAGGAAAGGGATATGGAAGCTACCACTGCTGGTTTGTTTTGGATGTGCATGCTGAGATGTATGTATGAAAAGCAAGGATAAATATGTAAATGAAAAAAGAACGGGAGAAGTGTACCAATCTGATGTGGTAAAAACTACTATTACAAATATTAACGTTTTAAAAAGATTGAATGTGATTTATACACAATCTTTTTAATACTTAATAAAGTTTGTTTTTATTGAAAGAGCAAGTAGGGGTACACACTGTTCCAAGGCCAACCTGCATAAGATCCAAAAAGGCCGATTTTGCCTGAGTGCCAGCCCGGTCCACAGCCGTTATCAGTAGAAATAGAAGACCGAAGTGGCAGCACTCCAATGTACAATATATGGCTACCATGTAGATAAAATGACAAGACACACACATAGCTCCAGGAGAGTAAATGTATTTCACACATCAGTGCTTATTCATTAACCACTTCAGCCCCGGAAGGATTCCCCCCCTTTAGGACCAGAGCACTTTTTGCGATTCGGCACTGCGTCGCTTTAACTGACAATTGCATGGTCGTGCGACGTTGTACCCAAATTAAATTGATGTCCTTTTTTCCCCACAAATAGAGCTTTCTTTTGGTGGTATTTGATCACCTCCTGCATCACATCCTGTTCGCCGCTAAAAAACAAAAAAAGAGCGACAATTTTGCAAAAAAACAGATATTTATTACTTTTTGCTAAAATACAATAAAAAAAAAAATATATATAGAAAAACAAATTTATTCATCGTTTTTGGCCGATTCATATATTCTTCCTCACCTTTTTGGTTGTTTGGTTTGCACTAAAGTTGCTGCGTTTTACGAACGAGGAGAATTCATTTATGGGGTTTTTATTTTTTTACTAGTAATGGCGGCGATCTGCGGTTTTTAGCAAAACTGTGACATTGCAGCGGACATGTTGGACAATTTTGACACTTTTTTTGGTACCATTGGCATTTCTACAGCGATCAGTGCTATGAACATGCACTAATTACTGTATAAATGCCACTGATGGGGAAGGGGTTAACACTAGGGGGCGCTCTAGGGGTTAATTGTGTTCCCTGGGATGTGTTGCTAACTGTGTGGGGGCTGGACTGAGTGGGGGAGGAGAGTGATCGCAGCTCCCATACACAGGGAACCTACAATCAGATCCCCCCCCCCCCCGACAGAACGGGGATCCGCTTGTTTACATTAGCGGTCCCCATTCTGTCACTGCGGGGGAGCGATCGCGGGTAGCTGGCGGACATAGAGTCCGCCCTACCTGCTCCCTGGCTCCCCCGTAACAGTGAGCGTGCAAACGCTCAAGATCCGCGATCTCGCAGCCGCCTTCACGTGTCGTTATCGAGCCCAGTTGCAATCCACAGCGGGCGGTTCGGCAACTGGTTAATAATAAACTTTATTGTATATAGCATCTTTTTAAAGGTAGCTTCTCAACGTGCTTTACAAGGGAAAAAACAAGAAATACACAGGATAATCTAAAAGAAAAAAGAGGTGCATGTGAAGGGAGCTTTTTTTATGTATAGATACTTTAATCTTGCCAGTAGTTTTGACTGATTTGTGGGTTGTCCTCCTTTAGGGAATCCCTTCAAGTATTTGATGGAATCTCTTGATTGCAGTCCTGACAAGACCTTCTTTAATGTATCTAAACTGCAGACATCAGATTATGGTAAGTTGGTTTCTACAATTAGGGGTTTTTTTCTTGAATTTTGAGGCTTTTATCTTTTTAATTATTTTAACAAGTATTCAAAAATATTTTACGGATAAAAAAAACAAACCCTTTGTGTATATTGCTTTCTGCAGACACTTTGCCATACTGTATCCGTGTGGTGCTGGAAACTGTGGTGCGAAACTGTGACGGTGTCTTGGTAAAAGAAGAGGATGCCTTCAAAGTCTTGGAATGGAAAAATAAATGTGAAAGTCAAGAGGTGCCCTTCCTTCCAGCTCGTGTAGTTTTGCAGGATTTCACGTAAGTAACCTAAGTGCTTTATGACATTTTAAATTAAAGAGAAGCTAGCCTCTATAGTATAATTTTCTGTTCACTTCCAGCATTTTAAGAGTAGAGAGCTAGTCTTCCTTTTCTGATCCTTCAAAGGTAAAAAGTACTGTAGTAGCCACTCAACATGCATGATGAAAAAAACAGCCGACAGTGTTGCTTTATTATTTACAAATCTTCTATATTTTCATTCTTACATGGCTTTTGATATGGCTATAACTTAACCCCTTGACACTGACGTAACACATACACTATTGTCAATAGTATTGGGACGCCTGCCTTTACACGCACATGAACTTTAATGGCATCCCAGTCTTAGTCAGTAGGGTTCAATATTGAGTTGGCCGACCCTTTGCAGCTTCAACTCTTCTGGGAAGGCTGTCCACAAGGTTTAGGAGTGTGTCTATGGGAATGTTTGACCATTTTTCCAGAAGAGCATTTGTGAGGTCAGGCACTGGTGTAGGACAAGAAGGCCTGGCTCGCGGTCTCCACTCTAATTCATCCCAAAGGTGTTCTATCGGGTTGAAGTCAGAGCTCTGTGCAGGTAAGTCGAGTTCCTTCACCCCAAACGTGCTCATCCATGTCTTTATGGACCTTGCTTTTTTTTTTTTTACACTATTTCGGGCCTGTTTTCCTTTTGATAAAAAAAAAAAAGAGATCCCTAACCATTTACCACCAAAAGAAAGCCCAATTTGTCCTGGAAAAAAGCACGCTATAATCCAACTGAATGCACAAAATAGTTGTGGTGGTATGTACGGTTTTACTAACACATGTCAAAGTTGCAAAATTGTGCTTAGGCATTAAAGGAGCTGTAAAGGAAGAAGGTTTTTTTTATCATAATGCAATGCATTAAGATAAAAAAAACCTGTGTGTGGCAGCCTCCTCACCTGAGCCCCTTCTCTCTGCAGTGATGTCCATGAGTGTCTTAGCTGTCCCAGACACTCCTCCTGATTGGCTGAGACACAGCAGCGGCGCCATTGGCTCATGTGACTGGCAATCAAAATCAGTCAGCCAATCGGGGGATAGAGGGGGCAGAGCCGGGTCGCAAGTTTTTTTACGACTGAAGAATTCCTCTATAGAACTGATCTCCTCCCCCTTGTCCAGCCCAGGAAGTAAACTCCTTTAGATTATTACCTGTGCAAAAATGCCTGTAACACTTTTCGGGTGGGGGGGGCTTCAAAATCACTCGGAATACATTCTGCTTACGTGTGAATGAGGCTTAGTTTAAATTGGCTAATTCCAGGTGCATACTTTCACATTATGACACAAGTCCACCTACTCATCTTATGCAGACTTTATTTTCACTTTAAGTTTTTTTTATAGGGTTTATTTTCAGTTTTTATAAATGGGCATCATAATGTGTGCGTGTATACATATAAATGAAACTCAACATAACATTCATATTCCCAACTTTTCTTGTTTTGGAATTGGCCTGCACTTGCTAGTAACAGCTAAAATATTTCCTAAGGTATGCTTGACGGTTTTATTTTGTCTACATACTAGTGTGATAGTTGTACCTAGTAACTCATTAATACTCCTTATAAATTCCATTTTTTTTTTTTTTTTTGTATTTTTCTTATTCTAGGGGTATTCCCGCTATGGTTGATTTTGCTGCCATGAGAGATGCTGTGAAAAAAATGGGTAGCGATCCTGCAGTAGTCAACCCAGTCTGTGCCACAGACCTCATTGCAGACCATTCTTTACAGCTGGATTTTACTAAATGGTATTGCACAATTCTGTATGAATTAATATGTTGTGTATGTCAATTACATGTACGTGTTGAAATTCTAGGAGCTCTAGTTCTTAAATATTTGATAAAGAGCTGTTGATTGAGAACTTCTAACAATATATGGGGCTCCTATTGTGTTTATATTGTGAAAAGCTGATCTAGAGTCAGTCTAGAGTTGCGTACAGTCTTGAGGATGTTTTCTTTTATGATAGTACAGTTCTATTATCATAGCTGCAATAATACCCATTCGTTTTACATTGGCTCAGAATATCATGCAATGCAAAAAATTGATTGCCTTAGGTTTATGGGCGTTTTCTGATCAGGCGATCCTATTGATAGAGCGGAGTATAAAACTACGGTTTTAATAATTTATAAATTCCTTCTTTACTCCAGTGTGGCACAGAATGCCCCAAGTGCAGCTTCTGCGGATTCACACAGACTCCCATCCAAGCTTTCTCCAGCAAAATCGGCAGTTTCTAAATCTCAGTGTAGAGGACAGAGTGGATGCAGGGGAGCCTGTAATGCTGGAACAACGAGCAGGAGCTCTCAGGAGCAGATTGAAAACACACCAATGCTATGTCCTTTCCATTTACAACCCATTCCAGAGTAAGTTTGAATGGCTGTATGATTACATCATAATTTATATGTGTTATCAGAAAGCATAATGGGTATATTAACATTTTTTTTTTTTTTCCTCTGTACTGTCATAGACCTGAATCTGCACTGAAAAGTCTTGAAATTGAATTTAACAGGAATAAAGAGAGACTTCAGTTTTTAAAGGTATAATAAAGGATGATTTACTACAGTCTGTTTTGTTGGCCAATAAATGGTATCGCCCTAAATCCAGGCTTTTTTTTATGCTTAATTAAGACATTTTAAATCACATAATGGAGAATCTAGCCTTTCAGCTATCATAACCAGCAACCCAGAATAAGCTTGTGTTGACAAATGGTTTTCTTCAGCAGTAAAGTAATGAGCAAGGATTACAGCTTTGCAGTTTGCACTTTCTGTGACAAATCAGCATTGACAATTCTCATATTGTAGTTTTAAGATCCATTTAAAGCTGTATTATACAAGCTAAAAATGTCTATCTTTATTTTCCTTCACTGCATATAACGTGTGCTGCTAATTTGTTATAAACAAGAGACAGGTAATGTCAACAGGTTGCATTTAATGTGATTCTAGAGAAGATCGCTGGTATGTCACTACTTGTGACATAACGCCATGAACTGCAGTGTCAGCCCATGTTTTCCCTATTGTGTTATCAAGCATAATTCCTAAAAACAAGTTCAAAAAGCTACGATCCCAATGGATATAGGATGATGGCTCTTGGACAAATACATCTAAGCAATCCTTGCAGTAGGGTTTAAATAGTCACTCTCTCTTTTGTCAATATTGGGAAAACTAGCAAAATTAAGTAATAAATCATAGCCCTTTCACTGTAAGGGGTGTTTTGACAATGACTAAAATGTTTGCGTTCTGCTCTATAACATTGCTTGTTAAATGTTAGCTAGAAGCAAAACTTTTTTGAGGAGATAGTTCTTTGGTAAGGTTTTTATTGCTGCTTGGGGGCCCATTAGAGATTTACTCTAATTGTACTGATCACTAATGTCGTCCAGAATGAAAGTGAGGATATATTCAAAATGTTGGGTTGCCGCTAAGACAAGGGTGGAGGGGAAAACTTCCCATTATTATTTATTATTATTATTCAGGATTTATATAGCGCCAGCAGATTGCGCAGCGCTTTACAACATGAGGGCAGACAGTACAGTTTCAATACAATTTAATACAGGAGGAATTCCAGTGGTGACACTTGTTCTCATAACTGTCCTAGGGCATTTTACATTGCTGTGCACTGGAAAGATATGCTCTCACTTCCTGTTTTGTTAATAGGACAAGTAGTGAAGGGAAATCTCCCCAATGAGACAAATGGCTAAAATAAAATTGGCATGACGCTGTACCTCGGGTTCATAAACCAATTATGTTCCGCTTAATATTTTTTTTTTATGCCAAAAAGGCAATTTTGCTTTACTGGAAGGTTCAGGCCTCGCCTACCCTGCCTTATCTGTGCCGTTTGATTAATCAGGTACTGCCGCTGTATAAAGTTATTTACAAAGGTAGAGCCTGTGCTAAGAAGTTCCCCAAAGTCTGGCAGCCATGGCTAGATAGCTCTGCCACTGAGTCAGCAGACCTGGCACCTTCCCAGGCATCCCTCTAGGGCAGTGGTTCTCAACTCCGGTCCTCGGGACCCCCCAACAGGCCAGGTTTGCAGGATAACTGAAATACATCACAGGGGATATAATTTGCTGCTCAGTGATTGCAGTATTCTAGTCTGCATCTCCCCAAGGTAATACTTAAAATCTGGCCTGTTGGTGGGTCCCGAGGACCGGAGTTGAGAACCACTGCTCTAGGGTAATGTGACTGGATGTTGTGAGTGGTTGAAGAACTGGAGGACTTTGACACGCCATTATCAATGGAGCTGCCGCTGAGTAAAAAATTTAAATTTTTTTTTTTTTTTCCCTTCCTGTTCCTCGTTGTTCAGGATATGTTGGGTCCATCTCTCAGATTACTCATTCTGCCTTAAGTACATTATTTTGCTATCAAACCTCATGGGCTCTGCATAGCCAACAGTTATGCCGTCGCCTGTTGATGGCACTTTTCCTCTTTGTTCCTTTTTTGAATTGTCTGTATGTGTTTAACTCGAAAAATGCAAAAATAAACACCTTTAAAAAAAAAAAAATTGGCATGGGTTTTTACCTCCCCTACCATATCCAAAATAAAAAACACGTTTTGGATTTTGAAATACTTTTTAAGCATAGTTAAAGCGAGCCTGTTCTTTGCTTTAATCTCACACATACCTACAGCATATACTTGCTTTTCCTTTGCTGTCCCACCACTCTGTTTAGTGCCAGTAGCCAAAGAATACACATTGGGTGTGGACAAACATATGATAGTGCAGGGCCAATCATTGCTGACACATGGAAGTCTATGGCCTTTTGCAAGGTTAATCAGCTGAACAGAAAATTGGGGTGTACAACCTACCAGAAGGAGGGGGCTACATTAAATAAAAAAAACTTGCTTTGCTTGAGCAAAGTTACAGGTTCCCATTAGGAAACTGGTAGTTTGACCATTTTGCTTCAAGATTTAATATGCTACATTTGTTTATCACATTGTGTGTATTTTGCTTTATTTGCTCAGTGGTGTTCGAAGGCCTTTCAGAATGTGACTGTGATGCCTCCAGAAACTGGAACTGTGCACCAGGTGAATCTGGAGTACCTGTCCCGAGTTGTGATGGATCAGAGAGATCTCTTATATCCAGACACTGTACTTGGCACTGACTCTCATACTACTATGGTGAATGGCCTTGGAGTATTGGCTTTGGGTAAGAATTATTATTTTTGTTTAACCTTTGATTACACTAATAGTACATTTAATATTACAGTACAGGACAAAGGCAGAATATTCACACTTGGGTTATAAGCATGTACCTTTTGGCAAAGCTTCAGAGAGCATTCTTAAGGAATGGCAGATGAAGTCCTCTCTCCTTCTCCAGCATGTTCTTAGCGCGTGTTCAAATAGCAAAGCCTGACCGGCTTATAATATTGAACCTCCCTCTCGCAGTCTCGAGTGCTGCGCTGCAGTGGATTGCAAAAGGCTAATTTCAAGACCGAGTAAAGTACTTACACTGCTTGCTTTCAAAAGTACACTTAGGGCTTGTTTTCATTCTTTGGTGTGGCCTGCATTTTTCTGCACCTGATCGATTCAAGTTACTACAAGGTCACCTAGAAAACATTTGTTCTCTATGTGCTTTATTCCCATCACAAGAGTTCACCTGAAGTCATTTTAATAAAGTGAAATAAAGGTCACAAAGCAAGGCACCGCCCATACACATCGGATATTCGTTTGCATGCGATTACATTTTTTTTTAAAATTAACTTTTTATATTGTAATGCGCTGCGCAAGCTGTTGGCGCTATATAAATCCTGTATAATAATAATAAAAAACGTAAGTTGTGCTTTTATGACTGGCCGAGATTCAGCTTTGAATCAAATGTTTTTTGTTTTTTTTTCATTTAACTGCTGAACTGATTGTGGCTTAGCAGCTTCTGTGTGCTGAGGCTTGACATCCCTGGCACCCAGGCAGCTGTGTGTGCTACATACAGCCGCCAATGCAAAGGAATACATGGCCATGCGCATTGGTCTCCTGATTGTCAGATTTTTTGCGTCTCAAAGCAGTACATTGTGTTGAATAGAAATTTGGGATTTTATAATGTAGGCCTCTAATTCTGTCCAAACAAGTGTCTAGTAGACATTCCAGGTATTATCAAAAATATAATAAGACAGAATTGTCTCTGCCGTCACGCTCAGTGTCTGATGATGAATTTCCTCACGAATCAGTATCGCTCAATTCTGCAAGTGATTCTTATTTACGATCGCTGTTTTCTAGCTGGTCAAAAACCTATTTTGATGTAAAGGGGATGCTTTTTGGATGCCATGGACATTCTCAAGTTTCTAGGTAGAATGAATGGCATATATAATATAAAAATGCATGCAGGGCACTGGACAAAGCACTAGGGGCAAAAGGGATGTGGAATTATCTGATACAGTAATGTAATCTTACAGATTACAGTGTACTGTGTGTGTTTTTGCACTTTTTGTATTTGCTGCGGGGCTCCGCCCCCCCCCCCCCCATGCGACACTCGCAGAGAACGGAGCCCGGAACCCAGAGGCATCGGCGGAAAGATTTCTCCGGTGGACAAAGCGGGGGGACATCGCAGGATCCAGGGGACAAGGTAAGTAATTTTACCTGGATCCAGTGATGCGATCCCAAGTGCGGCTTGGGGTTACCGCTTTTGGTAATGAAAACTCACCCTCGAGCCACATTCGGGAATACGGCTAAGGAGGCTACATTGATGCTAGTGTTTGGTTTTCGTTTTGTTAAAAATCACAAACATGTTATACTTACCTGCTCTGTGTAGTGGTTTTGCACAGAGCAGCCCAATCCTTTTCTTGGGTCCCTCTTTGGCACTCCTGGCCCCTCCTGTTGAGTTCCCCCACAGCAAGTAGCTTGCTGTGGGGACACCCAAGCTGAGCCACAGCTCCCTGTGTCCATTTATTTAGAAACCGAGCTGTGCCTGGTTCCGCCCCCTCTCTCCTTATTGGCTCACTGAATTTGACAGCAATGGGAGCCAATGGCGCTTCGCTGTCTCAGTCATTGAAGAGGGAGAGTCCCGGACAGCCCAGTCTCTCGTGCAACATTGCTGGATTGAGTTTGGGCTCAGGTAAGTATTAGGGGGGCTGCTGCACACAGAAGGCTTTTATCTTAATGTATAACATGCATTAAAGAGGATGTAAACCCGAAAAAAAAATGTAATTAATAATTCTGTCTGGTAGAGTATAGCATGTTATGTCATCTGTGCCTAGTCTTGCCACAAAGAGTTAATCCAACTGTGAGTAGTGAGCTTATCTTTTTTCAGGAAGAGGAAGTCCGACTAACAGGGAAATACACAGTTGATCCGCCCCTTGCTCTGTGAGTGACAAGCAATTTGCTTATCTCCTTCACACAGCAGAGAAAGTTTTACACTCCCCCATCCCTCCCTCTTCAATGTCTCAGTATAGAGGTGGGTGGGGAGGCTTGTGACATCACAACTCCACCCACCAAACTCCAGCAAACACAGACATCCTCTGATTTCAGAGTTTTACAGAGCTGCTAGTGCTTACAGGAAAGACCTTTTGAAAGGTAGGGATAGATGCAGGAGGCTTGCATGTGTGTATATATACATTAATACTGTGTTATTAGTTTATACTGGGTGGGTGGTGGGGTTACATCCACTTTAAGATAACACCTTCTGCCATTACAACCACTTTAACTACAGTATGCAACTTTTTGATGCATATCAAAATTGTAGAGCTTTCAGACAGAAATGGAGTACCTGATACAAGTTAAGTTTGTGGCCAATATTTTTGATTCCTCAGAGGGATCTTGGTAATACAGCCACTATATGTGTGATACAGACATCACCTTAAAGCGGAGTTCCACCCAAAAGTGGAAGGTGACCCCCCGACATGCCACAATTGGCACACCTTTTTTTTGGGGGGGGGTGTGAACAGGCACCCTGTTTTCACAGGGTCCCAGGTCCACTTCCTCCCCTGGTGCCGCCGTTTAGGGAAGGAAGTCAACCTTCCCTCTCGGCATTCTTCTGGGACATGTCACAAGGCGCAGTGTATGCCCGGCTTTGAAGCCAAACCCGGGTGTCCACACCTGTGATGCTGGCGCTGCGGAGAGGAGCGAGCACTCAGGCGACCGTATCGCTGGAGCAAGGACAGGTAAGTGTCTGATTGGTAAAAGTCAGCAGCTACACTTTTTGTAGCTGCTGACTTTTACATGGGTGGAACGCCGCTTTAAGTGCATCAGCCTTCATCTGAGGTTTCTAGGGCAGGTTTAAATGTGTAAGGGAGTCACTGACTGGACGATAGAATGGACCAGGCTGTGGTCAGTCAGGCACATTTATAAATGTCAATACACTTTTTATATAGATGCTTTATTTATTTTTTTGATAGAATGGGCAAAGGTGAGAACTCCTGTCAGGTTTTACTGCAAATTTTTCTCGTAAGATAACAGAACAAATGGTTTTCGTGTAATTAGTATGCTATTTGTACAAAAAGAATTGCGCAGCCAAGACCACGCATTATAGGAAATGAGCGAATACATTACAATACAATACATCATACAAGAAGTATTCTGTCATACAATAATTTTTGGAACCTTAGTTGCCCATTCGTTTTCGATATGAGCATAGCAAAAAACAGATGATCGTTCGCCTGATATTCTTATCCTGTGTATAAGGCTTTACCCTCACCTCTTGTTTTGGAGACTGTTTTACCAGATAGGAAGTGTGGGAAAATCTGCAACAGGAAAACAGAAAACAATAAAACATTGGTTCTAGCATTCCCCTACTTTAATTTACAAAAAGAACTTAGTTCTGTCTGTGTTACTGTTGGAGAGATTCCTTCACTTCCTGTTTGGTAAAAAGGTTGCCTTCCCCCACCGACAGGAAAGGGAGGGTACCTGACAGGGCCATGGACAGCAGTAAAGTCTGACAGGAGTTCTAATCCTTTCCCACTCCTCCTCCAGTTTAAAAAGAAAAAATGTATTAGCTATAAATGCACTTTAACATATTTATCTCTCAGGTATGGGTGGAATAGAGTCTGAAGCTGCTATGTTGGGGATACCCGTTACATTAAGCTTACCTGAAGTTGTTGGATGTGAGCTGACCGGCTCAATCAGCCCATTTGCTACTTCTATAGATGTTGTTCTAAGCATCACCAAGGTGAGATATGTTATTGAATATGATGTCCTCTTTGTTTCGTTTTTATTTTTATTTTTTTTACAGGTTTATTACCTTCTCCTCAATCACATTATATTACAATGGTGATAACGGTTAAAGTCCAATTCCAGCTGAAACGTTTTCATTGTATGGGTTAGCTGGCCCGCGGAACCCCCTGATGTGGCCTGCGACTTCAAACCAGGGAAGTGCATGCCTATGCTCTGGGATTGCAGTTTGGCATGCCCAGATCATGATCAACAGGTTGCTGACTCATTATCCAAGATCATTAGATTGCATGGAGTCAGCGCCAGCAGTGGAGGAGGAAGGCAGCCATGGAGGGAGCAGGAGCCACATAAGCCAATGCTTCCTATGTAGCGCCGGCTCCTACCCCAGATGGAGTGATACTAATTATGCTAGTATTGGGACCTTTCTAGCAGCCTGGAGAGCGATGCTAGCAGAAGCTGAAAGAAGTTAAGCTTCCTACGCACAATTCGGTTTTCGGACAACAGAACGTCTGCTTTTTGTTGGGTGCTTGTCTCATGTTGAAAGTGAAGAGCATACGAACAATACGAAAATTTTCGTATGACCGAACTCACCGTCAGACGTGATGTTTTGAATATATTTTTGCATCTTTTTTTCCTTTGAGCGTGCGTAGTCTCGATCATACAATTTTTTTTCTTCTTTTTCGTACGGAAACTGTACTAACGGAACGAAAGTCGGACGTTGCATTGTCGTACGACAAAAATTTACTAGTCTGCACACCCAGCTGCTCTTGAAAGGGGCATGCTAACAGTAAGAATTTCGGACGACAGGCCATCGAACGAAAATTCCTGTCCGAAGTTTGCATCATGTGTACAGGCCTTTAGTATATTACACATCACATACACTGTACTTTTGCAATGGGCATATTGCCACTTATAAAAAAGGTTATTAGGCTCCTTTCACACTGGTCTGCAGGTGCATCTGCGGGTTAGCTGCACCGCGCCATAGATTTAATTAAAACCAGTGGGTTTGGTGTGCTTTCAGAAAATGCACCATGCCCACAAGATGTAATAGAAGTCTGACTCAGTGCAGCTAGCCCTCAGGAAAGCCGCAGGTGCGGTGCAGGTAAACTACAGTGCATCAGTGTGAAAGCAGCCTTATAGAGGGGCTCAGGACAGTAAGGGCTCATTTACATTTACATTTGCGGTTCGGAGGGGCGGTAAAACCCTATAGTTGTTTGTGGCTTTCGACTGGTTAACATATCACTTAAGTAGCTCCCGCTCTTTAAAAGGTTGAGCACCCCTGGGTTAGACCCTCAGCCAGTTCTGTACTGGTGAATTTTCCCATCACTAACAGGAATGGGAACATAAACTAATAAGCCCATAGTGAGGAAAGGTTGTAATTTCTAGCAGAAATTGTATTTCTGTTCACACTTGCATGTCCCAGTGACAACCACACTCCCCAATGCATTGTGGGCATCACAGGTACAGAAAATTGACAAAATTATTTGTAATGAGATCACAGACCAGTACTAATAGAATTAGAATGACCTTGGAGGTAGGGCCACCCTATGTAGGATTAGGTAGGTTATGTCTGCTTTTTATGATCATCTATCTTCTCTTTCCATACAGCATCTACGAAAAGCAGAGATATCTGGAAGATTTGTAGAATTTTTTGGAGAGGGTGTGTCTCTCCTTTCAGTAGCTGACCGCACCACAATCGCCAACATGAGTCCAGAGTATGGGGCCACGGTGGCTTTTTTTCCAGTGGACCAAGTGACCCTTAGTCATCTAGAGCAGACTGGTAAGAAATCTGCATCTGCTAGATAATCGTTTTAGCATAAAGGGTAGCTTAATGTAGAACTATAATGTATTTGTGTACAGTATTCCACCAGAAATACTGTTTTCTGCTTGGACAAGGTACTCTGCACGAAGATACAAGTCAGGTTTTAGGCATCCTCTGCAACAAAAAATAAAATTTTAGTGCGATACTCCTTAAAGGTTAATTATAGCTAAAGGGATACACACACTGCAACTTTTCTCATGAGAACACTGAAAGTGCACCAGCAGATTAACCACTTGCTACCAAATCATGTACCTGGTACGTCATTTGTCTTCAAACGGTTGTACCGTTTTGATGCCTGTGCTGTTTTTTTAGAGCCAGTGGTCGGCTCTCTTGTAGTCGAAACTAGAGCGGATAACTTTCCTCTCGATTGCTATTACAAGCTCCTGCCACCTTCCGTGGCTCTCTCGGGCGACCTGAGTACGTAGGCCAGCTAGTCTGAGACCCGTACAAAATCAGAATTGGCTTTGAGCGGTTCTCCGCTATGGTAACCCGATAGCGATGACATGACATCACTTCCAATTTACCGGGATGTTAACGGCTCCATTTCACAAAATCTAAAGTTGTTGAATGCTAAGTGCAAAAGAGGGATTTGGGGTCTTATTGACCCCAGATCCCTCCATAAAGAGTACTTGTCATGTGCTTATTGCTGTCACAAGGATGTTTACATTCCTTATGACAGCAGTAAAAGTGATCAAAAACTAAAAATGTTTTAACCACTTAAGGACAAGCCTCTTTTTGAGATTTGGTGTTTACACGTTAAAAGCATGTTTCTTTGCTATAAAAGTACTGAGAACCCCCAAACATAATATATATTTTTTCTAACACCCTAGAGAATAAAATGGCGGTCCTTGCAATACTTTGTCACACCGTATTTGCGTAACATTCTTACAAGTGCCTTATTCACTTTAATAAGTAAACAGTAAAGTTAGCCCATTTTTTTCCAGATCTGGGGTCAAAAAGACCTCATATCTCATATTTATACTTAAAAGCAAAAAAAAATATTAAATGTAATTTGAAAAAATAAATAAAAATTTTTCTCTAAGAGCTATGAGCGGAAGTGAAGTTTGACATCGCTTCCGCCCTTCAATGCTATGGAGCCCAGTGGGCGGCATCTTCCGCTCACTTGGCATCCAGGCATTGTGAGAAGACGACTCAATCTTCCCTGCTGCTACTGGCGGAGACGGCGGAAAAGTGGCAGAGGGGGGTGGGCACCTCTCCCGTCCCCGATAAAAGTGATCTTGCGGCGAATCCGCCACAGAGACCACTTTTATCTGAAAGTGGGCTGCCCGCTGTTTAAAAAAATACCAGGGTTATGGTAGCTATCTGCTACCATAGCAACGGTATTCAACGGCAAAGTACCGCCTTATGACGGCAGGGCGGTCCGGAAGTGGTTAAAGCAACAGTGTAAAAATAAAAGTTTTAAAGTGCCCCTGTCCTCCCTTGCTAGTGCGCAAAGGTGAACAAGTGCGTTGGTCATGCATGCAAACAGATTTCTTCTGTCTTGTCAGGTTTTTAGGTTTGTGTTCGATGTGTGCAAAGAGATCACACAAATACATAAAAGTATAAAATGTATTAAAAGTAATGACAGATAAAGAAAATAGCAAGAATACTTAACTATAGGTGCTTTTTTCCCTTGCCATGGAGTCTCGTTTGCTCTTACTCTCATGGCACCAGGTGACCAGGACCAGACACTTGCCTCATGGCTGTTCTGGGTGAGACTAAACTCATATAGGATTTGGCTGTGGTAATATAGAACTTGAAAATCCCACCCCCAGCCAACTCCCTCGGCAATATGACCCCTCAAGGACTTGACTAGTTAGCAATAGCATTCCTTTGGTATAAGCTAAAGCTATGCTTATTTCCTTATATGGCTTCTTGACCAGGATTTGGAGGCCTAGAATGCATTAGTGAGCCACATTATTAATAAGGAAATATGTAATATGCAATTTCCCAATATTGTCCCACACGTGAGGTATCACCATGACCATCGGATTATGGGCAGTAATTCTAGCACTAGACCTCCTCTGTAAATCTAAAGTGGTAACCTGTAAAGGCTTTTAAAGGGTTGCCTATGGATAGTAAAATTTATGTAGTTTGTCGCCGTTGCGCGGGCGTGCGCAATTTTTAAAGCACAATATGTTTGGTGTCTCTTTATTCAGCGTGACATCTCTTATATTTTACAAAAAAAGTGATATGTATTGTGTGTGTTTGCATTAAAATTTCACAAAAATTAAGTTTGAAAAACTGTTGCGCAAATACCGTGCGACAAAAAAAATTGCAAAATCTACCAATTTTATTCTTTAGGGCGCCTTATTTAAAAAAAATATCTTTTTGGGGCATACTAAGTAATTTTCTAGCAAAAAACTGATTTTCACATGTAAACAAAGTGCCAGACAATGCCTGATTTTCAAGTGGTTAAAATGTGTTACTTACATTCAAAATCAGTATCCATGGACATAGTGGCACAAACAGCTTTTTCTTCCGAGCAGAAACTGGTAGGAATCTGCAACAAAATTTGAAAAAATCCTTGTAAGGTACTTTGATCATCCAAAGGGATTTAGTTCAATAAAAATTGTTACTCTTTAACCGTTCCCTGTCCAGCGACGTACCATTGCTGCATAGGAAGGGTGATATCTTGATTATTGCTGCTCGGTCATTTTTCTCCTATCGTTCACTGACAGACGCAGCTTCTCCATTACGTGTGGGGTTTATGCTGGTCTCACTAGGAGTTAACTAGGCAGGGAAAAGAAACAGCTGGCCCCTCCCATGGGGGCCGTCCTCTCTTCCCACATAAAACCCCCTCATAGCATAGCTCTTCAGTTTCAATGCCTAGTTTGCAAGGAGTTGATCTGGCTTCCCTTCAGGGGAATTGCGGTCCTGTTTGTGACAGCTTTTTATTTTTATTTGTCTTCTATCAACCAATTGATCTGCTATCAAGAAGCCGGTCGGGACATAGAGAGTCCATGGGCTCTGTACTTTCCCCGACCTGGCCGACCGATGCGAGCCAGTCCCGCTGTATGTTGATCCGCCGCATCGTGCCCGTTCCGTGCGGGTGGCCTGGGGTGATCCCCCCTTACGCCCAGCCCCGGATGCGATTCGGGAAGGGCGACTTCTGGCCTGCAGCATACTGCCCAAGCAGGGGCGGAAGGTCTGCGACTGGGTGGCTACCCATGGCGTCGTCCGGAGTGGTGAGTGAGAGCTCCTTCCTTCCCCCCCCCCCCTTTTTAGGGGCGGAAAGGGGGACCGACGACCCTAAAAAAAAACATTTTTGCTGGGTAGCCGCCGATAGGGGCCTCGTGGAGCCCTGTCCACCCCCCCTGCACCGCACCCGATCGTCTAGCTCCGTTCGGTCGTTTTTTGTGGCGGACCGCCGCCATTTTGCCATAGCCGCAGACATATTGGGCCTATGGGGCTTTCCCTCTAGCGCTCAGAGCGGCCATTTGCGATACTCCACGTTCCCTGCAGGTGTTTTTCGGCCTCTAGTGTTCAAAGGCGGCCATATTGGATTCCCTGCTCATGCAAAAAACGTGTCTACAGCTTTTTATTTTCACTTTGGAACGGTGTGTGCTCCTGATGGCGCGGCTTTCTGATGATCCTCAGGGTTATGCAGCAAACAGCAAGTATAGCTGGGCTCTCCTGTGGGTGCTGGTGGCGGCGGGTGCAGTCCTCCTGGGTCCCCTGGTGCACTGTGGGGTGGTGGTGTGCGGCTGTGTGGGGGTGCCTTTAACCCTTTCTATGCATCTGTGTTCCTAAGGGAGCTGAACATGTTAGGAGCGCAATCTGCGCAAGGGGCTTTTCTGGACCAGCTGTGGCGGTTTTTAGTGATTTTTTTCCCCCAGGGAGGATGTCATTAACAGGCCCCCCAAGAAGCGTCCCCCTCCTCCTTGCTTTTCAAGGGAGGATTTTTTGATCCGGAAGGTCCCTCGGACGGAGAAGAGGATCAGGGGACGGCAGCTGAAATTATAATTGGTATCGCACTGCGATTCGATTGAGCCAGGATGGCGAATCGCTGATTTCTGCGCATGTGGTGTGGTCCTCCAGGCCCCCTAGGGCGCCCAAGGCTTACCCATATGATCTTTTCCTAATCGCCTTGTTTGTTGTAAATGGCAGCGTCCGCAGCATTCCTTTTAATGCAGTGGAACTTGTGCCTGGCAGCGTAATGCTTGCTGGCTCAGATCCTAATCATGACCTGCCTGAGGTTTGCATGTCCTCCCTGTGCATGCGTGGGTTTCCTCCCGATGCTCCGGTTTCCTCCCACACTCCAAGGGACTTGGGTCCAAATTGTTCGCTGCTCACTATCCCTTGAGGAAAGTTTTAAAAAAAAAAAAAAGAGAAATGGGAGTCGCCTTGGTGTCCCGCCTATGGACGCTTTACTAAGACAACGACCAGTCCTCTGGAAGGGGTTCCTGCATTCAAGGGCCCCGCTGGCAAGACAGAGGTGCTGTTAAGGTCGCTCTTCCTGGTGGCAGGCTCTGCGGCCAGCCCTGACATTCGCCATGGCGGCGCAATATCTGTCTGAGCTTATGACGGAGCTCCAGAATCTTCTGGACTGCGGCCGCCTGCTGGCTACGCCGCAGAGGGGTGACTTCTTGCTCCGAGGTCTCAAGTACCTTTGTGATACGGCCGTTGATTTACTGCCTATGTGATCCAGGGTAGCGGTGTTGCTGTATCCTCAGTCGGGTACTCTGGTTGCGTTTTTGGTCCGGTGACCATGCTTCCAGAAAAGGTCTCGCAGTCCTTCCCTTTCAGGGTGGACGTCTATTCGGTCCACGGCTGGGTGAGATCATAAAAGATTTCACAGGAGGTAAGTGCCTTCCTCCCAGAGCCCCGGAGGCGTGAGTTTTCGCCGTAGACAGGGGCCCCCTACCTCGGGTCAAGAGTTTTTTTTCGCGCCCTGGGCGTAGCGGGTAAAGGGACCCCCTCCGGTAAGGTCGCTGCAGGGGCCGGGTGCCGGCAGTGGCAGCGCAAAACCAACAAGGCGGAAGACAAACCTCAGCCTGGTGGGTTGTCTCCGCCCGGGCTTCGGGTGGGGGACGTTTCTGAGTTCAATACTCTGCCACCAGTCAGGTTCTTTCCTTTGACTTAGGGCTCCCGCAGGGATGCCGGGCGGCCCTCTATGGGGCTGTACAAGCATTCGAACCAAGGGGTGATCGTGCCAGTACCTCCGGCGAGAGGTTTCAAGGTTTTTTTACTTGCCTCTGTTCATGGTTTCCAAAAAAGGGGGGGTCCGGCCAGTACTGGACCTGAAGGCCCTGAACCGGTATGTTAGGGCGCAGAATTTTCCGGATGGAATCTATCCACTCGGTTGTAGTGTCTCTAGACATCAGGGATGTGTACCTCCATGTACCCATTTGTCCACGGCTTCAGCGTTTCTTTCGCTTTGCAGTGGGAGACCTCCAGTTTCAATTCGTGGCACTCCCTTTCGGTCTAGTCTCAGACCTCGAGTTTTTCTATGCAAAACTGGTAGCTCCGGTATGGTGTTACTACGACAAAGAGGCATTGCGGTAGTAGCCTACCTGGACGACCTGCTCCTGCGAGCGGAATCCGCCTCTTCTCGGGAAGAGAAGGTGAGGATCACAATGACCTCGCTGCAGGACTTCGGCTGGTTGCTCAACCTGCAGAAGTCGACGGTGTCTCTATCCCGTCGCCTGGAGTATCTGGGCCTGTTCCTGGACTCAGAGCAGGCAAAGGTTTTTCCTTCCTCCAGCCAAGTTGCGGACACTGCAGTCGGCAGTGAAAACTTTCCTGTCGCACCGACGGTCTTCCTTACGTGGGGGGCTGGGGCTCATGGTCTCGACCTTCGAGGAGATACCATACGTCCAGAGTCACACTCGTCTCCTTCAACGAGCAAGTTTGGCTCGGTGGTACAGATCCCCTCGATCCTTGGACCTTCTGATCCGTTGCTTCAGGGGAAGTCGTTCCTGCCCCTTCAGTGGGTGATCATTACCACGGATGACAGTCCTTGGACTGGGGCGGGGTCCTGGGACAGCTGTTTGCCCAGGGCCGTTGGTCGGCACAGGAGGCTCGCCTCCCCATCAATGTACTGGTGCTGAGAGCAATCAGATTGGCTTTTTTCTCTGGATGAGATTGCAGGGTCGTCCGATCGAATTCAGTCGGACGATGCCACAGTAGTGGCGTATGTGAACCATCAGGGCGGCACAAGGAGTCCAGCAGCTACGGCGGAGGCAGCAATGGTACTGCGTTAGGCAGAACGTCACTTTCCGGCAATCTCCGCTGTTTACATTCCAGGTGTGGAGGACTGGCAGGCGGACGTTCTCAGTCGCCAGACGCTGGACCAGGGAGAGTGGTCTTTCCACCCGCAGGTGTTCAATCAAATTTGCCGCAGATGGGGGACGCCGGACGTGGATCTCGTGGCGTCCCAGTTCAATCACAAGGTGGAAACCTTTGTGTCCAGAACAAAGGATCCGTTGGCAGTGGCCACGAACGCACTGGTGGCCCCCTGGGGCCGTTACCACCTTCTGTATGCTTTCCCTCCAATAAAACTGCTTCCGCGATTGCTATGCAGGATAGTGGCGGAGGGGATACCAATAATCCTGGTGGCTCCAGATTGGCCTTGGCGCACTTGATACGCCGATGTGGTGCAAATGGTGGCAGGCGTCCCTTGGCGGCTCCCGCTGTGAGACGATTTTCTGTCTCAGAGACCCGTCTTGCACCCTGCCTTACCCTCGCCGGCTTTGACGGCTTGGCTATTGAGTCCCAGGTGCTAAGAGACAGGGGAGTCGCCGACTCCGTGATCCCTACTTTGTTAAAAGCTCGCAAGTGTACTTCTCGCAAGATTATCACCGTACCTGGAAGGCTTATATAGCTTGGTGCGGGTCGGAGGGTCATAACCCTCGCTCTTATGTCGTTTCTAGGGTCCTGACTTTTTTACAACAGGGCCTGAACAAAAAAAAAAAAACTGGCTTTGAGTTCTCTCAAGGGCCAGATATCGGCTCTGGCGATTCTCTTTCAGAGACCTTTGGCTTCGCGCTCGTTGATTCGTACCTTTTGTACAAGGTGTGCGGCATGTGACGCCTCGGGTGAGGACTCCGATGGCTCAGTGGGGTCTAAATTTGGTGCTTTCTGTTCTTCAGAAACCACCTTATGAGAATATCAGGGAGATTTCCTTACAACTACTGTCGCGGAAGGATGCCTTTTTAGCTGCCATCGCTTCCGCCAGACGGCTGACGGAATTAGCAGCACTATCGTGCAAGTCTCCCTACTTAGTCATGCATAAGGATAAGGCGGTCTTGCGACCCTCTCCCTACTTCCTTCCGAAGGTGGTTTCTCCTTTCACATTAATGAAGATATTGTTCTGCCTTCATTGTGCCCTCGCCCATCGTACCCAAAGGAGTTTGAGTTGCATGCTTTGGACGTGGTGAGGGCCTTATGGGTGTACTTGGCTGCTACAGCTTCGTTTCAAAAAGCTGATGCCTTGTTTGTACTGCCAGAGGGCCCGCGCAAAGGATTGGCGGCCTCGTTGGCTGCGATTTCTCATTGGATTAGGAAAAACCGGGACCTATGCGTATTCTGTTTGGGGCAAGGTTCTCCCCTTTCCAGTCACGGCTCATTCTACCCGGGCTGTTAGCACTTCCTGGGCTTTCAGACACCAGGCCTTGGTGTCACAGGTGTGCAAGGCGGCCACTTGGGCCTTGGTTCACACTTTCACTAAGTTTTATAAAGTTGATGTATTTGCATCTTTGGATGCTACTTTTGCAGGCGGCGGTGTAGGCGCGTCTGGCGCCTCCTTAGTTGGGTACTGTTAGTGTTTACCCACCCCTCTTTTTGACACAGCTTGGGGACGTCCCCACGCGTAATGGAGAAGCTGCGTCTGTCAGTGAACGATAGGAGAAAAAGGAGTTTTATTAAAACTTACCGTAAAATCCTTTTCTCCGAGTTCACTGACAGACGCAGCATCCACCCCTCTGTGCTCTGTTCTTGTACGGCTTGTGTACGAACTGAAGAGCTATGCTATGAGGGGGTTTTATGTGGGAAGAGAGGACGGCCCCCATAGGAGGGGCCAGCTGTTTCTTTTCCCTGCCTAGTTAACTCCTAGTGAGACCAGCATAAACCCCACAGGTAATGGAGAAGCTGCTTCTGTCAGTGAACTCGGAGAAAAGGATTTTACGGTAAGTTTTAATATAATCCCTTTTTTTACAGCTGGTGATTCCCTAAAATTTAAAAGTAATCCTAGCAGCATTGAAGCATTACTTTCACAAGCGGCAGAAGAGGGTCCCACCCCCTCCTGCTGCTTCGCCTTTTTTACTAGTCTCCCGTTGCGGAGCCTGGTAAGGATGCGACTGGTGGAATCCGGTTCCTAAGACACCGTGAGAGGAATTGATGTTGTTCCTCCCACTGTGTGCTTTTTAAACTGGAAGTGACCAGGATTGTCTCTTCCCATTTTTGGTTCTTTTTTTTGTTTTTTTACCTCCCCATTACCGGCCAGTGAAGCAGCCAATTGGATTGATCTCTGTCTGATCCAGCTGCATTGTAGGCCAGAGGCATGATCTGGGGTCTAATAGATCACTCCCTAAAGAGGACCTTATATATTCCTTTAAAATGTGATGTATTTTACCATACAAATGGCAAAATGACTTTAAAGTGGACCTTCACTCTTCTTTGCTATGTTATTTAATCCATTTTTGTCTTGATAGGTGTTGGTTCTCAAAAATTAAAAACATGTGAAGCCTACTTGAGAGCAGTAAAACTGTTCAGAGATGAGAGGTTTGTGAGAAGACCTGAGTATTCCAAGGTAATACAAAACTAATATGATCAGTGGCCACTCTTTATATTCATTTTTATACTTGTCTAGGCAGAAATATTTATGTGAACACTAATTTTACATCTAGGGCTCGGATCACACTGCTGCGATGGCAGTCGTACTGCTTTGCCTGCAACTTCCTTCCGACTTTTTAGGAGCCTGTACAAGGGCTGAAATCGCACCCAAGTTAAACCAAAGTAGTGCAGTAACCTTTTCGATTCGAAAGCGACTCGTGTAGTATCAGTTAAGATGGCTCTCATAGAAAAACAATGAATTGGACATGCCATGCGACTTGGGGTCTCAAGTCTGATCCCATGTCGCAGCAGTGTGAAGCGGGCCTTAAAGTGTTACAAAACCCACAACAGTAAAATCGGTCTGTATATGCGAAATAGCATGCTTGTTATACTCGCCGTGGAACATAAGGGGTTAATCATCTGCATTGTGTAAAAAGGCTCTTTGATCCTATATGGACAGATCCTCCCCCCTCCTGCAGGGTCTCTCTTGGCAAGGCCAGATAACACAGGTAGGGTAGTATTGCTGCACATGCTCAGTTTGGTGTCTCTTGCTGGAGAGAATATTTCCTGTTTGAGCTGAGCTTTTCAGGTCACATGATATTCACATCACACATGTAGGTGTGTATACAGATCCTAAATGACAGCCCAGTCCCTCCCTCCTCCTCCATGCCCATTAACTAAAAAAGGAGAGTGGGATGTTGATTGATGGATGATCCGCCTCCCATAACAGCATGAGGACACATGCTATAGCAGAAATCTCCTCCTACCTGAACACTGACTGGGCAGACCCTGCCATTTATCATGTCACCTTGGTATACAGATCAGCCAAAAAGGTATATAGTAGCAGTATTTTAATGTAAAAAGATGTATAAGCTTTGGGCACTGCTAAGTTATTCCACTTGCTCTCCCCTGATTCTTAAATGGTAACATGCAATGGAATGACATTTCTTCTACAGTTAAGTGGGGTAGAATTTTACTGCAGATCTTTATTATGAAAGTTTTATACATGGTACAAATACAATAAGGGCTGTTGCTAATATGGAATATTTGTTTTTTTTTAGTTGTAGTTATGCTTCAATTGTTTCTGCTCTCAGAATGTTTCAGATAGCCTTTTTTTTATTATTTCAGTTCTAACTTTTTTTTTTTCCCCTCAAGATCATAGAAATTAACTTGAATTCCATTGTGCCATATGTGAGTGGCCCCAAGAGACCTCAAGACCGGGTAGCTGTAGCTGATGTGAAAAAAGATTTTGAAGCATGCCTGAGTGAGAAGGTGCGTGAGGCAATCGTTATTAGTATAATTTTTCTCTTATTCATTGAAGGAGGGGTCTCTTTTTTCCTATGAAATTGTCTGTAAATATCTGAAATAAATAAAAGGCTGTCGGAGACTTTTATTGGGGTAAAAACAAATTTGTCCTGCACCTTCTTTTTTTTTTTTTTTTTTTTTTTTTTTCTTCTTTTTTCAGCTCGTTCACACTAGAACCCGCGTTTTGTACGTTCAAAACACATTGGGTGTGCGATCTGCTGAGGGGGCAGTGTATTCCTGATGACACCCCAAACACAGATCGTAGACCCAGTGTGTTAACCTGCACCAGATTGCTTGGTGCGATTTCTGCCCATTCACATGAATTGCCTGAAAATCGCACTGCAGAAAAAAAAAAATGGTATTCATAATTTGAGTTTGTGTATATATTATAATGTGCGCACACACACACACACACAGTTTGCCTTGCATTCCTATTTTAAACTGAATAGCTTGTTATACAAGGTGAGGGTTCACGTATACTTTAAAAGTGCAGTTTCATTTGTTCATTGCTACATAGCAGTTTTTTTTCTTATCCTCTGGGCTTTTTTTGTTTTCTCAGAATAGGTGCAGGAACTTGCCCACGCCCCCTGAAGGGGTTGAGCGCTCCACAACAAATGGGTGTGAGAGGGCCTTAAAGGGGCATTAACCACTTCAGCCCCGGAAGGATTTTCCCCCTTCCTGACCAGAGCACTTTTTGCGATTCGGCATTGTCGCTTTAACTGACAATTGCGCGGTCGTGCGACGTTGTACCCAAACAAAATGTAAGCCCTCCCCCCCCCCCCCCCCACAAATAGAGCTTTCTTTTGGTGGTATTTGATCACCTCTGCGTTTTTTTATTTTTTGCGCTATAAACGGAGCGACAATTTTGAAAAAAAAAAAACAATATTTTTTACTTTTTGCTATAATACATATCCAAAAAAAATATATAAAAAAACAAATTTATTCATTGGTTAGGCCAAAATGTATTCTACATCTTTTTGGTAAATAAAATCGCAAAAAGCGTTTGATCGGTTTGCGCAAAAGTTATTGTCTACAAACTGATTTGTTGTTTTTTAATTTTTTTTTTTTTTACTGGTAATGGCGGCGATCCGCGATTTTTATCAGTACTGCGATATTGCGGCAGACAGATCGGACACTTTTTTGGGACCATTGACCTTTATACAGCGATCCGAGCTAAAAATAGCCACTGATTACTGTAGAAGTGTCACTGGCAGGGAAGGGGTTAACACTAAGGGGGCAATTGAGGGGTTAAATGTGTACCAGGAAGGTGGTATGCACAGCGTGCAGAGTTCAGCAGGGTGTCTACAAAGTGAAGGGTTCCACCCCTCCCCATCCCTTACAGGATAGTCTTCCCCTTCTAGCACAAGTCCTCCCCATGATCCCTCCCCGTATAAAACCCCTTCCCCATCCAGCCCCCAATCCCCCTTCCTGTACAAATGGCACCATAAATGCTTTTGTTTCTCCCCTACCAACACATACTTCAGGTAGAGTGCAGTTTAATGTAGGCCGGGAGATATTCTTCCTCCAAGGCGGCTCCTCGTGATCTTTCATAAGACTCAGAGCCGAGGTGAAGCCTAGCACAAGCTTCCCCAGCTCTAGTGTGACAGGCAGCTGTGAGAGATGCCACGGACTCTGACAATCCCAGAGGGGCAGCACCTGGATGCCCAGCATTGGTGATGGCATTGACACCCCCTCTGTACATTTAAAGCAGCTGCTCCTGGGAAGGTTTCAGTGCAGTGGCCCGGACAGGAACGCTGTCACTTCTAAATACAGAAGTCAGGCTTCTGTGTTTTATACGTAACAGTAGTAAGCAGATGGCACAGGGCCAGCGCTGGAGGTGACTGAATAAAGTTCCACGTTCTGACTGAAAAAAAGCCCTGCTTATCCTACTAACAAATTATTACTCAGCCACATGGATTCTTTTGCACTTGCTTTCACATTTCTTTAAATTTTCTGTAGAGTACTGTGGGAACCTGGAACACTGTGTGCTTTTTTTTTTTTTTATGCACAAAGCATTTTCCTTCCATAGTCACTGGCTGTGGCAGCCCCCTCCTGTTCATAGTGGTCAGAGAATCCACCCACCACAATGCTGAGAGCCAGTAGTAATGTGCAAGGTGGTGTGCCAGAGCCATTGATTCTGGAAGCGGTCTCTGCATATCCGCATTATTCTGGGTACTCGCCATGTTCCACAGAGAATTAGACATGACCTGCAGGTTTCACTTTAGGTGCCTTGTATACCTTGGTTTTGTCACAATGCATATATAAAAAGCTGTATAAATAGATTTTGTAGAGAAATTTGTATTTAACCAGTGTTAAAAGTGTTTAGTAGCATTAATGTTAATAGATGGCCTGCAAGCTGGACTGTGGATAGAATATAGTTGGGTAGGTTTTGTATCCTGGCAGTTTTGCATAGGAACAACTGTATTTGCTATCTAAAATTAATTTGGCAATTCCTTGTTAGAAATCTCTAAAAGTGGCAGCACAATTTCTTTTTTTTTTTTTTTTTTTTAGGTGGGTTTCAAAATTGTTCCTTAACGGTTTAATTAAAATCTATCGTTTATGTCAACAAGGATACGTTTTGACGGTCCTATGTTTTGGATGGGTTGATATAAGATAGGTGTCAGGTCGAACGTCCGGTAGATAATTGTAATTACGATGATTTGTGAAAATTGTGACCAATTTATGTTTAAAGAGATGTTTTAGATAAATATGTCGAAAAATATATACGTAACACTGTTTTGGTTCCATATGTTCCGTGGATTTCACTTTGGACGTCCAGTACAGATTAAGAGACACCTTGTACCGCTCATGGGTCTTATTACGCCTATACGTCTCTGGCGAAGGTCTTAGTTACCGAGACCGTGTG
>BLSH010211970.1:444555-465780 GCA_018402905.1 Glandirana rugosa | reverse complement strand
GTGTGCCAGAGCCATTGATTCTGGAAGCGGTCTCTGCATATCGGCATTATTCTGGGTACTCGCCATGTTCCACAGAGAATTAGACATGACATGCAGGTTTCACTTTAGGTGCCTTGTATATCTTGGTTTTGTCACAATGCATATATAAAAAGTTGTATAAATAGATTTTGTAGAGAAATTTGTATTTAACCAGTGTTAAAAGTGTTTAGTAGCATTAATATGTTAATAGATGGCCTGCAAGCTGGACTGTGGATAGAATATAGTTGGGTAGGTTTTGTATCCTAGCAGTTTTGCATAGGAACAACTGTATTTGCTATCTAAAATTAATTTGGCAATTCCTTGTTGGAAATCTGTAAAGGTGGCAGCACAATTTCTTTTTTTTTTTTTTTTTTTTTTTTTTTTTTTTTTTTTTTTTTAGGTGGGTTTCAAAGCATTCCAGATTCCACCAGAAAAGCAGAAAGTAGTGGTCCCAGTCACGTACGGAAACTCTGAATACTTGTTGTCGCATGGCTGTGTCCTTATTGCTGCTGTGATTAGCTGCACCAATAACTGCAATCCTTCTGTCATGCTGACTGCAGGTAATGCATACGAAGATGAAAATAATTATTCACCAGTTCCTGATTAATATTTGGGAAATGCTGAGTCTGTATACTGTTGGTGTTTATTAATTGGGGAATAATAGAAATGTTTTTGCTGTCCATCTTGCAGCTAATTAATTATTTTTATTTTGTAAAATGTGTTTTCTGAAAGGGTTAAATGCAGTATTAAAATGAGTAGCTTTCATGTGCAATCTTTTGAACACATCATAATCAGGAACAAAACCATAAAAATAAACTAAAAACTATAGTGCAGTAAGTAAAAAGTTGGTCCTCCCTATAATCTGCTATACCCTTAAAGGGGTTGTAAACCCTTCCGGTTTTTCACCTTAATGCATTCTATGCATTAAGATGAAAAAACTTTTGTCCTGCAGCTGCCCCCCTAACATTTACCTGAACCCGATCGCTCCAGCGAAGGAAACAAGCATAGCAGCTCCAGCCGCTGTCTCGGGTCTTCATTGGATAGATTGATAGCAGCAGGAGCCACTGGTTCTCGCTGCCGTCAGTCAAATCCAGTGACACGGGAGCTGGGGCCGAGTCCTGCTGTCTGTGTCAATGGACGCAGCAGCAGGGCTTGGGAGCATGCCCCCACGAGTGCCCCCATGGAAAGCGGTTTTCTGTGGGGGCACTCGAGAAGAGGAGGAGCCAGGAGAGCCACCGGGGGACCCCAGAAAAGGTGGCTTGGGGCCGCTCTGTTCAAAACCCTTGTACAGAGCAGGCAAGTAAAACCGGTTTGTGATTTAAAAAAAAAAAACAAAGCTTTACAATCACTTGTAATATAACTGAAGCCCCATTTATAACTTATTATCCTAAGTGGCTTCATGTCCTAGCCTGCTGCTTAAAAATATAATTTGCCAGAAGACCTCTGTTCCCCAGTAGAAATAAAACCTGTGCTAAGTGACCCTCGTGGGTTAGCTCTAGGGGTTATTCCTGCTGGCTGTTTTAATGCAAGGATGTAATACATCTACTAGTACTGCATTAAGGCCCTTGAAGCCTTTTGATCTGAGAACTTATTCCCAGATGTTTTCCACCACAAATTCAGCTGCTTGCATAACTTTTGAAACGGACAAAATAGGATCCCAGTGGTCCTAGAATGGCTTTAGCATCCCATTTAGTTTTGCAGACTTCCCTTGGCCTTTTCTAGACTGTGTATTGATATATATTCACAAGGACCACTGCTTCACTTCCATTATTCTTTGACTTTAATAGCATAACTGGTAAAGCCCCAGTTTTGAAGGAGTGAGCTTTGACACAGTTTTTCACATTATGCTTTGAGGCTGTACCTTTTTTTATCTAGGATGGTCTACCATTGCAAATGGCACTCCTGTTTCAGGTAGCGTCAATTACAGCTTCATCACAGTTTGTCTGATACTTTCTTGTTCCATCAACAGTCAAGTTTCTCCTTTATCTGTGTTTTTCTTGTGTACCCTGACCAAATCCCTATGCAGACTTTTCCATAAGGTGCAGAACTCGTTCCTTCTGCAAGGCTAAAGAATCATCTTTTGGACCTTTAAAACTCTAACTTTGTTTTACAGGGTCCGCCCTCAAACCCCTTCTCCCTTTTTGTTGACCTAAAAGTGTATCTAAAGCCAAAACTCTTTTTTATTTTTTATTTTTTTTTTGGAAGGAGTAGGGAAAGGCTATATCTCCTTTTTGTTTTTTTACCCCATCTGTCCTGTAGGAGAACTTTGTTTTCACTTCTGCTCCTTGAAATCTCTCCAAAGTTAGGTGTAACCCCCTCTTACAGTTTTCACTAAAACAGGTTTCCAAATTAGAAGATTGCAATAACTTCTAACCCTTCCACACTCCATCCAAAACTAAATTATTGGCTTAAGACCTACATTAAAAGGAAACGGAACTGTATCTGAGCACCGCAGAATGAAAATGCTATTTCATTTCATTCATTTTTGTATTTTTCAAAGCAAGCTCACCCCTCCATCCATGTCTTTAACAGCTGCCCCTAGCATTTCTAGCCGAGACCATCTTAAATGACGGCAGATGATTAATATTGCATATATATACCCTGGAATCCACAAGTCCTTAGCTCAAGCATGCAGGCAGGAGAGTGTGCTTAGCTGAGAGAGCCCCTCCCCCCAGATGAAAGAAATAAAAAAAAAAAAACGTGTGAAATAATTTTGGCCTAGGACAAAAATCAGGAAGCAACTGAAGGACAAAAAAAAAGGTTAAAATGAATATGTAATACCTTCCTTTTTATTCACTAATGCTAGTAGCTTAAGAATTAAAAATAGCTAATGCATAGTTACATCTGGTTGAAAAAAGACACAAATCCACCTAGTTCAACCAACAAGGAAAAAAAAATCAAGCACATGCACAAATCAAAAACATCCATTATAATCATCATACGCCCTCAGTTGATCCAGGGGAAGGGAAAACCCCAATTAAACATGGTCTAATTTGCTCCAGCAGGGGAAAAATGTACTTCCTGATCCCCCAAGAGGCAATCGGATATTCCCAGGATCAACTTTACCTATAAAAATTAGTATCCAGTTATATTTTGTGCAGTTAGGAGATAATACAGGCCTTTTTTTAAAACCATCTACTAAGCTGGCCAGAAGCAGCTTCTTGAGGGAGTCTATTCTACATTTCCACAACTCTTACTGTGAAGAAACCTTTCCGTATTTGGAGATTCTTTTTTTCCTCCAGATATAGACTGCCCCCTAGGTTTTACCCCCTTCCTGACTAGGCCATTTTTTGCAATACAGCACTGTTGCTTTAACTGACAATTATGCGGTCGTGCGACGCTGTACCCAAATCTTTGTTTTGGTGGTATTTGATCACCTCTGCAGTTTTTATTTTTTGTGCTATAAACAAAAAAAACTGTCAATTTTGAAGAAAAAGAAAACAATATTTTTTACTTTATGCTATAAAACATTTTCCAGTCTAATGTAGAAAAATCTAATTTCTTCATACATTTAGGCCAATATGTATTCTGCTACATATTTTTGGTAAAAATAAAATTCCCAATAAGCGCACAGTATATTGATTGGTTTGCACAAAAGTTATAGCATCTACTAACTATGGGATATATTTAGGGACTTTTTTTTTAAATATATATATTTTTTACCAGTAATGGCGGCGATCAGCGATTTTTAGTGGGACTGCTACATTGCGGCGGACAAATCTGACACTAATTGACACTTTTTGGGGATCAGTGACACCAATACGTGCTAAAAAAATGCACTGACACTGTATAAAGGACACTGGCAGGGAAGGGGCTAACATCAGGGGCAATCAAAGGGTTAAAGGTGTTACTCATGTGTACTTTCTAACTGGGGGGGGGGGGGAGTGATTTTACTAAAGGAAAACCGAGATCCATATTTCTGCTTAGCAGAAACATGAGATCTCCTCCATTTTTCTTTCTGGCAGAACAGCGTTCTGCTTTGTTTTCATAGGCAGACCAACGTTCTGCCTCTCTACGAACGATCGCTGTGTTCCCGGCGCTGCCGCTGGACCCACTGATTGGCTTCCACTGTGACAGTGGGAGCGGGGCACCTGTCCTAGAGCCGAAGATGAGCATCACGTACAGGTACATGAATTTGCGCTAAAGGGCTGCTCTGCTGCAGTAAAAGTATGTGGGACGGTCCTTAAAGTGGTTGGCAACTCATATCAACCACTTTAAAATACTGGTAAGCCTACAATAAGGCTTACCTGTAGGTCCCGGGAATATCTCCTAAACTTGTACGGTTTAGGAGATATTCCCTGTATCTGCATGTGCCAACATCAGCACATGTGCACTGAAGAATCAGCACCCGGGGGTAGCCCAGGGTGCAGTTTCTTCTGTTGACGTGCCGTAAATGACGGCTCCTGTGCGAATGCGCGGGAGTGACATCAGCGCAGCTCTGCCGATCACGTCGCTGGAGCCCGCACTGTGATTGGACGGAGCCGTGGACCCGGAAACAGCATGTCGCCGGTCACAGCGGTGTGCTGAGACCCCTGCAACAGCTTCGTTCCAAGGTATTTCATAATGAGCTAGTAGGTACACTTTTTCTAGTGACCATTACCAGTAAGATGTGTCCAGTTAGCTGCCCTACCTGGTCATTCTCCTTTTTCTTTTTTTTTTTTTAAATGAATAAGGCAGTTTTTAGTCGTCCTGCTTCCTTCTTTTTTTTTTTTTTTTCCCCTTGAAAATTGCTTCTTCATTCCATATCAGTTAGCACATTGCTTTACATTTGATTTGTGTATCATCTACTCGTCGTCTTGATGGTGTTTGTCCACAGTCATGTATGTATCTTGGCATCTTTGTTCACTTTTGGAAGGCTCATATACTTTTTGTGGCCCTGTTTGTGCAACCCCAATACCCCATAGGTCTTCTGTGTGCCACTAAGTTCAGTATGAAATATTAAGATTTTATGGCAAGTACAAAAATTCCTGCTATGGAAGATCAAATATTTAGTAAACAATTGTGTATATGCACAGTAATATCACTGAATCTTTGGTATATATCAGTGTATTTATCTGCTTCCTGCCCATTCTATTGTAATATGACGGCTGGGTGGGAGCTCCCTGGATCAAGAAGGATGTCCTCCCAGTCGCACTCCTCCCGCGTGACTGTGACCAATCACATCGATCACGACAGTTGTACAGAATGAATGGCTTTCATTTGTAGCCATTCATTTTGTACTATTGTGTCGATCTGTGATTGGTCAGTGATCACATGGTGCAGACAGCCAATAGTACATAATGGCTATGAATGGGTGCCAGTGGTAACCGTTTGTAACAGAAAAAGCAAAAAATAAAAAACCCAGTGGTGGTTAAATACCTGCAAAAGAGAGCTCTGTTTGTCTAAAATGTTATTTGGGTAATTGTCATTGAAAATGTGATCATGCAGGAAGGGGATGAAAGTCTGGTATTGAAATGGTTATACACCGAGCCAAATATTGAATATGCCTCTTAAATTCCTATATAGTCCTATTTAGTTTAATTAACTCTGCATACTTCCATGGTTTCTGGCTATTGAAACATTAGTAATAATCTCAAGTAAGGCACAGCAGGTTAACACTTGGCCTTATTTCTGATAGGGCTTTTAGCGAAGAAAGCTGTAGAAGCAGGACTCAAGGTGAAGCCCTATATAAACACAAGCATGTCTCCTGGAAGTGGTACCGTTACTCATTACCTCACTGCTAGTGGTGTGCTGAATTTCCTGAACCAATTAGGGTAAGTCATTTCTTTTGCTACATCATACTCAAATACAAAGTGTGTAAAAAAAAAAAAAAAAAAAAAAAAAAAAATGAGACGAAGAGAAATAATTTCTGAACTTTTTCCACTTTCAATATGACCTATAAACTGTACAACTTACAGCAAACTGAAATCTTTTAGGTGGAGGGAAATAAAAAAACTAAAATATGGTTGCATAAGTGTGCACACCCTTAAACTAATACTTTGTTGAAGAGGGCATCTCCTGTGCACAACCTTCAGATCACCCCACAGATTTTCAATCGGATTCTGGGCCATTCCAAAACTTTCATCCTTTTCTGGTGAAGCCATTCCTTTGTTAATTTGGATGTATGCTTTGAGACGTTGTCATGCTGAAAGATGAAAGTTCCTTTTCATGTTCAGCTTTCTAGCAGAAGGCTGAAGGTTTTGTGCCAATATTGACCGGTATTTGGAACTGTTCATAGTTCCCTCTACCTTGACTAAGGCCCCTGTTCAGCCCCAAACCATGATGCTGCCACCACCATGCTTCATGGAGCGTATGGTGTTCTTTTGCTGATGCGCAGTGTTGTTTTTGCGCCAAACATAAATCTTTTGGAATTATGGCTAAAAAGTTCAGCCTTGGTTTCATCACCGTAACATATTTTCCCACATGCTTTTGGTGAGACTTCAGATGTGTTTTGCAAAATTTAACCAGGATTGGATATTTTTCTTCATAAGAAAAGGCTTCCATCTTGCCACTCTACCCCATAGCCCAGACATATGAAGAATATGGGAAATTGTTGTCACATGTACCACACAGCCAGTACTTGCCAGATATTCCTGCAGCTCCTTTAATGTTGCTGTAAACCTCTTGGCAGCCTCCCTGACCAGTTTTCTTCTCTTCTTTAAATCAATTTTGAAGGACGTCTGGTTCTTGGTAATGTCACTGTCGTGCCATATTTTCTCCACTTGATGACGACTGTCTTCACTGTGTTCCATGGTATATCTAATGCCTTGGAAATTATTTTGTACCCTTCTCTTGACTGATACCTCTTAACAATGAGATTCCCTCTGATGCTTTAGAAGCTCTCTGATGACCATGGCTTTTACTGTAGGATGCGACTAAGAAAATGTCAGGTAAAAGACACAAACACAAGGGCGCACTGGCCTAGCGCATTCTCCTCAAGAAAAACTATTTATTAAAAACCTACTCACTAATGAGCTTTGGTTAAAAGCATATCAATATAAGTGACAGCTGTGCATTCATAGCTCGCATGCCACCTGTAAATGGTATCCTACACGAACTGGCTGATGTGTTTTGAGGTCCAAACCTCTTCCCCGCTTTGGAGGTCCAAACCTCTTGGAGAAGAGGTTTGGACCTTGAAACGCGTCAGCCAGTTCGTGTAGGATACCATCTACAGGTGGAATGCGAGATATGAATGCACAGCTGTCACTTATATTCATATGCTTTTAACCAAAGCTCGTTAGTATGTTTTTAATAAATAGTTTTTCTTGAGAAAAATGCGCTAAGCCAGTGCACCCTTGTGTTTGTGTCTTTTACCAGAGTGTTTGGACCTTCCCGGTCTTCCAAGGGCAGCAAGGTGATGTTTCATCCAAATGCATCAAGCGTGAAGCTTGGAGTAGCATCCTGGTGGAGCCACTCCCTTCAAGCGCAGGAAAGAGATTTTGTATTTAAGAAAATGTCAGGAAAGACCTACTAGAACAGCTGAACTTTATTTTGGGTTAATCAGAGGCACTTTAAATGATAGGTGTGTGCTGACTCATTTTTAGCATCAGTTTGAATGTGATTGCTTAATTCTGAACACAGCTATCTCCCCAGTTATAAGAGGGTGTTATGCAACCGCATTATTTTAGTTTTTTATTTTTACTTAAAGTTGGAAAAAGTTCTGAAATTATTTTTCTCTCATTTTTTTTACATCACAGAAGCCTGACATTTTAACGGGGGTGTGTAGACTTTTTTATTTTTTTATTTTTATATCCACTATAAATTTTACTCGCAAAGAAAACATTTTGGCTGGAATTATACTTTAAGCTTTGATCTCATTGGAGGTAAATAGAGGGCCCTGCATCAGCCCAACCAACATTGGCATGCACATCTGCAGTGTAAAGTACATATCTATGTATTAGGGAACAAAGCACTTATATATATCAATAAATACCCTGATCCAGGTTTGACATTACTGGTTATGGATGTTCAAGATGTGTGGGCAGCTCCAGTCCTATACCTGAGGAAATTGTCACTGCTATTAAAGAGGTATGTAGATTTTGTGTTTGTATAAAGATATATTTGAATAACATGAAAATTAGAGATTGTGAAATTTTGTATTCATTTTAACTTTCAGGGGGAATTGGTAGCATGTGGCATTTTTTCGGGAAGCAAGAACTTTGAAGGCAGCCGGTGCAGTTGCATTCGTGCCAATTACCTGGCTTCTCCACCTTTGGTTATTGCTTATGCTCTGGCAGGCAATGTAAATATAGATCTGCAAACTGAAGCTTTGGGTGAGCCTATAATAATTTGAATAATGTGCATATTTCTAAAACACATAGCTGGTACATCTGCTTCATATGTAAATAAAAGCAGAAGCGGCATACTACACACAGAGCTTTATGTGGCACCTTGTGAGATTATGGAAGAGCAGACTACAGGCTTTACAAAATGTATTACTATTTACAATGTACACTTTACTGCATTAATGGAAATTGCCGCTTTCCAGCTTGAGCATATAACCTCTGCCATCGTTGATCAAGATTCCTCAATCGATCATGCAAAGTAGGAAAGAATGTACTTAAAGCGGTGTTCCAGCCTGTACAAACAAATAAGTCGGCAGCTACAAATACTGCAGCTGCTGACACTTACCTGTCCAAGGAGCCCATGATGTCGGCACCCCAGCCGATCTTCGTATCAACTGTCGGGTGCAGCCACCGCCATTCCAGGTAAGGGAATCTGGCAATGAAGCTTCACGGCCAGTTCCCTACTGCACATGGGTGAAGCGCACTGTGCTTTGATTGGCCCGATGGAGGAGGAGGGGCGGAACTTCAGGAGTTCGGGCCACATTCCCTCCCCCCCGAAAGTTGTGGAACTCCGCTTTGAGGCATTTACTGGTGTTCAAGTCATATTAAAGTTAAAGTATCCAGACCAGTAATCCAGACCCAATGTTAAAGTATGTTAATGTCCCCTTCCTACTTATGCTGCGTAACTTGTGTTTGAAAAAAAAAAGTGTATACTTACCTTTTTTTCAGCCTACTCTGGTCCGGTCACATGATTTGGCTACCCTGTGTCATTCAGTGGTGGCTACATGGGAGAGGAGGGAGCACAGACCATAGGAGCCTATGGGTGATGTCGCCACGCCTGGAATTCGCAGCTGTTGTCGAGCATTCTAATCCTCTCTCCTGCAGCTGTCACTGGCTGTCATGGGATCATGTGACTGCACTGGAACAGGCTGAAAATGCCTAAGTACGCATCCCTTTCTCTTTTTTTATTTTTATTTCACAGGTTAGTTAGCATAGGTAGCAGGAGGGGGTTGTGACATTTTCAGGCTAATTTTTATGTAATGGCTATTACCAGAGAGAGTGAGAAATGGTGCTGCTTTACAGAGAAACTATTTAAAACCATACTAAAGTCACCAATACTTTCTTTCCCTCCAGTAAGGTTATGTCCGCAAGTTTTCTTGGCATGTCTTCTTTGCCCAGACTTCCTTTGGGTTTGGCATCTTCAGCAATCGTGATTAGTGGGTACCTGAATGAAGTAATTTCTGCACATACACTCAGGAATTAATTTATTCCTGCACCAAGACGGGCCAGTAATGTCATTCAGCAGCAGGTTAAACTGTGGGACCTGTTGAGCAATTGTCAATGTAGTCAGTAGCTACAATTGGCTCATTCACCGCCTGGCTGAGGAAAACCTCATTAAACTTTAAAGGATTACTGTATACGTAAATGTCAGAAGTTGCCTCCCATTGTACTTAACCCTGCATAGCCCATAGAAATGAATAAAAGGGTGGTAGTTTGATCTTTTGCTCGAAGTTACAGTTTCCCTTTTAGGTCACAACTTTATTTCAGTTGTGCTCATAAGTTTACATACCCTGGCAGAATTTATGATTTCTTTGTCATTTTTCAGAGAGTATGAATGATAACGCAAAAAACTTTTTTCACTCATGGTTAGTGTTTGGCTGAAGCCATTTATTATCAATCAACTGTTTACTCTTTTCAAATCAGGACGACAACAAAAACTACCCATATGACCCTGATCAAAAGTTTACATACCCCAGTTCTTAAACCCGTTGTATTGCCCCCTTTAACATCAATGACCGCTTGAAGTCTTTTGTGGTATGCGTGGATGAGGTGCTTTATTTTCTCAGATGGTAAAACTGCCCATTCCTCTTAGCAAAAAGCCTCCAGTACCTGGAAATTCTTGATCTGTCTTGCATGAACTGCACGTCTGAGATCTCCCCAGAGTGGCTCAATTATATTGAGGTCAGAAGACTGAGATGGTCACTCCAGAACCTTCACTTTATTCTGCTGTAGCCAATGACAGATCAACGTGGCCTTGTGTTTTGGATCATTGTCATGTTGGAATGTCCAAGTACGTCCCATGCGCAGCCTCCTGGCTGATGAATGCAAATGTTCCTCCAGTATTTTTTGATAACATACTGCATTCACCTTGCCATCAGTTTTGACCAAATTGCCTGTGTCTTTTGTAGCTCACACATCCCCAAAACACCACCCCCATGTTTCACAGTACAATTGGTGTACCTTTCATCATATGCCTTGTTGACTCCTCTCCAAATATAGCATTTATGGTTGTAGCCAAAAAGCTCAATTTTGGTCTCATCACTCCAAATGACTGTGCCAGAAGGTTTGAGGCTTGTTTCTGTGCTGGTTGGCGTATTGTAAGCAGGATACTTTGTGGCATTTGCATAGAAATGGCTTTCTTCTGGCGATTCGACCATGCAGCTCATCTTTCTTCAAGTGCCTCCTTATTGTGCATCTTGAAAAGCCACACCACATGTTTTCAGAGAGTCCTGTATTTCACCTGAATTTATTTGTGGGTTTTTCTTTGTGTCCCGTACAATTTTCCTGGCAGTTGTGGCTGAAATTTTAGTTGCTCTACCTAAACGTGGTTTGGTTTCAACAGAACCCCTCATTTTCCACTAATTGATTAGAGTTTGAACACTGCTGATTGGCATTCTCAATTCCTTGGATATCATTTTATATCCCTTTGCTGTTCTATACAGTTCAACTACCTTTTCCCGCAGATCCTTTGACAATTCTTTTGCTTTCCCCATGACTCAGAATCCAGAAACGTCAGTGCAGCAGAGGATGAAGAATGCAAGAGTCTGTCAGGAGTCCAGAAACTCATTGACCTTTTATACACACACAAATTACAAGCAAACCGATCAACGGTGAGGATGGTTACCTTTTAATAGCCATTCAAACCTCTTTGTGTCAACTTGTGTGCATTGTTATCAGGCCAAAATCACCAGGGTATGTAAACTTTTGATCAGGGTCATCTGGGTAGTTTCCATTGTCCTTATGATTTAAAAAGAGTAAACACAGTTGCTTGATAATAAATGGCTTCAGCCAAACACTAACAATGAGTGAAAAATGTTTGTATTATCATTCATATTCTCTGAAAAATGGTATTGAAATCATAAATTCTGCCAGGGTTTGTAAACTTATGAGCACAACTGTATGAATATTGGATCAAATGTATATGCAGACCGCCACATAATTGCTGTGAGAATGCTCATTTTTTTTTTCAATTTGTGTTTGTATTAGGGGAGAATGCTCAGGGTAAGAAGATCTTTCTGCGGGACATTTGGCCTAGCCGTGAGGAGGTTCTGCAAGTGGAGGAAAATGTAGTCATTCCATCTATGTTCAAAGAATTAAAAGTTAAAATAGAGGTACGAAAAGACAGTGTTTGGCTTCATGGACATGGCTGTAAAGCATGCAGATCCTGCTTAATGACTCTCCGGGCCCTGCTGCTGCTGTGCACAGCTGTCCATTGAGATTATTATAAGATTTATCAGTAGGCGGTTACTGTATACTCTGGGTGTTGCATAAAACACCCACATGCGCACTGACATGCTTTAATCGCACACTATTTACACTCAGAGCACGTGTCAGTGGGCATAAGCGTGCTTTATACAACTTCTGGCGAAAAACCGCATACAGACCGCTTTCCTTATTTATCCCAATGGGCGGCTATAGGTCTCTGGAGAGATATTCCGGAGCTCTGAATGACTGTGTGCATATGAGGCTTTAATTAAAGCTTGATTATTATCAGAGGATTTTGAGTATTTTACAATGACTGTTTCTGTATTTTTGTATAGAACATTCTTTTCTATGGCCTAGTAATATTCAGTATGTTTATCTTTTAGAAGCAGAATACTAGGTGGAACCTTCTTGAAGCACCTGAAAGCACTTTATTCCCTTGGGATTACAGATCCACCTATATCAGAAGTCCACCTTTTTTCCACAAGCTAGTGAGTATATCAGAACTTCAGATGGATGGAGCCGCTATTGACACTGCAGCCTTGGTTCATTGGTATTGCTCTTGGGTTGTGTTCACTTGGAATGATGTCCGATATGACGAAAGTCATGGCAGATTTTGCAGGAGCATTGGTTGTCCACAATGCATATATTTCCTTCTAGAGATTATGTTTGCCTGGGCCTAATGACACCGGGAATGATCTGTAAAATCTTTGAAAAATAAGGCTGGTGTATGTGTCAACTGTCACAAGCATGGAATACTGGTTTTGGGAATGAAAGGCGGCTAGTGCTGGCATTGCAGGAAGGTAGGAGTAGGAGTAAAAAAAAAAAAAAAAAGGCTTGTAACGCAGGGTGCTGGGCTCACTAGGAGACAGGAGTCCCAGAGAATGCACATACACAGGATACAGTTGGTGTACACAGGGAGGATACCTGATGGTACCAATGGGGGAGCTTACCCATACAGTGAAGATGAAGGACCTTTGACAGTCTAAGGAACCACCTCGTCTTCAGAGCTCCTGAAGGTGGAAATGGGCTGTGCTGCAGACAGTCCCCAAGCTGCCGCCTTCTGATGGGCCCAAACTGAGGACTACAGGTGAGAGTCCCTTGCAGTGCTGAAATGCTGGGATCACAGGTTAGTAGGTAGTAGAGCCCAAGCTGGCAGGAGTTCACAGAAACACACAGGCATTGAGAATTGGAATTGGTAGAAGTGATTAATAATGCATAGAGCCTGTCTGGAATCACTAAGTGGGCAGAAGTGCATGGGGACACAGACCAAGAAACTGACTAGGAATACACACAAAAGCTTGGCAACAGATGACAGTCACAGGAGCTGATGATTGGGAAACTGGCAGTGGTACACAAGAGAAACAGAAGCAGAACTATGCTGGAATGCTCAAAGGAGACAACAGGTGCAAGGATACAGGTTACAGACAGAAACAGTCACTAGGAATAGGTTGGATGACCCTGAGAGTTCAAAGATTACACTAGAATGGCTTGGAAGACGCTTGTGAAGTCGTGTAGAAATGGGAAGGGGGATCCAGCTAAAGGAACCTTGAGAATCTCTGGGTCTCCTGGAAAGTTGTGGACACTAGGAAACATTGGGGGGGACCTGGCACTAGACCCCTTAATGACCAGAGCACTTTTTGCGATTCGACACTGTGTCACTTTAACTGACAATTGTGCGGCCGTGCGACGTACCAAAACAAAATTGATGTCCTTTTTTTCCCACAAATAATACATATCCGAAAAAAAGTTTTGTGTGTGTATTCATCAGTTTTGGCTGATATATATTCTTCTACATATTTGTGGTTAAAAAACGCAATTGGCGTATATTGTTTGGTTTGTGCAAAAGTTGCTGCGTTTACAAACCTTGAGAATTAATTTATGGTGTTTCTACTATATTTTTTTTATTAGTAATGGAGGCGATCTTTATCGGGATTGCGATATTGTGGCAGACAGATCGGACATTTTTGGTGCTTTTTTTGGGGCCAATGACCTTTATACAGCGATCAGAAATTTAAATGGCCACTGAATACTGTATAAATGTCATTGGCGGTGAAGGGGTTAACCTGCAGGGGGCATTTAAGGGGTTAACTGTGTTCCCTGGGTCTATTCTAACTGTATGGGGGCTGGGCTGGCAGGGGCATGACAGATCTAATTGATCCCGATTACAGGGATCAGTAGATCTGTCATGCCCCCTGTCAGAATGGGGAACCACCGTGTTTACATCGGCGGTTCCCCGTTCTTTCTCTCTAACAGGCGATCGCAGGTCGCCGGCAGACATCGAGCCCGCCTGACCCGCGGCCACACGGACATGTCGGACCATTTTGACACTTTTTTGGGACCATTGGCATTTATACAGCGATCAGTGCTATAAAAATGCACTGATCATGTCCGCTGCAATATCGCAGTACCGCTAAAAATCGCAGATCGCCGCCATTATTAGTAAAAAAAAAAAAAAACCCCCAAAAATTAATTCTCATCATCCGTAAATGCAACCACTTTTGCGCAAACCAATCAATAAACGCCGATTGCGATTTTTTTTTTTTTATCGCAAATATGAGGAAGAATATAAATCGGCCAAAAACGGTGAAAAAAAATGTTTTTTTATATTTTTTTTTTTGGATTTGTATTTTAGCAAAAAGTAAGAAATTTGGGTTTTTTTGCAAAATTGTCGCTCTTCTTTTGTTTATAGCGGCGATCAGAAATGACGCAGCGGTGATCAAATACCACCAAAAGAAAGCTCTATTTGTGGGAAAAAAAGGACGCAAATTTCATTTGGGTACAACATCGCACGACCGCACAATTGTCAGTTAAAGCGACGCAGTGCCGAATCGCAATAAGGGCTCCGGTCCTAAAGCTGGAAATCCTTCCGGTCCTTAAGTGGTTAAAGGTGTTTTACCTTAATGCAGAGAATGCATTAAGGTAAAATAAACCTTTAGGCTTTACAACTTTAAATAATAAGGGATGGTCTGACTGGACTGGGACTTGGTGTATAGCTAATTTAATCAACAGCAGGTGGATAACCAGTCTTGTGCGAGTACAGGTACAAGGAGAACCTTGCAGTTTATAACCAGACTACATTTACCAGCATGCCACCTGGTCTTTGGGAGTGGAGGTAACAGATCAGCACCCTGTTAAATTCTAGAAAAAGAACACTTTGAATCTTGCGGTTATTTATTTATTTTTTTTAACTGTGATCTATGCATTTTCAACTGTGTAGTTTAGTGCCTGTTCCCATCAGAACAATGACAACCTATATGGTTATAGGGAAACTAACAGTTTTTGGCATCAGTATTATTGTGTTTTTTTTTTTGTTTTTTGTTTTTATTTGTTATGACTGCTTTAGTTCTGTTTGTAAATTTAGCTGTATTTATGCTTTTATTCAAAGTTTGAATTTGCTTCTATTCAATAAAACCTTCTCTCCCTTCACATCAACTCACAAATCCTTTCTTCCTGTATAGAATTTTGAGTGTTTTTTTCCCTTTTACTTTTTTTAGGACAACATCCCAGCACCTCTTCAGCCAATTGAGAGAGCCCACGTGCTGCTTTATTTAGGAGATTCAGTGACTACTGATCACATTTCTCCTGCAGGAAGCATCCCTCGTGCCAGCTCAGCAGCCAAGTATTTAGCTCAAAGGAAGTGAGTTATGTCAAGTGTAATATTCTGAATTTATTTAATGTCTGTACTAGTTGGATGTCATTTTGTGACAAACTATTGTTTATCAATTCTAAAGCCTGCCCCCCCGGGAGTTTAACTCGTATGGAGCTCGAAGAGGCAACGACGCAGTGATGACTAGAGGAACGTTTGCAAACATGAAGCTTCAGAATAAACTTGTTGGAAAAACGGGGCCGAAGACCATTCATTTTCCATCTGGACAGATGGTGGGTACTAGAGATAGATATGTTCTTGCATTTAGGTTTTTTTTGACTTGTTTAACTTCTGTCTTTTGTCTGATTGTATTTGCATTATCTGCTTTGCCTCTGCGAAGGAACTGTATAATGCTTTTCATGTACATGTATAACCATAATTTTTAAAATAAAATGCTAATTGGGTATTATGTTGCAGATGGATGTATTTGATGCTGCAGAACTTTACCAAAAAGCAGATATTCCACTTATTATTATAGCTGGTAAAAAGTATGGATCAGGGAACTCAAGAGATTGGGCAGCCAAAGGACCATTCTTGTTGGTATGTTTTCAGATGTTCTAAATTTGGAATGTTTTAGAGCAGGGATATGCAATTGGCAGACCTCCCAGATGTTGCAGAACTACAATTCCCATGAGGCATAGTGAGACAGACATGAGCATGACACCCAGAGGCAAAAGCATGATGGGAGTTGTAGTTTTGCAACAGCTGGAAGTCAGCTAATTGCATATCCCTGTTTGAGTATGGATCATTTATATTGGAAGTCGGTCATGCTAGTTTATATGGCGTGTCATGTTGTCTTATTAACTGGTTATTTATGGGATTGTACAGTGCTTCGTACAGACAATTGCACCTACTGTATAGAGCTGCATGATTAATCGTATTAAAATCGCAATCTAGATTCACCCCCCCTCTGCGATCTCAATCGGGCATTACCGCGATTTTCAGTGCAATTAATGGAGTCCTACTAGCGGGGCGACTGAGCGACTTGACTGTAATATAAGTCAATGCAAGTCTGAAGTCTCCCTAGGAATCTTTCTATAAAGTCGGAGCAACTTGAGTCTGGGCAGACTGCTAAGTCTGGGCAGAGAGTCAAGTAGATAAAAGAAATAAAAAGATACTATGTTTAAAATCATCAAAGGGTTGAATGTGTATAGAAGATATTTGGTTTAACCATTTAAAGACTAAATCTTTTCTTACATTTGCTGCTTACAAATCAGTATTTTCTGCTAGAAAATGACTTGGAACCCCCAAACATTATACCGGCAGTCCCCGACTTACGAACATCCGAGATACGAAAGACTCCTACTTACAAATGGCGGTGGTGTGACTTCACTGCCGGCCGCTTGCACTCCACACTGGTTCCAGATACGGCCGAGCAGCACCAGACACATTCCAGGGTGCTGCATAGCATGGCCACAAGAGCCCCATATAGCACAACTGCACACATAGCAGTGCCCGGAACATCCCACATCACTGCACGGGTTGAAGTTACACTTACAAATGTACAGTTCCGACCTGCAAACAAATTTGATTTAAGAACGAACCTACAGTCTATAACCCGTTCGTAACTCGGGGACTGCCTGAGTGTGTGTATGTGTGTGTGTGTGTGTGTGTGTGTGTGTGTGTGTGTGTGTGTGTGTGTGTATATGTATATATATATATATATATATATATATATATATATATATATTAGCAGAGACCCTAGAGAATAAGATGGCAGTTGTTGCAATATATTATGTCACGGTATTTGCGCAGTGGTCTTTCAAACACAATTTTTTTGGAAAAATTACCCTTTCAAAAAAAAAAAAAACTAAACAGTGCTGTTAGCCCAATATTTTTGATGTTACGCCATGAGAATCGTGATCTTTATTCTAAGCAAAAAAATCGTGATTCTCATTTTGGCCAGAATCGTGCAGCGCTACTACTGTTACAGATGAGAAAACCTAGAAATTAATCTAAAGTTAGATTAGAAAGTGAGTAGAGCTGCACGATTAATCGTAATAAAATCGCAATCTCGATTCACCCCCTGCGATCTCCATCACGCATTACCGTGATTTTCAGTGCAGTTAATGGAGACAGACACGCTTCAGGGACACTTGGCGATCCGACTTGCGGGGCGACTCAGCGCGACTTGACTGTAATAGAAGTCAATGCAAGTTGCCTGAAGTCTCCCCAGGAATCTTTTTCTAAGTCGGGGCGACTTGAGTCTCTCCTATCTGGGCAGACTTGCCGATAAAAGAAGCAAAGGGATACAATGTTTCTCCAGTGTATAGAAGAGTCCAGTTTAACCATTTAAAGACTAAATCTTTTCTGACATTTGTTGCTTAAAAGTAAAAATCCAGTATTTTCTGCTAGAAAATTCCTTAGAACCCCCAGACATTATATATGTATATATATATATATTTTTTAGCAGAGACCCTAGAGAATAAAATGGCGGTTGTTGCAATATTTTATGTCGCACAGTGGCGCAGCTGTCTTTCAAATGCAATTTTTTTGGGAAAAATAACACTTTAAAAAAAAAAACTAAACAGTGCTGTTAGCCCAATTGTTTTTGTATATGTAAGAAGTTACGCAGCGAGAATCGTGATCTTTATTCTAAGCAAATTGTGATTCTCATTTTGGCCAGATTCGTGCAACTCTAAAAGTGAGGTTATACACTTTACATGTCCCCAAGACAGCTGTATTTCAGATTATTTTACCCATTAAAACACATATCCACTTTTAGCCTGGGTTCACACACATGCGATGTGGGAACCAGCGCAATGCCAGTGTCGGTTCCCACATCGCACCTCCCTCGCAGGCAGTTCACGCTGCCCTCTGCGAATGGCTGTGGGTGTAAGCCCAAAGTTAATGACACCCCCAGATCGGTTCACAGATCGCAGTGCAAACTGTGAATTCGGACAGAAATCCGATCACATGGGTATGAACACCCATGCGATCTGATTCCAGTGCGGGGAAAAAAAACGTTTCCTGCACTATTTTCGTGCGAATTCAATGCAAGTTCAACCATACAAAATGTATGGCTGAATTTGCATTGCACAGACATCGCATGTCCTCTTCACAGCAATGCGGTGCGAATCACATGTGAACCCAGGGTTAAGGTATGTTTGAAAGCCCGAATGTGAAAAGTCAGGTCAAACAGAGTGTTCTTCCTAACATTTATCATCTACAACAGGGTGTCCGGGCTGTGATAGCTGAAAGTTATGAGAAGATCCACAAAGACCAGTTGGTTGGAATTGGCATCGCTCCTCTTCAGTTCTTACCTGGAGCCAGTGCTGAATCACTTGGCCTTTCAGGAAAAGAGCAGTATTCTATTTCTATTCCTGCCAGTTTGGCTCCTGGGGACACAGTGGAAGTCAAGGTGCATATTTTGAGTGTATTTTTTTTTATAAACTGACATTGTTTTATTTCAGATTTATTAATAATTGCATGTTTCCAACTACGATCAAATATTTTCCATCAGAGAATTTTCTTTTACAGTATATTGCATAGGTGTAGATTTATACTGTATGAATGTAGAATGAGTTTCTGAAATGAAGTAGTTAAATCATTTTTTCCCCCAAAATTTCATATTCTGGATATGTGCCTGCTGAACCTGGTACTTGTATGAAAAAGTATCCTGTTTGTATTTCATCCTTTGTGTGAAATCCTCTGCTTTCCTTTTAAAAACTGACCACACTAAGCTGGAGAGCACAGTGTGATCGGCCTGCTCTACCCCAATGATCAGACTTGAATGAAAAAAAATATATATATATATATATATATATATATATATATATATATATATATATATATATAATTTTCTCACACACGTTTTGACTTTCATTTAAATTTTAAACTGAATGGGTTGTTAATCAAGGTGATCGTTTACAATCACTTTAACTACTGCAAGCCTTGCTTCTCATGAGTCAGTATTTTTTTGTTTTCTTCTGTACTAGTTCTCTCCACCACATATTGTCACATTAGACATACAAGAGCCTAATAGGAATGGGAACTTTATCATACATTAACTTTCGGTCATTTTTCCAACTTTAGGGCAGCTCTGATTTATAAGCTGACAGTGTTCAAACACACATTAAACTTTTGCATTCGTCTCCTTTCAGACAACCAGTGGAAAGTCATTCAGTGTCATTGCTGCCTTTGATAAAGAAGCAGAGATCACATTCTATAAGCAAGGAGGAATATTGAACTATGTGGCTCGAAAATACTTATAGTAATGTCGACAACAAACTGACTTCTGCATTATTCTGATGCTTCCTGTGCTCCAATCCTTCATTTTCCATGAGGCGGTAAAGAAGAGCCAGCGAAGTGTCCTCCAGCACTTTTAGTAGAAGACTGGTGCTATGGATACGCCTTCCTTAGTCCTACCAATGGATTACCAAGAATCATCCCAGTTACATCAACTTGCACATTACAGATCAAGTGAACTGTTCTACTGGCCCTGAAATATTGTGCACAGTTCTACAACCTGCCCACCGCTGTTTCATGAACTTCCGATGGCGGTCTTACTGAATGACATTTTATTTAAACCTATTCTTCCATTTGATGCCGTCTAGGTTTCCATTCTCTCATGGAAATAAAGTCTTATTTACTTTGGGATTAGTTAACACCGAACTCTGTGTTGAGTATGTTATGAAATAAAGATGCCTAAATCTACATCAGATTTTGTTTACAGTGTTTATTCATTAGACTGTAAACAGGTAAGTGTGGTTTTAGTAGTAAAAAACAATTACATAGGTATGTGCTACCCACGACTGAAAATTCATTTTTAAAAAGCATCCCAGGAACGCGTACCTTTCCAGTGCATTTTTTTTTTTTTCATAGGCAAACATAGCTACAGTGCAATAAGTTGCTCTACTGCTTAAAATTGCTTTGTTGCAGGTAGTCTGGTGTATGGAGACCACAAACTGCTCAGTCATGTGAAGATCTAGGCCAGGTGTTAAGTTCCATCAATGTAAACTCCACACTGTTTCTCATACACTGAGAAGGGCAGTTGCATGTGCTAAAGTCATGTGAGAAGAAGCTGCAGTCTAGCGCAGCAATACCGGAATCGAGACAGGTGTACATTTTACATGATTCACTTTCTAACTTAAAGGTGTTGTAAAGGCAGAAGTTTCTTTTTTATCTTAATGCATTCTATGCATTAAAGTGGAGTTCCACCCACAAATACATCTTTATATATTTCAAATCCTCTATGCATAATGAATCACCTTTTGGAAAAAAAAATGATACTCGCCCTAAGTGCTCTTTTGCTTTTTGGTCCCTTTAATCTTCCACTTCCTGATCCGCAGCACTCCGCGTCTCTTCTTGCCTCACCTGGGCTCATGGGAGGTGTGAGTCATCATTTCCCATGAGTCAGTGGGCATCCCTGAGCTGTAAAATTGCGCTATTTCCAGACAGGAAATGACGCGATTTTGTGGGGGAGAGACCTGTTATCTATGTTGCCATAACGAGGACGGGACCTTCCTCTGTTGCTGCCCATTGTTATGGCAACGAGACATACACTCGAGTTTGAGAAGTGCATGCTGGTTACCCAGCATGCACCTTTTCCAGGAAGAGACTCGAGGATGGTGTGAGTGGGCTTCACATGCCCACAGCTAAGATGGGAACTCCCAGTAAAGAAAAAAAATCTGCAATATAAGTACAAAATAAATAGGAAGACTACCTGGATTTAAAGCTATCAATTACTTTGTGTAATGAATACTAACTAGGTGAATGCCAGCAAAAAAATAAATAAATAAATAAATATATGAGCAATACCGTTGTATCTATTGTCCAGAGAGGGGGTGTTTTAGCGCAGTAAAGGACAGA
>BLSH010211970.1:407001-435636 GCA_018402905.1 Glandirana rugosa | reverse complement strand
TTGGAAGGAGAGAAGCACAGATTGCTCGTATAGCTGGGCTACAAAAGAGATTCCTGCTTGTGACCAGTTGGCCAGGGAGACATCGGGCAATATAGCTTGCAAAGAATGTAGGGGAAAAGTATTGAGAACTGCTTGAGGTAGTCCACCCGAGGTCTGCAAAAGAGAGAGCCAAGTCCTAGTCGTGGCATTGACTGTGTATAAAAAGTTGTGCCGTTTTTGGTGTTGGAGCAATAGCGATAGGAGTATTTGCTTGGGGTCTGTGGCAACGGCGGCCTTCTCAATTTGCAACCAGGGGAATAGTGTGGTTGGTAACGCCCAGCTTTTGGCTTGCTCAAGTACTGTGGCCTTATAATAGGCGGTGATGTTGGGTGCGCCCATTCCTCCCAAGGTAGTTGGGGTGCAGAGTGTGGATCTTTTGAGTCTCGGATGCTTGTTGTGCCAGATGAATGTCGATACAATAGCTTGTAGTTTGTCGAGGTGGGAGCGCAAGAATGGAATAGGCAGAGTCCGGAAAGTATAGAGTATGTGTGGCAGTAGGTACATTTTTGAAAGGGCTATGCGGCCTGCCCAAGAGGCTTGTATGTTCTTTAGAGTTTGAATTGTCTTTTGTAGTTTGTCTACTAGTTGGGCAAAGTTGTGGGTAAGCAGCTGTGAAAAGCTCATTGGATGACTGTTGATCTATAGAGCTCCGTGTGCCTGCCACGGTGTATCCGGAAGGGGGTTCCCTTGCAACGTCCAGGGTTTTGGGTCCTTCCCCCTGTGTTCTAATCTCTCTTCCTCCAGTCTTGAGTCTGGGAGGGATTCCCTCATTGCGAGAGACCAAACATTATTTCTGGTTCCCTGATGTCCTGAAGATGCTCCACACTTTGAAACATTTTCAGAGATAATCTCACATTTAGTTTATAACCCACTAGCACCTCAGAGGACACACTGAGGGGACAGAAATGGAGTTGTTAGAATTATGTTTTGTTAGGGGAAAAAAAGTAATTGCTTGATTTGTGAAACTGTGAGGTTATATGCAGGGTATTATCTGAGCCTGTGGGAATCTATATTATTATTTTTATGGATTACATTATGTTTAAATGGATATAATGTTTGATTTTACATGATTGGATTAGGTTTATTTTTCCTCTGTTTGACAGCTAAAAAGTCCAATTCTGTAATCTTGTTTGATTGTCATTTGCTATATGGGGATGTGGTGCATAGCCCATATGTTGACACCACTCTCACTCGCTGAATACGTTCTTTAATATGCTTGTAGGATGTTATTTTCTAGTTTAGGGGCTTCTCTGTTAAGTTTTGCTTAGTGAGGTTAGATCTGTCCAGACAATCTCTTCAGTAACAGGGTTTCGTCCCTTACTCCTAGGGAGTGGTTTGCTCTAGATCATCTTAGGAGGACCTGTTCCTTTCAAGGCCATGGCTCTTCCCTTCACGGGTTTTTGTGTTTTTCCATCTCTTTTAGTGGATTCTGGTTGATCAACTTCTCCCTTGCTCCAGGTTTTTTTTTTTTTCTCTCCCCTTTTTTTTTTTTTTTTTTTTTTTTTTTTTTTGTATATATCTTTTTTTATTAGTTTTCAATTCCAACAAATTACAAAGCAAGACAAACCACAAAACAAATCACGAGTACATATATCACATAACATCACCCAAAAACACATAACGGAAAAAAAAAAGGGGCGAGGGATTCCCTCAACCTCCGGGCCTCCTTCTCACACCCGTCACCTTGTCGCCCGTGGGCCCCTAAAGCCAGCTTGTGAGCCTGCGCCATATTCAGGCCTATCCAATGGTCAGGGTCATTTATGGGTCTATAAATGCTAACCAGGTCCCCTATACCCCGTTAAACTTTTCCATGGTGTCATTGTTTTCTGCTACCAGTTCCTCCATGCGCATAATCCCATTTAGATTCTCAATCCACTTTGGAAATGAGGGAAAGCTAGTTGTCTTCCAATACTTGGGGATTAACTGCCTAGCTGCTGATATAAAAAAACCCAGAAGAGATTTCCTAACTTTCGGCAATGTGTTTGGTAAAAAAGATAATAAAGTCACCTCTGCTGAGTTAGGTACCCTTTCATCCGTGACTAGGTTAAAAAGGTGTCTATCTCATTCCCATAATTTATAGATCGGGGGACAAGCCCACCATACATTGGTTAAGTCTCCTCTAGATGTATGACATGGCCAACACAGTTCTGATTGAGAAGGAAAAATACGATGTAAGTCAGCTGGCACTCGGTACAATCTCGATGCCAGCTTAAATTTGCGCTCCTGGGCTTCGCATGCTTTTGGGAATTTGTAAGTGTTATTAACCACTTCAGCCCCGGAAGGATTTCCAGCTTTAGGACTGGAGCCCTTTTTGCGATTCGGCGCTGCGTCGCTTTAACTGACAATTGCGCGGTCGTGCGACGTTGTACCCAAACTAAATTTGCGTCCTTTTTTTCCCACAAATAGAGCTTTCTTTTGGTGGTATTTGATCCCCTCTGCGTCATTTCTGATCGCCGCTATAAACAAAAGAGCGACAATTTTGCAAAAAAACCCAAATTTCTTACTTTTTGCTAAAATACAAATCCAAAAAAAAATATAAAAAAACCTTTTTTTTCACCGTTTTTGGCCGATTTTATATTCTTCCTCATATTTGCGATAAAAAAAATCGCAATCAGCGTTTGATTGGTTTGCGCAAAAGTGGTCGCGTTTACGGATGATGAGAACTCATTTTTGGGGTTTCTATTTTTTTTTTTATTTTTTACTAGTAATGGTGGCGATCTGCGATTTTTAGCGGTACTGCGATATTTCAGCGGACATGTCGGACCATTTTGACACTTTTTTGGGACCATTGGCATTTATACAGCGATCAGTGCTATAAAAATGCACTGATTACTGTGTAAATGTCATTGGCAGTGAAGGGGTTAACCTGCAGGGGGCGCTCTAAGGGTTAACTATGTTCCCTGGGCGTGTTCTAACTGTGGGGGGACTGCCCTGGCTGGGTAAGGGAAGTGGTCACAGCCTTTGTATACAGGAAGGCTGTGATCACAGCCCTTCCCCCTTCACAGAACGGAGGTCCGTGTTTACATACACGGACCTCCATTCTTTCACTCCGGGGGGGCCATCGCGGGTAGCCGGCGGCAATCGAAGCCGCCGCACCCGCTCCCTGGCCCTCCCCGACCACTAGGAGCGATCTCGCGGCCGCCGTCATATGACGGCGATCCGCGTTACAGAGCCACTTTGCCGCCGTCAATTGCCGATCGGCGGTCGGCAAGTGGTTAAAGATTTGACCCCAATCCTCTTCCTTAATCGAGCAATTCAATTTGGTAGCCCATTTTACTGTATAAGTTGGAAGGCCTGATGAGTCTAAATGTAATAATATTTTATAAATCTTAGATATAGTATGCGGTGGAGGCTCAGAGAAGAGGCATAATTCTTCAAATTCTGTAAGTGGCCTATGTATGTTTGTCCTGGGTTGTAGAGATCAAAAAAAACTTTGTAATTGTAAGTAGATAAACCAGAGACCTCTATTTTTAAAGTTTGTAAATGTTATGTGTTATTTAAGGTCTCATGCCTAATTTGTGGCCAGAAAATTCTATCCCAGCTTAGGAAAGCTTGTGAGTGAGGCTGGGTTCACACTGCTGCGCACTGTACTGCGAATTTAAGCCGTTGCAATAGATTCAATTTGCAAGTCATCTGCAATAACATAGTGTTCTACCAGTGTAGTTCATATCGATGTGTTGCGAATCAAATCCGTGAAAAAAAAAAAGGGTCCTGTGCGAGTTTGATCCGTGTGCGTTGCGAATTCAGCTCCATAGCCTGCAATAGAACACAGATAGAAAACGCAATCCGGATTCACATCACTGCAATGGCTGTCCTCTCCAGCTCCTCCCCTCCCCTCCTCCTCACGCTCCCTCTCTTCCCCTTATAAGACTGGTGCGACAGAGGCAGTACCTCTGGGACAGTCGGGACCCGCAGCACAAAGATTCTACCAAAAAGAAGAGGATGGCAAGAGATAGTCGTCACCCTGTTTACTGAGTGGGACCGCTTACCCACGGTGCAGAAAGATCTACGTAAGTACCTCATCATGCACGGTAACCCTGACCCAGCTAATATCTGGTTTAGGGTATTTGATATAATATCTATATATACATAAATACAAACTGCAAAATAATGACAATATGACACTCATGCGAACATTAGCAAATAAAGTTTCTCTTACGTTCACTGACAGACGCAGCCCTCCAATGACAAGTGGGGTTATATGCACATCCTACTAGGAGTTGACTAGGCAAATAGAAAGAAAGCAAGCTGGCCCCTCCCAGGGGGCCGTCCTCTCTCTCCCATATAACCCCCCTGCTCTGCTTAGCATATCAGTTTTTTATGCCTAGTGCAAGGAGTTAGACCTGGCTCCCTTATGGGACCTGCGGTTCATCTTTTTTGCTACCGCTTTTTTTTTTTTTTTTTTTCAAGCTATCTGATGAAGACTGCTATCAAGAAGCCGGCTGGGGGCAAAGAGGATAGCTAGAATCCTGCACTCTCCCCAGCACGGCTGACCGATGCAAGCTAGTCCTAAGCTTTGGCGGGGCCCGCCGCATCGTGACTGTTCTGTGCGGGCGGCCAGTGGGTGACCCCCACTTGCGGCCGGTGACCGGACTTGGTTCCTGTCCAGGGGCCTATGGCCTGCAGCATCCCTCTCCGGCATGGGAGGAAGGTCTGCGACCGGGTGGCTACCCGCTACGTCCGTCGGACTGTTGAGTGACCCACTCTCTTCCCCCCCTAGGGGCGCAGAGGTGGGGGTGTTGGGCGTATGTTAGTGTTTTGGCCGGCCGGTGGAGGGTGTTCACTGAGCTAGTGCCCCCCTGGGTGTCCTCGCCCCCTCCTACACCCCCCTCCTCTCCCCGCACTGCACCTTGTGCGTTCGTACCGCCATGCGCCGATCCGCCGCCGTTTTGCTGAGGGTTTCCCTCTAGTGCCAGCGGTGGCCATTTTGCTGTAGTCGCGGCCTGCATACAGGCTTTGGCCTCTTGTGGACATTTTCGGTGGCCATATTGGATGTCCCTAGAGAAGTAAAAAATGCGCTGCTGCCGTTTTGCTTCCTCTTTCGCTTGGGACAGCGTGGCTGACTACAGATGGCGCAGGCTTCTTACTGGCGGTCCTTAAGCACTCCTGCTAGGAGCAGCACTTGTGGGCAAAACAAAGTATAGCTGGGCTCTCCCTGGGGTGCTGGTAGCGGTGGGTGCAGTCCTCCTGGGGTCTCCCTGGCGTTCTGTGGGGTGGCGGTGGGGCTGCATTGTGGGGGTGCCAGGTAATTTTCTATTTTTGACTGTCAGTTCGGGTGGTACGATGACAGATGACCCTGCAGGTCCTTCTGAGGAGTCAGCGGCAGCGCAACGTGCGCTGGGGACCCTGGTGTTTCTGGACCAGCTGAGGGCAGTGTTTGGGGAAGCGCTCTGGGGGCCCCTAAAAAGCGTCCGCTTCCCCCTTGTTCCTCAGGGGAAGAGTCCAAACCGGAAATGGCTTCGGGGGTCACGGGGACCCCCGTGAAACTCTCAGAGGGTGAACTAGTCCCCTCGGACGGCGAAGAGGACCAGGGGGCCTCGGTTGCGCGCGAAAAAGCGCTGGTGGCCGCACTGATTACTAATATCCGTGCGTCCTTGCGACTGGACCAAGCAGGGGTGTCGCAAGTGTCCGCATATGTTTGTGGGTCTGCTAGGCCACCTAGGTCGCCTAAGGCTTATCCTTATGATACATTTTTTGACCACCTGGTCTATCAGGAATAGCAGCGTCCGCAGAATTCCTTCGCCCTACTTAAACGCTTCACTATACGCTATCCCTTTGAGGATAGTTTTGTGAAGAAGTGGGCATCCCCCGCAGTGGACCCTCGGTGGCTCGTCTGAACAAGGCATCGGCCATTCCTTTGGAAGGGTCTCCCTTGTTTAAGGACCCGGCCGATAGGTGGACGGAGGCGGTGTCAAAGGCACTTTTCCTGTTGGCAGGATCAGCCATGAGGCCGACCCTAGCGTCGGCCATGGCAGCGCAATATCTGTCTGACTGCATGGCGGAGCTGCAGAAGGATTTGGACTGTGGCAGGACGCTTGAGGCGTCGCAGAAAGCAGACTATTTGTTTCAGGGTCTTCGGTACCTGTGTGATGCAGCTCTGGACCTGTTTCCCATGTTGTCAAAAATGTCTGTCTTTGCAGTCATTATCAGCCGGGTACTTTGGTTAGGCTCCTGGTCTGGTGACCACATGTCCAAAAAAGGGTCTTGCGGATCTTCCTTTTCAGCGTGGCCGTCTCTTCGGGCCACGGTTGGATGAAATCATCAAGGGTTTCACTGGGGGTTAGAGTATCTTCCTTCCCGTACCCAAGCGGCGGGAATTAAGCCGAAAGCAGGGACCTATCTCTTCGGGTCAGAAGAGGTTTTTTTCGTGCCCCCGGCGCAGCGGGCAAGGGGTCGAGACCCGGCAAGCCTACCGCAGGGGCCGGTAAGCGTCCCTGGCAGCGCAAGAACAAAAAGACAGAGGACTAGCCCTCCTCTGCATGATAGGTTGCCCCCACCCGAATTACGGGTGGGGGAACGTCTTCTGGGGTTTGCAAAACAGGTGGACTGCCCGCATTTCCGACCAGTGGGTGCAGGAAGTGGTGTCCTCCGGGTACAGAATAGAGTTCAGCACTCTACCCCCAGACAGGTTCTTACCATCGAACTTGAGACTCCCTCAGGGGCGTCGGAAGGCCCTCCTAAGGGCTGTTTAGGCACTCTCTGACCAGGGGGTGATCGTGCCAGTACCTCAGTTGGAAAGGTTTCACGGTTTCTACTCCAACCTATTCGTGGTCCCCAAGAAAGGGGGGGGTCAGGCCAGTTCTGGACCTAAAGGCGCTAAACCACTTTGAAAGCGCGAAAATTCCGGATGGAATCTGTTCATTTGGTCGTGGCCGCCCTGCACCAAGGGGATTTCATGGCGTCCCTGGATATCAGGGACGCGTACCTCCATGTTCCCATTTGTCTCCAGCACCAGCACTTCCTGCGCTTTGCGGTGGGAGATCTCCATTACCAATTTGTGGCACTTCCCTTCGGTCTGGCCTCGACTCCTCGGGTGTTCACCAAGTTGGTGGCCCCGGTGCTGGCGCTACTGAGGCAGAGAGGCATTGCGGTGGTAGCATACCTAGACGACCTGCTCCTGAGAGCGGAGTCTGCTTCGGCTCTGGAGGAGAATGTGGCTATCACCATGACCTTGTTAAAGGACTTCGGCTGGCTGATCAATCTGCAGAAATCGACGGTGACACCGTCCTGTCGCCTGGAATGTCTGATTCTGGACACGGAGCAGGCGAAGGTGTTCTTACCCCCGGCCAAGTTACTGACACTGCAAGCAGCGATGCGAACCCTGCTGTTCACGCCGGTGGTCCTCCTTACGGTTCTGTATGCGGGTGTTGGGGCTCATGGTTTCAGCTTTCGAGGCAGTACCCTACGCCCAGAGTCACACTCGGCTCCTTCAACGAGCGATTCTGTCTCAGTGGGACAAGTCTCCACTGTCCTTAGACCGGCTGATCAGATTGGATCCTCAGACCAGAGGGTCGTTGACCTGGCGACTAACAAGGTAAAAACTTTTGTGTGCAGGACGAGAGACCCATTGGCGGCCGCCACGCACACGTGCAGGTAGCGCCTTGGTGTCGGTATCGACTTCTGTACGCGTTTCCTCCCATCAAGCTTCTACCACGGCTACTGCGCAGGGTGGAAGCGGAGGGGATTCCGACAATCCTGGTGGCTCTGGATTGGCCTCAGTGTCCTTGGTACGCCGACATGGTGCGAATGGTGGCAGATGTTCCCTGGCGCCTTCCGCTGCGCGAAGATCTGTTGTCTCAGGGACCCATCTTGCACCCTGCTTTACCCTCGCTGGCTTTGACGGCTTGGCTATTGAGTCCCAGGTGTTGAGGGATAGGGGTGTCTCTGACTCCGTGATCCCTACCATGCTTAAAGCGCGCAAGTGTACTTCGCGCAAGATTTATCATTGCACCTGGAAGGCCTATATTGCTTGGTGCGAGGCGGGGGGTTGGAACCCCCCGCTCTTATGTTGTGTCCCAGGTGCTGGCTTTTTTGCAGCAGGGCCTGGATAAAAAGTTGGCATTGAGTACTCTCAAGGGTCAGATTTCGGCTCTGGCGATTCTCTTTCAGCGGCCTTTGGCGTCACATTCGTTGGTTCGTACATTTGTACAAGGTGTGCGCCATGTGGCTCCTCAGGCAAGGTCGCCTATGGCACCGTGGGATTTGAATTTGGTGCTTTCTGTACTGCAGAAACCGCCATATGAGAAAATCAGGGATATTCCCTTGCAATTGCTGTCGCAGAAGGTGGCTTTCTTGGTGGCCATTACATCCGCTAGGCGGGTATCTGAGCTGGCAGCGTTGTCCTGCAAGTCTCACTTGGTCCTTCACAAGGACAAGGCAGTCTTGCGCTCTTCTCCTTCGTTTCTACCGAAGGTGGTTTCTTCTTTTCACATTAATGAAGATATTGTTCTTCCTTCGTTATGTCCGCACCCATCGCATCCTAAGGAATTTGAGTTACATTCATTGGATGTCGTGAGGGCTTTGCGGGTGTATTTGGCGGCTACAGCTTCCTTTCGGAAGTCTGACGCATTGTTTGTGCTGACGGATGGTCTGCTCAAAGGATTGGCGGCCTCGTCGGCTACTGTTTCTCGTTGGATCAGACAGACTGTGACCCATGCCTATACTGTTCGGGGCAAGGTTCCCCCTTTTCCGGTCACGGCTCATTCCACCAGGGCTGTTAGCACTTCCTGGGCTTTCAGACACCAGGCTTCGGTGTCACAGGTGTGCAAGGCGGCCACTTGGGCCTCGGTGCACGCGTTTACTAAGTTTTATAAAGTTGATGTGTCAGTATCTTCGGATGCTGCTTTTGGCCGTATAGTTTTACAGGCGGCAGCGTTGGCGCGACTGGCGCCTCCTGAGAGGATTCTGTTTGGGTACAGTTGTTGTCGTTTACCCACCCCTCTTTACTGACACAGCTTTGGGACATCCCCACTTGTCATTGGAGGGCTGCGTCTGTCAGTGAACGTAAGAGAAAAAGGGGGCTGCGTCTGTCAGTGAACGTAAGAGAAAAAGGGATTTTATTAAAACTTACCGTAAAATCCTTTTCTCTGAGTTCACTGACAGACGCAGCACCCGCCCCTCTGTGGTGCATTTGTATGGCTTGTTACGAACTGATATGCTAAGCAGAGCAGGGGGTTATATGGAAGAGAGAGGACGGCCCCCTGGGAGGGGCCAGGTTGCTTTCTTTCTATTTGCCTAGTCAACTCCTAGTAGGATGTGCATATAACCCCACTTGTCATTGGAGGGCTGCGTCTGTCAGTGAACTCAGAGAAAAGGATTTTAGGGTAAGTTTTAATAAAAACTTTTTTTTTTTTAAATTTTAAACAATGATAATAGACAGCTTGCATTATTTTCAGCGGTGTTGTAAACTTTTAAAACTCAATGCATCTAGCTGCCAGGAAACCTGCCCCTTTTCTGACAATGTACTCAGTGAAATCCTGGCGAACATTTTCCCCAGTGTAGTTTCCATGTTTTCGGATCCATGTAGGATTCTCAAGGTCATGCATCAAGGAGTCCTCGAATATGTACCCATCTCGATCACAAACAAAATTGTGCAGTGCACATGCTGCTTTCACTGCACCAATAGCATGTACTGTAGTCATGCAAATCGGTGAGTGGAGGAAACGCCACTTATTGGCAAGTATGCCAAAAGCACATTCCACTACACGTCTTGCCCTTGACAGTTGGTAATTAAATATCCTCTTTTCAATGGTAAGTCCTCTATTAGCATATGGCCATAGAAGGTGCTCTGAAATAGGGAATGCCTCATCCCCCACAAAAACATAAGGTAATGGTTCATTTGAATCCCAGAAGGGGGGAGTTATCAGGAAGGTCAAGTGAGTTTTCCCTAAGCATCTTTCCAAAAGAAGAATAAGAGAAGATGCTAGAGTCAGAGCTACTTCCATACAAACCTATATCCACATAGGTAAAAGAGTAATTGGCACGGGCCACCGCCATTAGAACGAATGAAAAATATTATTTGTAATTAAAGTATTTTGAGCCACTATCAACTGGGCTGATTATTCGTATGTGCTTTCCATCTAATGCACCAAGACAATTTGGAAAATTACACCGCTGCCAAAAAACGTGGGCAATTTTTGTCCAGTCTTCCTTAGTTGGCTTCTTTACCAATTCTTTTAAAACTTGCCAGATAACTCCACAGGTTTCGTGCACAATACAACTCACTGTTGATTTACTCAGCTTGAACTCGTACTGTAGACTGGCAAATGAATTGCCGGTAGCTAGGTATCTGAAAAAAACAAAAAACCATAATTAATACTGTACTTTCCTATTTTCAGTTATTGTTCTACAAACAAGATGGTTTAGTCTCCGAGATACCTATACAAAATATCTGAGGAATCTGAGGGAGGCCAAGAGTGGGTCAGCAGGGAAGAAAAAAAAAAAAAAAGCCATATGCTTATGCTGGCTGCCTCGATTTTCTTAAACCGGTTCTGGAAATGAGAAGGTAACCTATTATTCAATCTTTTTCTTCTCGACCTCCCTCTCCCTATGCCTCCTCAACCTCCCTCATTTGGATTTTACTAGCATGTATGCAACAGATGTATAACCATCTAAAGACAAAAGTAGTAATATGAACAATTTCTTATTACAGCATAGAAGCAAGCCGGGGGGGGGGGGGAGGAGGAGGAGGAAGATGTGACTGCTCCAGGACCACCTGTTCAATCACCGTATGAAGCGGAGAACACAGTGGGCAGCAGTCCTTTAGAACTGTCCACAATGGAGCAGCCTTGTTTTGAGTCTATGCAGCCAGCAGCTTCACAGACTCCCATACCACAACAGATACCAGACCAAACAGTGGCTAATAATACAACTACTCCTGTTCGTGAAAGGCCTAGGTTGAATAGCCGAGGAAGGAATAGTAGGAGAAGTCCGGAAGTGGACGATGATGGGACAGAACAATTACTTAGTATTGTCTCTGGAATATCTAAGCAAATGGAGGCACAAACCTGCCCATATACCTTGTTCACCATTAGTTTAGTACCTCTCCTGAAAGACGTCCCTGAGGACTGGTACTTTAGGATGTGAATGGCTGTGCAAGAGTGTATCCACTCCTTCTGCCTGCCGAGCAATCCTATACATGACCAACAAATAAACACCCTTCCTCCACCACCTTAATGTGCACCAAACCCTTACCCTTCCAGTTTTAACGAAGCTACAAGTGTGTATGATAAACCTGTTTCGAGAATCCCCATATCCCATTTCCTCTCCAATGCCCTCTGTTATTGCCCCAGTGCCCCCCACCAATTACAAATGATCCCGATTAAACAGACCACCCAGTAACCAAGTTTCTTCAATCCGCTATGAAAGCTCATCTGTATCAGAAGAATGCACTAGTTGCCCCAACAAGGCCTCCAGTCCCATCCAATGCAATGCACTCCAAAAATTCTAATGTAACTTTTTGCCACCCTCCATTTGGCCAGTACAACAGAAACCCTATGTTACAATATTCAAATATCTTAGAACAGGAAACAAGGATGGGAGAAGATGGTTCCCCAACATTTTTCAATCTGTAAAAATTGTCATTGTTCTTTAATTTGGTTTGAGTTTGGTTTAAAAATGTTCATCAAAATTGAGCATAGTTATTTAATGCCTGTGGCAGGTTATGTTATTATTGTTATTATTTTATATTTCAGTTCTTGTATGCCTGTGGCATAGTTCTTGTGGCAAATCTCAGTTCTGAGACTGTGTGTACTTTTTCAGAATTTTATTTTCTCAAAAACATTTGAAAATAAAAAAAAATTCTGGACCATACTTTGAAGTGCATTTTTTTGGAGTGGGTATGGGTACTATGGTCAAAATATGTAAAATTGTACAGTGTAATACATCGTTTACCTTAAGGTGACTAATAATCGCTCAGCTGGCTCCACGCTTTTCCTGAAGTTGCTATAAATCAGTCAAAGTAATTAGTCGAAACTGAAAATAATACATACACAGATAAGAGGTATTAAAAAATAGGAACAGAGGAATCAGATTATGAACTGGGATAGAGGGGGTAGGGATAGAGGGGTGTGGGATAGAGGGGGTGAGGGATAGAGAGGTGTGGTATAGAGAGATGTGGGATAGAGGGGGTAGGGATACAGGGGTGTGATTTAGAGGGATGTGGGATAGAGGGGGTAGGATAGAGGGATAGGTTAGAAGTTTCAAATAATTACTCACCTCTCCACTGACATACGAGCATAGTTAAAAAAAACTTCTCTTGATGTGCACGTAAATCATTATACATGATGGTGAACTGGCCTCTCTGCTCCCTATTTGCAATTACAGGGTGGACCCAGTATCTTCTACTTGAGTGCATCATCCTCCTCCTCCTGTTTTTTTCTTTTTGATCAGCACTGCAGCAGTAGCAGCGGCTACTGCTGCCATAACCAAGGGCAATGAATGGTGATACATGCTGCAAAACACAATATTCCACTCTCCACGCTGCTCTTTACACACTACAAAGAACCAGGAAGTAAACAGGAAATTGTACAGCTATTTTGATGTCATCATACACACTGGATTCTATTGGCCAGATAAAACATTGCAATCCCCTCCCAACTGACAAACAATTCGCAAGTTTTGCATTAGATTCCCAAGAACACATGTAGATCTGAACTGAAAAAACGTGCATCGCAATCGTATTAAATTCGTACCGCAGCAGTGTGAACCCAGCCTGAAGCCCGATAGAAAAAGATGGGTTGCCCAGCAGTGATTTGAGAGGGCTTGGAATAGTAGATATTGGAAGGAGCTTTAAATAATGATGCCAGCATTCCAAAACTGTATAGGCAATCCATGGCCACAAGGCGCGTTCTCCGATGGTTTTAAGAGGAACCCACAGTGCAGCCTTGGGATGTATGGGTGATATTTCAATTTGAACCCATTGTTTATCGGAGGAGTGATGAAACCAATCCAGGATGTTTGAAAATATGGCGGCCCTATAGTAACTTTCAGTGTCTGGCAGGGCTGCACCCCCACGAGCCTTTGATCGGCAAAGCGTTTTTTTTTAATTTATTCTGGGCTTAGCAGATTGCCAGATGAATTGTAATAAACATCTGTTTAATTTTTTTAAATACATTTTTGGAATTTTTATAGGTAAGGTTTGAAACTGATATAAATATTTAGGTAAAATGTCCATTTTGATAGCGTGGATTCTACCAAACCAGGATAGAGATAGTTTAGACCATGACCTAAGCTCCGATTGGATTCGTGACAGGAGGGGTGAAAAATTTAGATCAAAAGTAAGTGATAGATCTGTAGGGATCAACACTCCCAAATACTTCACTGCTACCTCCTGCAAATGGAAAGGAAACCATGTAGCTAGAGAAGTAGCTTCCTCGTTAGGTAGTGAGATATTCAATAAATCTGATTTTGTTAAATTAACTTTAAAATTACTCACACGTCCAAACGAATTGAGTTCCTTTAAAATAGAAGGAATGCTCAGCCTAGGGGAAGAGCTATAAAGTAAAATGTCATCTGTATGAAGAGATAATTTGTATTCTATTTTGTTGATGGTAATTCCATGTATAGAAGAATTATTACATATGGCAATTGCTAGAAGCTCCATCGTTATCACATACAGCAAAGGAGATAAAGGACAGCCCTGACGAGTTCTATTATCAATCTTAAATGGGGATGATAAGGTGCCGTTAGTTCTTACTTGTGCATATGGATTAGTGTATAATGCCATTATTTTATTGATCATATTATCACTAAGACTGAGTTGATGGAATGAGTGTAGTAAAAATCTCAAATTTAAGCGATCAAATGCCTTTACGGCATCGATCGATAGAAAGCAAGCAGGGATCTGGCGCTTCTGTGCTTTATATATTAACGAAAGAGTCTTAATGGTATTGTCGCGTGCTTCTCTAGTTCTCACAAAGCCTGTTTGATCTGAATGAATTATATGTGGGAGTATCGGGCACAGCCTATTTTTGCGTAAAATTTTATATCACAATTCAATAACGAAATTGGCCAGTAGCTAATTGGATTGGTTTCATCCTTACCTGGTTTCAATATTACGGATATATGGGCCTTTAAGGCCTCCTGTGAAAATAACGGGGACTCCGAGATTGAATTGAATGATTCCAAAAGAAGTGGGGTCAGATTTAAGGCAAATGTTTTATAGAATCGATTGGAAAATCCATCTGGACCTGGAGCTTTACCATTTTTAGCAAGCTGAATAACTGAAATTAATTCTTCTTGAGTAAAGTCAGTATCCATGGAGGGCTTAGTAGATAAGTCGAGGCTTGGTAAAGGTGTTTCATTTATATATGATATTTCCTTTTCCTTCTCTAATGGACAGGCAGGACCGATAATAGATTGAGAAATATTGTATAACGCAGAATCGTAATCACGGAAGGTCTCTGAGAACGCAGAATTTGTATACACCGAGTCCTTACCTGGAGGATACAATTTCATGATAGATGCTGAAGATGCCTTTGGATGAAGACTCCTTGCCAAGTGCGACCCACTCTTATTGCTGTATTCATACGAGGTTCTTAAGAACTTATCCCGAACCCGCAAGGAGTGTTGATCCATAAGATGCCTTATTTGATTTCTTATATTCGAGAGCTCGATTAAATGTTCCTCGACATTAGTATTTTTGTGTTTAGTTTCTACATCAGAAAGCTTTTGAAGTAAGGTATTAAGATCTGCCGCCTTTACTTTTTTAAGTCTAGTTCCATGGGAAATGAAGATACCCTTCAGGAAGCATTTTAGCGCTTCCCATTTTATAGTTGGGCCCGAGCTGTCTGATTTATAATCTTGCACAAAATTAGAAATTGTTTTTTTAATTTCCTAAACACAAACGGTCAAAAAGTAAGTTATCATTGAGTCTCCAGTATCGGTTCCTACCAGGCATTTCTGCAAAATTTAGGCAACAGAAAACGAGCTAGCGATCTGACCAAATTTTAGGTTTAATGCTTATTGTGGGGCCTGCATCCTGTAAGGATTGTGTCACAAAAATATAGTCAATTCTACTATAAGTTATATGTACTGGTGAATAGAAGGTATAATCCCTTTGATCCAAATGTAGGATTCGCCATAAATAAAACAACTTCATTGAAGACAATTTCTGTTTGAATTTACGAAGAGTAGAAAGTGGAATACTAGTTTTGCCAGATGATGAGTCCAGCCGAGGATTAAGAACTAAATTAAAGTCGTCCCTCCCCCCCTAAGATGATCTCGCCCTCCGTAAGATTCGAGCAACCGTAGGGTATTCGAGCCCTTGTGGAACCTGAGAGGTATTAGGGAGATACACATTAGCCAAAGAATAAAGGGTTGTTCCCAATTTAACCTTAAGAAATATGCATCTGCCCTGAGGATCAATTTTAGAATCAACAACTTAACACTGTGCTTTTTTATGAATAGCAATGGAGACTCCCTTGGATTTTGCACATGAATTTGTGCTATGGAACCATATGGTAAATTGTTTGTTATTACAAGTGGGAAAAGCATTAGAACGAAAGTGTGTCTCTTGAAAGAGAGCCATATCCACCTTTTCTTTCTGAAGGTAATGTAAGATCTGGGTACGTTTCATTAGGGTGATTCAGACCTTTCACATTAAAGCAACAAATCAACACAGACATAAGGCTAATATACTAGTAATTTATACATAACCCATCCAGTTGGCAGGGAGGGGATGGTGAGGGACCAGAGAGAGAGAACCCCCCCCCCCCCCCCACCAGACCCAAACAAACTCACACAAACAGAAGTTCCAAACATCATACATACAAAACAGTTCCCCAACCTGTAGTGTATTTTAATTGACCCTGAAATCTTCAGGAGCAAAAACAACTAGTAAGGCAATACTGCCAGTTTACTAAAAATAAAAAAAGAAAGATAAATTTAGGGACACCTAATGTAGAAGAAAGGTAAGCTCAGGCGGTGGAGCTTTGCCATCGGTACGATAGGACCGGCATAAGAAGAAAAAAAACAAACAAACCCCACCCTCCAGGTGCCTGTTTAATGAACATTTTCATCATTTGTGTCAGGTTTTGGTGTTCCTTTCTGTGTGGAATCCTTTTTTTTTTTAACTACACATACATACAGCAAGTATTCTCCCTCCAGTAAGCTTGCTGTGTAAATGATTTTTATGTAGAGCTTCCCTCTGTCATAGTTGTGAATTATCTTTCTGTATTTAAACAAAGTGATGATGTTGCAATAGAAACTATTTGTTAACTTGAAGGGGTGGGGGGGCTGGTTGAATGGTTACCTTTTCAACAAATAGTTTACCCCTCTCTAACGATGTTGCTCTCAGCCTTACCCCACGTAGTGATTTTCCATATAAGTAATTCAACCTGAAATATCAGTCACTGGCTTTCACAAGTGACACTTACAATCAGGGTGGATAAAAATTGATGATTTAAAATTTTTTTTTTTTTATCAAATTTAGTTGAATAAAAATGCTTTTGGAGTAAAAATCTATCTAAAGAGTTTTCTATTCAATATACATCAATAACTTTGTTTATTCAGCATGAAATGGAGCTGAGTTATGTAGCTTGAGGCTGCATATTCTGCAATATTTACATTTTTGGTAAACCCATTCATTGAATCCAAGCTGACATAACATGCACTGCATTGATGCATTCACACAATTTCACAGTAACCATGAAATAAAACAAAGTTCAGGAATATTCCTTTATCCCATTGTTTTGCAAATCTATGTACACTACAAACTGTATGATTAAATTGTTTCTGATATTGCTGTTTTACTAACCTGACAGCTTATTCTACATAGGAAACCTTCATTTTGTTTGCAAATATTAAAGATTCTAACTACCAGCAAGAATAAGTCCTTACATTTAAAGAGCACCTGTCATTTCAGACCCATCATGGCAGCGCCTGTTAGCGGGCATTCAATCACTTGCTGCCGCCACGTTCCTCACCTTGTTGTGTCACTGCCACATCACCAGCCATCCCATTAAAGAGAATGGGACTGCCAGTGAGTCAACAGCGGGTCAGAGGAGGAGCTGCTGCGGGACAGAGATGACAGTTGCCCTTTAAAAATTATGTTTTAAATTGAGTTGATTTAAATCAAGCCCTTTTACTAGTGATTTAAATCAAATCCACCCTGCTTACAATTCCTTCATAGTTTGGATAGAGGCGAAGGTGCAAATGCAGCCACCTTTTCTGGCCATTGAAAAGGGCCTTTGCTGATATAGCACAATCCCTGGGTCTGAGGGGTTTGCTGAAGGTGGCTCAAAATGTTTTATGTCGTTCAGCAGACAAGACCCTTAATGCCAATGTTTCCTAAATTCTTTTGGAAGATTTTGGTTATTTTGGACAAACTCAGAACGTACAGTATATTTTGTTTTAAACTGCTCTACCGGACTATTTTTTTTAAAACATGGCAATTTTACAACTTCCTGCTCTGCTTATAGCCTGGACTATTTTAAACGTGGTTAAGGATGGTTCTGCCTTTCGTCTAACATTCTGCATTTTGTGTTTCAGAGGATGTTTATATGAAATGTCACATTTCCACCCGATTTAAATCAGTTTTTGTCACTGACTTGCAAATTTTGGAGAAAAGAGAGTTAATGTCATACCCACCTCTTTGTATTTTTTTTTTTTTTACATGACCCTGATGCCATTGTGAAAAGAATAAACTTGTAAAACACTTTAAAGAAGCAGCTTAATTTTGATGGGTGGTGTGTTAAAGTTGAACTCCAGCCTCGGACAAAAATAGTAGCACTCGCTTCCCTTATCAAAATTCTTCCAGTATTTCTTAAGCAGCTTGCTCCTGTAGGCCTAAATCCTGGCTGTAATACATTCTTGGCATGCTTACTGGAACTAACTTTGTAGACAAGTGGTCAATCGCCATAGCCAGCTTTGTTTGTCCTGGTTCGCCAATCCCCTCACTAACCTGAGGTCTCTGCCTTTGGTTCATTCAGGGAGGCAAAATCCTCTTCCCACCTAGTACCACCCACTCTGCTGTTTCTGCCCTCTCTACTTCTCTTAAAACAATGATCCCGCTGCCTTGTAAGTAAGTTAGCATGCTACCTGCATTCCTGGTAAACTGCACACTACATTTTTAACTCTTGTCCAGAGCCGCTGCATACCTGCCCTGAATGTTTACTTTTGTGAGTAGAGCTTTTAGGGCCAGACACTGGAAGCGTCCTCATTTTAAGTCACTAGGTTCCAAAATGTATTCCTTATTTCCCACCAGCCTGCCATGTAAGCGATTACTGCTTGGATGTGTCTGCACCAGTCTTAAACAGGTGGTCTGTTCTCCCAGCACAGCCAGAAAAATGGCCTCACTGGGATGGATGTGCTCTATTATAGCGTAGCCAGTTTGAAAAACACCTGTAAAGCAATTGCTTAATGTGCTAGTATGCATCACATGCGAGTACATTATGAAATACTAAAAGGGAAGAAAGCAGAGAGGGAAGGAAGCGCTAGCTAAGTAGTATCCCAGTAAAAAGTTTTTAATAGGAGATTAAAAACACTCGAGTAAAATATACAAAATGCTCATCTGGTATCGCTGTGTATAGATGTGGATCCTCCTAAAACCGTCCTGCAGGACTGCTGTCATCTGTTCTGGCTGCTGGTCAGGGAGATGGCTGGCTCGGGAGCATGGAGGAGCCCCGAGAAGCCACGATAACCAGTGCGGAACACTGGTATTATATATTTTACCGAACAATGGGGTTTTCAATTGTGTAAAAAACGCTGCTCAGATATCATGTGACATAAAAATATGCAACACCCACTATTTTATTCTCTATGGCCTCTTCTAAAAAATACATAATGTTTGGGGGTTGTAGGTCATTTTCTAGCAAAAAAAAAAAATGTTTTTTACATGTAGGATAGCAATGCCAGAATTGGCCCAGATTAGAAGGGGACAAGCTGACAGTAGGAGAGAGTTTACCTGACCAAGCTGTTGCTGGTCTTTCATTGTCCAGTCATAAGCTGGGAGAATTGAGATGACCATGCTGTGTTGCTTAATGGCAGTAGAGAAATATGGATATAAATTCAAATATATCTAAAAGACTTCAAGAAGCCGGTTATTGTGATTTTTTTGTAATTCGGTTTAAAAATAAAAAATTGGCTGCTCAGTCTAAAAAGACATTTCCAAAGGGTATAGCATTATCAATATCAATTAGCAATATAACAGCAGTTGCATACAGATGTAATAATTTACTGCTTTATAATACTCAGTATCTTGTTGACCGAAAGATCCTCCATAAAATGAAAAAGGGTGTGTGGCCTGGACAGGCATGTGAACGGCTGTGTGTCACAGAGCTCCCGCCTCTAATCCGCTACAGTGATCCTTATACCGGCACGAACGGCACTAGCTGACCGACCATATCCACTACCAACCTTCCCAGGAAACCGGTGAGCATGATGGAGCCCGCTTTACTCCCTCAATGACTCGTAAAAACCGAGAGGATGCCGGATGGGCTGAAATCCAATATGGTGCCCAGAAGCTTCCATCACACAAGACACCAAAGGCATCCGGGGAGAAGCAGAAGGAATCTGAGTAAAGCCACTAAATCCATTAAAAAAAAGCCCCTCCCCAAGGATATGCTGTATTTCACACAGAAAATTACAGGCCCCAGTGTACAGGCACAGCATGCAGACTTGGAGGAGGCCCTTGCAGTTGCATAGGCCCTGCCGCTGCATCAGAGGGATCAGACAGACTCTGACCTTGAGCATGCTACAGAGCAGGAGGCAGGGGAAGGGAACCAACACATGGGGATAGAGGATGAGGACCCCCAACCTACACTGAGTGATATTCTGAAAGCGGTGCACAACTGCACAGCATCGGTCCACTCAGTACAGGACCAGCTGGGGGGGCTGAAAGTAGAGGTATCCTTGCTCCGACAGGACATGCAGAAAATCCACAAACGGACCACCACTGTTGAAAGTTGGGTGAGTGAGGTGGAGTATAGGCTCCCTCCGCTGATGGCCGAGGCACGGTCTGCCTCCCAGCAAGCGGCAGCTAACCATGCTTGCAATGGAGATTTTGAGAACCTCATGAGGCGGAATAATACAGTATTAGAATAGTGGGGCTCCCGGAGCGAGTTGAGGGCAGAGACCCCACAGATTTCATCGAGCATTGGCTGATTACAGAATTCGGCAAAGACGCCTTCACACCCCTATTCGCCATTGAAAGGGCTCACAGAACCCCTACTCACCCACTGCCACCAGATAACCTTCCCAGACCACTCCTAGCCCGGCTACTCAATTACAGGGATAGAGAAATTATACTGTGCTTGGCACGAGATAAGATATCCGCTATAATGGAGTGAGGGTGTTTGAGAGTACCAGCGCCTTGTTTCTGCAGCTGCTATGTTTACTCTGGCACCCCAGGATCTGTTGTTGCCTACATACCAAGACATATAAAGCAATGTGTAGCCCCCGCAGCTAATCCCAGTGACTCTGTTGTTAAGCCATATGTAATGTGTATCTCCCTCTCTTTCCCTAACATAGGGGCAGCGCCCCAATATGTGTATGCCTTTTTGTCTTGGCAGATGTCCAATTAGTGTCATGGAACGTGAGGGACCTTGGAAACCCCCTAAAGCACACAATGGTTATGTCTGTCCTTCAAAAATATCAGCCCGCTATAATTTGCTAACAAGAGACTCCTATGACCATGGAGGCCTTGCCATGTATAAATTAACGCTGGGTGGGATATGCCTGCCACTCGGTCCATACCTCATTTTTGTGGGGTGTTAGTCTCCTGGTACACTGACAGGTTGCATTTGAAGCTATAGTGAGAGAGGCGGATGGAGAGGGCCGGTATATTTTTGTTCCCTGTAAAATCTTTCAGTTTGAATGTGTATTGGCTGTTGTATATATACCCCCACCCTTCTCCATGGTGGTTCTTCGCATACAGCTCCAATTTTTAGCGGCTAGGCCAGAGGTTTCACTGTTGCTGATGGGTGACTTTAATGGTTATATGTGTCCCACACTTGATAAGCATCCACAAATCTCAGTTGGGCCCCACTTTAAAGGTACCATGCTCAGCAGGTTTATAGGAAAAGTGGGATGGATAGATATTTGGAGATACAAAAACCCCACAGAGCGGCAGCTCTCCTGCTTCTCCAAGACGTACATGTCCCTCTCTAGGATATAACTCTGTCTGGTGTCTTGACATGGTGATCCCAGTATCTCTAAATTGCAGTACGCTAATAAATCAGTATCGGATCCTTCACCACTGGTTGTGTGGCTGACTGCTAACTCACTCACCTACCCAAGGCCCCATGGTAATTAAACCCCCTCTGGCTAAACCTGTTCCCTGATACTTCACCTGTAGCTGCTCAAATAGTCAAGTATTTCCAAGTCCATGCTGAGTTTCCTGATCGGCTCGTATGTTGGGATGCTTTCAAATGTTATCTAAGTGGAATATTTATCAAGGAAATTAAAGCGGTGAAGCAGCTTTCCTTACAGGCCCATCAGGCAGAAAGACAATATATAGCAGATCCATCCCCCACAAACCAGGAGGCATGGGTGTAGGCACAGAGGGTGTTACACGAGGAGGGAAAAGATTTTTTAAAAAGCAAGCCTTTTATGAGGAGCACGAGCAGACAGGTAGATTACTAGTCAGGATTGGCAATGCACAACAGGTAGTCCCCCCCATTTCGGCTATACAATTGGCTACGAGCTTATTCTCGCTGAAATTGAAAGATTCTATGAGGACCTATACCAAACTAAAACCCGAATGTCGCGGGTGGAAAAGGCACATTATCTTGAACAGATTAAACTTCCCACACTGACCGACCATGACAGGCGAGTATTGGATACCCCTATCACAGAGGAGGAAATTGCAGCAGCCATAGCCTCTTTCACGAATTGTAAAGCACCAGGGGAGGATGGGATTCCAGTAGAGGTATATAAGCTTTACTCTGATCTCCTTGTACCCCAATTAATAAAAGTATATAGGGAGGTGCAGGAAAAAGGGCATTTACCAGATTCTATGTCCAAGGCACACATAGTTTTGATCTTGAAACAGGATAAACCACCTGTGGACCTGGGTTCTTATCGGCCCATATCCCTCCTCCCGGTAGATGTCAAGATTTTAGCAAAAGTTTTGGCCATACGATTAAATAAATATATCACAAAGATTATACACCCTGACCAATCTGGCTTTATGCCCTTGAAATCCACAGGCATTAATATCCGGAGAGTGTATCTTAACATGCAGACCCAGTCGGATAATACCGGTCATCGTGCCTTGTTGTCACTAGATGCCAACAAGGCCTTCGATAGTGTGGAGTGGCCATATCTGTGGCAGGTGCTCTGGCAGTTTGGATTAGGGGAGACCTTCATCTCCTGGGTTCGGTTTCTGTACTACGCACCAGTCGCAGCTATTAGGGAGGGGGGCCGAGTTTCACCACCCTTCAAACTGGGAAGAGGGACGAGACAGGTTTGCCCGCTGCCTCCCCTCCTCTTTGCTCTAGCCATTGAGCCCCTGGCGGCCCTTGTAAGGGAGGATGATGGGATCTGGGGCTTTGAGTACCGGCACCTCAAAGAGAAGGTCACACTCTATGCTGACGACATGTTATTTTTTCTTGGAGATACTGAATCCTCTGTCAGCCGCCTGATGGAGGTTATTACCACCTTTGGATTCCACTCAGGTCTAACAATAAATTGGACAAAGTCAGCCCTTCTCCCACTAGATGAGGCAGTTCCATGGCTTTACTACCTGGCTGCTCAGTTGCAGCATCTTATTGGGGCATTTGACAGTAATATATCAGCCACACCATGCCTGCCCCCTAATGCACATTCCATTGTGAGATACCATATAGGGAGGAAGGGATATCCCAGCTGCATTAGACTCGGCAAACTTTAGTAATTCAATCAGACAATACCCCACTTATAGCAAAAACAAAAGAAAATCCTGCGCTTAGGCCAAAATAGTAATAAATTCTGTAATAGTATGCAGCTTTGCAGACAGGTTCCGGTGCAACCCTCAAGTCAGATGTAATTAATACTGCAGCGCAAAAAGTCCAAACATGCTCTTTGAAGGAAATCCTATGGGAATAGCAAATGCCCACCACCAAAGACACCTCCACACTGGTCTCCTTACCAGATCACGGTGACCCCCTATTACGGAGGGTCAGCTTGCGTCTTGAAATTATAGAAAATCTCCCCAGCAAAAGTCAGCATCGATAATTCGGTAAGACAACTCCATACCCGCACATCACCAGCGGTCAAACATCGTTCATGCAAATAGATATAAAAGTGCAATAGTGCAGATGGTACGGACAATTTTTTATTTGTAAATAGCATAAAAGATGGTTACTCACATTTAAAATTAATAAAACAGCACATAGAGGCACAGCCCCAAGATGAGAAACTCCTGGATACACCGTGTGTGATATCTGGCGTCCAGCGGTAAAGATGGCGTCCGCTATTCTGTACTTCCCGGTCACATGAAGGTAGAGCGTCTCCTGGCGTCCACCCAACGCGTTTCGTCATCCAATGACGTCGTCAGGGGTGTGGCCACCAGGAGACGCCAGCGCAATATGACCAGGATGGGCAGAAATTGTCTGCGTTCCATAGGCGCTGCTGTGGGAACCAACAACGCCGGAAACACATATGTAAACACACCATGGGGGTTCCGGAGGGAGTGAGCCTGCCAGAGAACACCCTGTAACAATCACTTCAGTGACACAGATCGCATCTACATGCATATGCAATATAGAGCTCAACCGAGCTCAACAGAGTTTTTTTAAAAGGACATCAACATCCAATTTATATGTAGTTAAGAACCTATAAAAACACATTTAAAAAAACAATAAAAATAGGAAACTTCACCCTGCCGCAACCGGGAAGATGAATGCGTACGCCATCTACCGTCTATAAAGGCCTATTACATATACAGAAATGTAATATACACAAACAAAATATATAATAAGCAAAAATAAATAAATAAATGTACTGTTTGATCACAGATGTATTCAACTAAGCATTATTAATGAAAGCGTTCACATCCCACTCTATGTTTAGTCCATAGGGGGCATATGAACGTAAAGAGTAAATCCAAAAAGTTTCCATTTTTGAAATTTCCCTCCTAACATTGTTTCCTCTCCAGGTGGGTATATAATGATCTATAGCTATAATTTTTGTACCCACAGGATTCCTGTCATGGTGTAAGTCATAATATCTTGATACACTATGATTCGGATATCCTTTTCGGATGTTGGTCAAATGCTCCCCTACTCTAATTTGGAGAGTGCGTATGGTACGCCCAACATAATACAGCCCGCACGGGCAAATCAGTAAATAAACCACGTTTTTTGTATTGCAAGAAATAAAAGATTTGATGGGATAAGACTTAGCATCATGTGGGGAGAGGAATGTACTGCATTTAGATCTGACAGAGTTAACCTTACAAACTTTACATTTTTTGCATGGGTAGAACCCCTTCATGTTTTGGAAAAACATGGGTTTTCTAGTAGGGGGTTCCACAATGTTTGGAGCCACTGTTAGTCTTAGAGGGGGTGCCCCTTTAAACAGTACTGTAGGTTTTTCTCCTAGAAGAGGGGCTAACACACGATCGTTGGCTAATAAACTCCAATGCCTACTCAAAATTCTAGTCACCTGTTGGTATTGGTTGCTATAAGTCGTGATCATTGGACAGTTAAATCTAGAGTTCAAGGGCCTCTGCTTTGGAGCAAGAAGGATGTTCCTATCCATCCCCTGGACTTCCTCATAGGCTTTGTCCAACAATTAGTTGGAATAGCCCTTCTCTTCAAACCTAGTTCTTAAAATGGCTGCCTCTTTCACAAAGGTTTCCATGTTGGAGCAATTCCTGCATAAACGGATGAATTGGCTTTTTGGGATACCACCCAACCATCTAGGGTGGTGGCAACTCCCTACGTCAATAAAACCGTTACGGTCAGTCTCCTTAGAGTATGTTGAGGTCACTAATTTCCCCTCTATTACTTCTATATTAAGGTCCAAAAAGTGAATTTTGGAGGTGCTGGCCTCATACTCCAATTTAATACCCCTTTGATTGCTGTTAAGAGTAGAGATAAATAGATCAAGTGAGAGAGAATCACCTTCCCACAGGAGGAGGACATCATCTATATACCTAAGCCAAAACCGGAGCTCACCTCTATGGCTAGCATAGATGACGTCCTCCTCCCATTTGGCCATGAAAAGATTCGCCATGCTTGGCGCATATTTTGCGCCCATGGCGACACCTCTGGTTTGTAGGTAGTAGTTTCCACCATACCAAAAATAATTATGTTTCATGGCATATTCTAACAAAGATAAGATGAATGTTCTTTGTTTCCTGGGCAGCGAAGCATCTGCACCCAGATATTTCTCAACTGTCTCCATGCCGTGTTTATGTGATATGATGGTGTAGAGGGAGGACACGTCAGCAGTAGCTAAAATCATGCCCTCCCTCCACTGAACATTTTGCAAAAAATTTATGACCTGAGTACTGTCTTTAAGGAAGGAAGGTGTACTAGTCACCAGAGGCTGCAAATAAGTATCAATCTACCGACCCACCCTGGAAGTGATAGAATCTATCCCACTAACAATGGGCCTTCCAGGGGGGGTCGGTCATACTCTTATGAACCTTCGGTAGACAATACAATATTGGTATTCTTGGGGCCACTGGTATCAGGAAGGCTTTTTCCTTCTTTGAAATAATACCATCTTTAGCTCCACCTTCTACAAGTTTAGCTAATTCCCGCTTATATTTAACTGTGGGATTACTCCCTAAAAGCTGGTATGTTTCCCCATCTGAGAGTAACCTCTCCATCTCATTCTGATAAGCCCCTCTGTCCAAGACAACAATTCCCCCCCCCCCCTTGTCTGCGGGTCTCACCACAATGTCTTCCCTATCCTTTAACGATTTTAAGCCTTTCTCAAATTTTAAATCCGGATAATATTTCTTAGATTTGATATCATTGATATCTTTGAGTACCATATCCCTGAAAACAGCCAGTGCGGGCGGCACATTTCCTGGTGGATTGAACAGTGATGCATTGGCCAATCCAGAGTGCCTAAAAATATCTTGGTTGTGGGCTGTTCTAGCAGGGTTACTGGTGAGATATCTCTTGACATTAAGGCGCCTGATGAACTTGTGGACATCCATATATGTCTCGAATTTGTTAAGCGGCCTAGGAGGAGCAAATTTTAGGCCTCGGTTCAAGACATATGATTCCTCGTCAGACAAGGGTTGGTGGCTTAAATTGAATATACCCGTGGTTTTTACATCCTGGGTCTTTTTACGGACCCTCCTCCCCCCTCTGGTCCCTCTTTTGACTCTATGTGTCTTTTGTATCCTGTCGTGGCCCTGGGAAAATTTGTTTCCTGATGGATCCTAGGAGCTGGTTGTTGCCAATCATCTCCTCGACGAGGGGATCTGTATGGGATACGATAAGGGCTTTCTGTTCTTACTGTATTAGGGTGTTGTGTCATATACCTACCCTCAAATTGATCCTCATAATATCTGAGGGGTTCAAATTTATTAGGTTGTGAGAAATCCGGGGCATAAGGGCGAGGGGAGTAGTACCTGGGTCGTTGGCCCCTACCTCTATTCCGCCCCCTGCCACCTCTAGTCATTTGTGTATTATGGTATCCCCATTGAGAATTTAAATTTCGTTGGGGATTTTCCCTATGGGGTGTCCCAAATCCTACAGACCCCTGGGGTTGGGGCATGATGTTATTTGAGGTTGGTTCATTAGGGGGACCGGTAGGGGGACCTCTTGGTTCATTTTCCATCCCCTTAGTTTGCCATTTAAATACCTTACTGGCCTGATAATCTTCCTGATCTCTTAGAAATTTTTTCCTCTTTTTAGTTTTTTGGTCTGTATCTTCCTTTTCAAGATGTTTTTTGAGGGTATCTGACCTCCTACTATATTCCTCATTATTTTTATGAGTCTCCAAACTAGGCATGGTCCCCCGCAGTCTGAGATGGGAACTAGCACCCCAAAGTGATGAACAAGATACACAGGAATGGTATAATTATTTCAATCAGGCGGGGTTATCCCTACTTAACTTTATGGTTAATAGGAAAAAGGCAAAGCGCCTAAGATTGATCACTGAAATTTCTGGCATTCGAACTAGTTTGGAGACTCATGAAAATAATGAGGAATATAGTAGGAGGTCAGATACCCTCAAAAAACATCTTGAAAAGGAAGATACAGACCAAAAAACTAAAAAGAGGAAAAAATTTCTAAGAGATCAGGAAGATTATCAGGCCAGTAAGGTATTTAAATGGCAAACTAAGGGGATGGAAAATGAACCAAGAGGTCCCCCTACCGGTCCCCCTAATGAACCAACCTCAAATAACATCATGCCCCAACCCCAGGGGTCTGTAGGATTTGGGACACCCCATAGGGAAAATCCCCAACGAAATTTAAATTCTCAATGGGGATACCATAATACACAAATGACTAGAGGTGGCAGGGGGCGGAATAGAGGTAGGGGCCAACGACCCAGGTACTACTCCCCTCGCCCTTATGCCCTGGATTTCTCACAACCTAATAAATTTGAACCCCTCAGATATTATGAGGATCAATTTGAGGGTAGGTATATGACACAACACCCTAATACAGTAAGAACAGAAAGCCCTTATCGTATCCCATACAGATCCCCTCGTCGAGGAGATGATTGGCAACAACCAGCTCCTAGGATCCATCAGGAAACAAATTTTCCCAGGGCCACGACAGGATACAAAAGACACATAGAGTCAAAAGAGGGACCAGAGGGGGGAGGAGGGTCCGTAAAAAGACCCAGGATGTAAAAACCACGGGTATATTCAATTTAAGCCACCAACCCTTGTCTGACGAGGAATCATATGTCTTGAACCGAGGCCTAAAATTTGCTCCTCCTAGGCCGCTTAACAAATTCGAGACATATATGGATGTCCACAAGTTCATCAGGCGCCTTAATGTCAAGAGATATCTCACCAGTAACCCTGCTAGAACAGCCCACAACCAAGATATTTTTAGGCACTCTGGATTGGCCAATGCATCACTGTTCAATCCACCAGGAAATGTGCCACCCGCACTGGCTGTTTTCAGGGATATGGTACTCAAAGATATCAATGCTATCAAACCTAAGAAATATTATCCAATCTATTATAATATAATAATATATTATTATATTATAATGGACAAATACTTCTACCCACACTGATGGCAACTGCCTTGACCTCATATTCTCCTACCTATGCACTCCATGCAACCTCTCCAACATTCCTTTTCCTCTCTCTGATCACCCGCTTCCAAAGATGCCCATTAACAAACCATCGACCTTCCGTTCCTCCTCCTTCTGTTCCTCTCTCACTTCGATTATTCCACCACTAGTCTCTCTCCTTTTCCTTACAACCTCTCCAACGTACCTCACGTATCCATCCTCTTATACTCCAGTTCCGTCAACGGTAGTCACACCCATCTTCATAAACAGGTAATATTATATTATTATATAATAATATAATATTATCTAACCTATTATAAAGAATCCAAACTATCGTAACTATAGAAACTCATGGTATAGGGACTTTTGTCGGTCACGCCCACCGTGTAAAGGACCACCTAACTTGTCACTACGTAACCGGTTAGGTCTCACGGATTTTTATAGAACCAACAC
>BLSH010211970.1:368527-379045 GCA_018402905.1 Glandirana rugosa | reverse complement strand
CATTATATATATATATATATATATATATATATATATATATATATATATATTGTATTAGCAGACACCCTAGGGAATAAAATGTTGGTAGTTGCAACTTTTTATGTTACACAGTATTTACGCAGCAATTTTTGGAATGTGTTTTTTTTTTTTTTTTTGGCAAGAGACTGCTTCATGAATAATAAAAAAAAAAAAACAGTAAAGTTAGCCCAATTTTTTTTGTATAATGTGAAAGATGATGTTACGCTGAGTAAATAGATACCTAACATTGTCACGCTTTAAAATTGCGCACACTTGTGGAATGGCGCCAAACTTCAGTACTTAAGAACCTCCATAGACAAACACTTTAAATATTTTTACAGGTTACCAGTTTAGAGTTACAGAGCAAGTCCAAAGCTAGAATTATTGCCCGTGTGTATCTGGCTCTGATACTAGTCAGTGCCTCACCAGCCACTCACCTCACCGGACGTCCCTGCATCACATATGGTCATTGCTGGGACAAGTTCCTTTGGCACCCAAGGTGAGCATGTTAAAACCTAAACTTCATATCCGGGCTATTTTTGGCACTCCTCTCCTACATGTACAAATCATAATTTTTTTGCTAGAAAATTACTCAGAACCCCCAAACATTATATATGTTTTTTTAGCAGAGATCCTAGGGAATAAAATGGCGGTAGATGCAATTTTTTATGTCATGCGGTAATTGCGCTGTGATTTTTCGAATGCATTTTTTAAAAAAAAAAACAGTTTTATGAATAAAAAAAGAACAAAACAGTAAAGTTAGCCCAATTTTTTTCATAATGTGAAAGGCAGAGTAAATAGATACCCAACATGACACGTTTTAAAATTGCTCACACATGTGGAATGGGGCCGAACTTTGGTACTTAAAAATCTCCATAGGTGATGCTTTAAAAATGTTTACAGGTTACATGTTTGGAGTTACAGAGGAGGTCTTGGGCTAGAATTATTGCTCTCTCTAACGCACGCGGCAATACCTCACATGTGACATGGGGCGCTTTAAATTTTTTTTTTATTTATTCCTTATTTTACTTTTTTTTTTTTTTTTTTTACACTTTCTCTTTAATTTTTTTTTTTTGATCACTTTTATTCCTATCACAAGGAATGTAAACATCCCTTGTAATAGGAAAAGTGTGTGACAGGTCCTCTTTATGGAGAGATGCGGGGTCTATAAGACTCCACATCTCTCCTCCAGACTGGAAAGGCTGAGATCAGAAAAAAAACGGACAATCCCAGCCTTTCCAGCTGAGTTCACTGGCATTGCTTACATCTGGAGACCCGGACATGATGTCATGACGTGCGCCCGGCCCTCCGAGAGCCATAGAGATGACCGGGGACCATCTGTCCCTCGGAAATCTATGGTGCTTCCTTCTGGCACAGGTGATTCCTTCTCCCGCTCACCGATCACTCAGCTGAGTTGGGAGAAGCACCAGAGGGCAACGGGAGGGGGGGGGGGGACGTCCCTTCCCATCATTTGTAAGAACCATCAAGTAGCTGAACTGCCGATATGATCATTTTTACGGTGACGGGAATCGCCTGCAGAGAAAAATGACATCTCAATGATGCCTGCAGGTGCTGGCATCATTGAGATATTACTACTGAAAGCCCATGACGTCAATTGACGGCATGTGGATCTGAAGTGGTTAATATGGTACTGCAAAAAAGGTTACATACAAACAGTTAAAAAAAGAAAATAACTTAAAGGTAAGGGGATAAGAGTTAACAAAAAAAATTAAGGGTTAATTAAAATTGTAACTAAACTTTTGCAGGTAAATAAAAACTAAATAGAGTTAGCTACATTTTTTCCTGACTTTTTATAAGAACTCTAGAATTATGTTTCTGATACAAAGCATTTTGTAATTTTGTGCTGTAAAAACAAAGAAACTCGTGTATTTGTGTACGTGCGTGCGTGCGTGTGTGTGTGTGTGTACACACAAACACACACCGATCAGCCCTAACATTGTGACCACTGACAGGTAAAGGTAATAACCTTTATTATCTTGTTACAATGGCACCTGAAGTGGGTGGGATATACTAGGCAGAAAGTGAACATGTTGTCCCTCAAGTTGATGTATTGAAAACAGAAAAGATGGGCAAGCATACAGATTTGATCTGCTATGACAAGGGCCAAATTGTAATGGCTGGACGCCTGAGTCAGAGCATTTCCAACACTGCTCATGTGTGATGTTCCCAGTTTGCAGTGGTCAGGACCTACCAAAAGTAGTCTAAGCAAAGAAAAACAGCAAACCGGCGTCAGGGTAATGGGTAGCCAAGGCTAATTGAGGCAAATCAGGAGGGAAGACAGGCCCATGAAGTCTGATCCAATAAAAAAAGCTACTAAAGCTCAATATGCTGAAAAAGTTAATGTCGGTTCTGTTGAGACAGAAAAAGAGTGCATTGTATCAGAGCCCTTGACATCAAACACATCAGGGTGAAAAGCCTCCCGAGTCTGAAGTCTCTACTTCAGTTATAAAAAGTACTTTTCAATTGTCCTATTTGCATTATCTGATGCACACTTACAGCTCATATTATTTGACTTTGGAGCATATGGCAGCCAAGTTGATGCCTGAATCTTTAGAGATATTGTGATAAGGTATCACACATATGAAGGACATCTCAAGAATCCTGCAAGGAGGCCTCTCCCATGCTCAGCAGACATGAGTCTTCTGCTGGTCATTATGGCAGATGAGGCTTTTGGACTAGCCGAGAATTGAATATACCCATACAGTGGGCATCAACTAAGCCACAAGCAGAACTTATTTAATTATCATCTGAGCCATGCCTGTTGAGTTGTGGAGTATACATCTGCACAGCAAAGTGTTGTGTCCTCCTGTCCTGCCTGCAGTTGGATGTGTCAAATGTAATCAAATTCGTACTGGCCTGCTGTTTGCTACATAATTTACCCCACACAAGAAAAAAAAGACCAAGGTGCATTTTGCAATTTTTTAAATTAAAATTAGCTTTTTGTTAAGAAATTTCCCAAAAAGATAAAAAAACAAGCCAGTTAAAAAGTCCCCAGGGGGGGAGTCCCCAGTGTAGGCGGAATAGTGGCCATTATGGGGGAGACCAAGAGGACTGCCATTGTCTGCATCGGCAGCTGGACTTTGAGTCTGCCTTTGGTAACAGGAAGAGCAAGACTCCTATTGGCTGAAGTTGCAGCCCGAGATTAGAACCGGTTCACTAAATCCAACGACATGTGGAGGAGAGCCTGTGTACAGAGTGTGGGGAGCCATGTAGAGACCAGGACTGGGGGAGGGAGAGCTGGGCTGCCATATAGTGCTGTTCCAGCTCCTCTTCTACCTTGACCTATGGCACAAACTCTAGAGTGTCAGTTCTGAGGGTTCCTGAGCAATGCTCTGTGGTGGACATGAACAGAGTGGCATTCATAGACTGAAATGAACACAGCCACTCCACACAAAATTTTTCTTCCCAGTCGTCCTCAAAAGTGGTTGCTGTGACCAGGTCACACCAGCTTGTCTTGCAGAGGGCAAACTAGTCGAGGATTCCTAGGTTTATGATGACACACAGCTTCACTCAAAGGCAGGAGGTGATTTTGATGCCTTGTTTTCAGAGGCCCAGTCTTCCTGTCTTAAAGATACTAATATATTGTTGTTGAGGACCTCCAGCCATGCTGAAAGATATGGCGGCGCATGCACAACGCGAGGCTCAGTGTCTCTCCAGATTCTGTGATTTAGCAGCAAGTTTTCCATCAACAGCAAGTTTATGCACTCAGGATAGGTTTGCATACATCTCATACAGCCGACAAGCATTATTGGACATTGGCTACATTTACAGATGCGGGCTCTCAACGGGCTTTGAACTCCCTTGGGAAATCATCCGAACACTGCGGACCGCTGATCTAGCTCAGCTGACAGTGAGATCACAGCACCAGCACCGAGACTGCAAAGAAAGGAGGGGGAAGCGAGGCGGCATCAGGGCTAGGCTGAGGCTAAACCCATATCGACCATCGATTCCAAGCATCTTCCTTGCTAATGTGCGGTCTCTTGCAAGTAAAATGGATGAGCTGCTGCTCCGGAGAACATCACACAAGCGGATTAAGGAATGTAATGTCATGATTTTTACAGAAATATGGCTCAATGATAACATTCCCAGCAGCGCAATTGAGCTCGGGGGTTGCAGTGTTTTTCGGGCGGATAGGACAGCAGTGGACTCTGGTAAGTGCAGAGGAGGAGGTCTGTGCATTTATGTTAACAACTTATGGTGCACGGACTTTACTGTTACCGAAAGTCATTGCTCTGTTCATTTAGAGTATCTGATGATTAAGTGCAGACCCTTTTATTTGCCAAGAGAATTCTCAGCCATTGTTGTGACTGCGGTATATGTTCCACCGGATGCTAATGCTGGGCTGGCTATGGAGGAGCTGCACGCAGCCATCAGCAAACAGCAGTCTGCATATCCCGAAGGAATTATTATTGTTGCTGGAGATTTCAATCACTCCAATTCAAGATCTGTTTTTCCAAAATATCACCGCAATGTCTCCTGCTGTACTAGAGGGGACAAAATATTGGACCAGGTATATACAAGCATACCTGGGGCATATACAGTCATTCCCCTCCCCCATTTGGGTCAGTCTGATCAACTCACTTTGTTCATGCTACCCAAATATACACCACTGATCAAACGGGTGAAACCAGTTGTGAGGACTGTAAAGGTGTGGCCAGAGGGGGCCATTTCTTCTTCACAGCTACAGTTTCAGGATACTGACTGGAACATGTTTGCCTCACAGGCCACACTAGACTCTCACACGAACATGGACATTTATACTTCATCTGTTTTGGACTATATCAACACGTGTATTGACAATGTTACTACCGTCAAACACGTGAAATGCTTCCCTAATCAGAAGCCGTGGATGAACTATGAAGTCCGTCTCCTGTTGAAAGCAAGAGATGCTGCCTTTAAATCTGGCAACGTAGAGGACTACAACAGAGCCAGGGCTAACCTGAAAAGAGGCATTAGGAAAGCAAAACTCACATTCAAACTCCATATAGAAGAGCACTTCCACAACTCTGATTCCAGACGCATGCGGAAAGGCATCCAAACCATTACAGACTATAAACATACAGCTCGGCCGGCCAGTGGTGCCTTCCAGCCGGATGAGCTAAATCAATTTTTTGCTCGTTTTGACCAAGGTATGGGACATTTGGCCTCAACCACAGATTTTTCTACGGCTTATAGTTCACTCTCACTCTCAATAATGGATGTATATTCAGTTTTTAGTAGAGTGGATGCACGCAAGGCGGTCGGCCCAGATGGTATACCGGGGCGGGTTCTCAGAGCATGCGCCGGACAATTGGCACAGGTCTTTACTGACATTTTCAATCTGTCATTGGCCCAAGCCACGGTTCCTACATGTCTGAAGACCACTACCATCATTCCTGTGCCTAAGCACTCAGCTGCTGAATGCCTGAATTATTTTCGCCCAGTTGCACTCACCCCCATCGTTATGAAGTGCTTTGAGAAACTGGTCCTGAATCACCTCACTGTGGGCCTACTATCTACACTGGATCCACACCAGTTTGCCTATCGCACGTACAGGTCAACAGAGGATGCGGTTTCCATAGCTCTTCACTAAGCCCTCACCCATCTGGATAAGAGCAACACCTACATCAGAATGCTGTTTATTGACTTTAGCTCTGCGTTCAATACAGTCCTCCCCACTGTGCTGATCACTAAGCTCAGGGACTTGGTTATCTGCATCTCCATTTGCAGATGGATTCTGGACTTTCTCACCAACAGACCTCAATCTGTTAGGTTGGGCAACCAGGTATCCTCAACCCTCATTTTGAATACTGGCATCCCGCAGGGCTGTGTTCTGAGTCCACTACTCCACTCCCTGTTCACTCATGACTGCGCTCCTCTGTATAACTCTAATATTTTCATCAAGTATGCAGATGACACCACCATGGTCGGCCAGATTGACAACAATGACAAATCGGCCTACAGGGAAGAGATCCATAATCTGACAGCATGGTGTGCTAATAACAATTTGACCCTCAATGCTACAAAGACCAAAGAGCTTATTGTGGACTTTCGGAAATCCAACATCAGGAGACATCTACCAGTTAACATCAATGAAAGTGAGGTGGAGCGAGTCTCAAGCTTTAAGTTCCTGGGAGTTCACATCTCTGAGGATCTGATATGTCAGCAGAACACTTCAGCTCTGGTTAAAAAAGCACAACAGCGCCTGTACTTCTTGAGAAGTCTCAAGAAATCTCATTTGTCCCCAGAGATTTTAATGAGTTTCTACCGCTGCATCATTGAGAGCATCCTAACCAACTCCATCACTGTATGGTATGGTGGCTCCACTGTGAGTGAACGTAAAGCTTTGCAAAGGTTGGTAAAAACTGCCCAACACATCATTGCCACCCAACTACCTGCCATTGAACGTCTTCACCACAGTAGATGTTTACGCAGAGCTCACAACATTATTAAGGATTCTAACTGTTTAATCTCCTTCCATCAGGAAGGAGATACAGGAACTTACGCACCAGAACCAGTAGGCTCAGGGACAGCTTTTACCCATCCACCATCACACTACTGAATTCTACATTGTACCGCTAGATCATTACAAAACAAAACAAAACATTGTATATAACTTTTGCACTATACATTAACTACTTCTTATTATATCTGTTTTATTTTCATTTATGTATTTTGTATCCCTACTGTACATTCTGCCTAACATTTTTATTTATCTGGGTATATAACGTGTGTATAACTTCTTTACTTGTTGTGAATGTGTTACATATCTATCCACATTTTTTGCATGATAGTTATTTTTTACACTTCTGGCAGATGCTAAACTGCATTTCGTTGCTGTGTACCTGTACAATGCAATGACAATAAAGTTGTATCTATCTATGTATGTATCTATCTATAAATGAAGACCTGGCAATTGCTTGTAGACAATGTAGCACTGGGAACTCCATCTGCCGGATAACTTATGTTTTCCCGGAAGAAAACCCAGAAGATTCCTCAACAGCACCTGATCTGTAGACTGCTAATCTTGAACTTGTACTCTGTACAAGTAAAAGTTCTTCTTGTTCCATAGACCTCATGCATTAGAGGCCTTCTTATACACCGTCTTCAAATTCTTCCTGAGCTAAACCACATAGCCTTTGTAGATGATAGCCTATCAATGCAGATACTAAATGCCAAGTCCACTGGTGATCGGGCCTTTCTCCTGAACATGAGCATATAAGAACAATACTAAATCACATCACTCTTTGTATTGTAGGCATGTACAACTGCTCAGATGTGTCTACTCCAGTGCTGCTTCCTCTCCATTGTGAGAATACAAGCATGCTAAGGAGAATATGATTAAACCAGGGCTTGACAAATTTGCCTTGAATCTAGGAGCCAGCTAAAAAAGTTAGGAGCCAGTTTTTTATAGCGCAGAGCAGCCAGTCAATAACTCCACCGTTACATCAGGGTTATAGGCTGGCCAGAAAGAGTGACACTAAAAAATCTGTTATGGGGGAAACTCCTTATTATGCCAAATGCATCGTGACTGCAGCATGTAAAACGCCCTCATCTGCTGCCTAAGGGAGGCCAATGGTGGGTGGCAAAAACATGTCTCTACTGCACATTTTTACCACCCAACTTGTACATCTAAACAAAGCCTTAGTGACGTAAATAAAATACAAAAAAAAGGCGAAAAGTATTCCAGCGCTGCTGAACTTCTGCTGCCTCTTTGCAGCCACTTCCTGCCTACATGTGTGTTCCCCACAGTGACTTTTCATTGCTCTGGTGGGTTTCCGGTCACCATGAAATACTGGAGCCCAGCTGCACATAGAGTGGTAATTGTTGATGGTACTCAGGGCTTTATCACAATTTTGTTGCTTAGAATAAAGGTCACGTTTCTCGCGGTGTGACATCAACTTTCATATTATACAAAAATAAAAAATGGGCTAACTTTGTTTAGTTTTTTTTTATTCATTAAAAGTGTATTTTTTCAAAAAAATTGTGCTTGAAAGACCGCTGCGCAAATACCATGTGACATAAAATATTGCAGCAACCACCATTTTATTCTCTAGGGTCTCTGCTAAAAAATAATATATAATGTTTGGATATTTAATTGTAAGCCACTAATGTGAGAGGGTTTAGTCTTTAAATGGTTAAACTTTCCTGATAGCCCGGAGATCATTGCTTGGAAAGAAGAAGATACATTGTTGTGTTTATTCTTCTAACTCTCAGGGCAGCCTGTTTGTTACTTTTCTTCATTCTAAGTAGAAACAAATATCCAGGGCAGCGCCAAGTGTAACAGCTGTTAGATGAAGCAGAGAACTCTCGGCTCTCGCTGAATCTGACAGCTGTTTTACCATAAGTGATAGAAGGAACGGCTGACACTCGCCAGGACGCGATTTCTGGTCGCCATGGCGACATGGCGACCTGGCGCCTGGGGTTTGTCGAGGCCTGGATTAAACCTTTTAGCTTGTGGATTACCTTGCTGATTATAAGGGATTGTTCATGACTTCTGGCATCCTAACAATTCTAACAACTTTTTATTAAGTCTGATTTCAAAGTCTTTGTCTTCATCGGGGTGAATCTTTTGAGGAAGTCTATAGTGAATGTGGAACTTTTCAACCAGTACTTTGGCCACAGCTTGGGCTTATTAGGGGATGTAATCAGCCACCACAAGGATGTTCCCTTGTCTACTCATATTGGGCTCCAACCACAGATAATCAATGCACTCCAACTCCATGGGACCCTGACTTTGTAGATGGCCCATTGGGGCCACTCTGGGGGGAAAAGTCTTCCTTTGTATGCAACACAGACAGGATTGGCAGTTACTCTCAACTTCAGCCCTCATGCAGGGCCAGTTACTGGCCCCAGAATAGGTTCAAGATTCTCTATGGTCATGATCACCTGTGGAGGTTCTTTGGTAAATCAACCCAACACGAAGCTGCAACTGATCCCATTCTTTATGAATAGGTTAAGCCCTTCTGGGGAATCTGTGAATAGAAGCTCTGGATGACAGCTCTCTAGGGTACTCCTGGTCAGAAAGAAAGCGGATCATCTGCTTGGTCTTTCGTCAAATCTTAGTGAAAGTAGGCAGACCCCTGTCTCTTACTTGAGTTAAATTACATTAGAGTTTCAGGTCACCTGAAGCTGTGATCCCATGGCTTCAGCTCCTGTTGCCTCCCTAACTCAATGTTTGACTCTCTGATACAGGACTTGGATCCTCCCCAGCATCAGTCGAATCCATTCTTCAGTGCTGTATTCACTTCTGGACAGAGCATAAGCATCTCTTTTTTCCAACTCCCAATACATGAGACTGAAGCGAAATCCAGGCAGAGTGGCAAACCACCAATTCCCTGTGGCGCTCAACTTGGCAGACGTGAGAATGTATGTGAGAGGGTTGATGTCTTAAATTCAGTTCCATACAGATAGTCTTTTAAATTGCCAAGTGGACAACTCCACTTCAGAGCCAGAAACTCCAACCTGTTGGCAGAGTAATCCTCAATATGGGTATGACCCTGGCACATATAGGCAACAGGCTTAAAATTTCCATAATTGTATTGGTACTATTCTCCTCTAAGTCCTTCTCTACAGACATCCATATGCGGTTCCAAGAGTCAAGCAGTTTCAGTATAGGCCAGGACTATGGTATGAGTCAGGCTCAGCTTCAAGTAGCACCTCACAGTATCTGAAATATCTCAGCCTATGGCAGGCACAAATCAGAAAAGCAGAGTCTGTCCAGAACAGTATGGAAGCTCCCTGTGTAGCAAGACAGAAACAGCAATAGAACAGGTACAGAAAAACTGTCAGGAAAGGACCGATCTCTGCCTTTCCGCGGTGGTGCGCGCGCCCGTGCGCGCACCCGCGTCGCCGGAAATGGCGCCTGGCGGCTCTATTTCAGTCAGCAGAGCCCTGCAGCTGGTGTTGTCCGCTCTATAACGTTACCTGAACCTGTGAACCCCCGGTGACTACTTTCGTGTGATTTCCTGTTCCTGTGACCCTGGCTTTTCCCTTGGACCTGTTGATATCTGCCTGCACCTGACTCCGGCTTGTTTTTGACCATCCGCTTGCCTGCTCCTACTGTACTTCTGTTGCCAGCACGTTGCCGACCCTGCCTGTACCCGACCATCCGTTTGCCTGATCCCGTTGTACCGCACCGCCTGCCAGGTTCGGCCTCAGTCCACGTCCGTCTATAGTTGTCCAGGTTCCCTTTTCGGTCCCAGTGTCCTTGTCCTTTAGTGTGCTTTCATCAGTGGCCCCCAAGTGTCCAAGTCCATTGCAATATCTCGCCTGTTGTGGTCGACGTCCCGAGACGACTGACTTTATCTCGGCGGTCCGCGGTAAAGGCCGCTGCGCCCACGCGCGTGCCCGCGCGCGTGGTGGCGCCTTTCCGTCTCTAGCCAGGAAAGGACTGTCAAAAAGACATGGACAAGATAACGACAAAGACAGAACGATGTGTCCCTCGAAGGTATGACAAGACCTGTCTGAGACGAAAAGACTAAACACGGACGGTATCCG
>BLSH010211970.1:322808-360895 GCA_018402905.1 Glandirana rugosa | reverse complement strand
GCTTCCGTTTGGTGTCTTCAAAGCCATAGGTTAGGCAGTGTAATTAAGTTTACCCTTTTGTCTTCAGGGCTCCTGGCCAGACCTTGTGTCCCTTTCGTCATAGGTCCTTGACATGCTAATTTGGGGACTCTTTAGCCTTTTTTTTATGTAATCTTTATTTATCTTTTCATAACACATATTATAAAGTGAAGCAGTAGGTGATAATATATCATTGTTTAACATTAACCTTCATTTCTTAGCCACTCACCTGGCACTCAAACATGGCAGATATCCTCAGCCTACGTAACATTGCTTCCGAGTGCCGAAAGCAAAAATCTTTAACACAGGAGATTAAGAAAGGTAGATGGGGGGGGGGGGGGATAAAAAAGCAAAGGGGAAATAGGAGAAAGGGGATCAAAATAATAATATTAGAGCAATCATAAAGAAAGATAGAAATGTACACCATGTCTCTTTCGATAGCTTCATATATAACTCAGTACACAATCCCATATTGCATTTTGAATAGTAAACCTTGAATATTGAGCCGTAAGTGATGAACATGGAATATTGGGGTCTCTTATATAGTTGTTTTGGTCTTTCCTTGGAGCCGCCAAGGGTTAAGGCTCAGCTACAGTAACTTCTCTGGGTGGGGTTCTAGCATTTTCCCTTTCACATATGGTTAAGGGTTTTGGTTGGGGTCTTGTACATTTTTTCCCATGTAAGCTATCCACATGGCCCAAGTAGTATAAAATTTTTCATAGCGATCTTTGCACTTCGCCATCCACTCCTCTGCTGCCATTATTTTATTTACTAATTTGGTCCAGTCTGCTCGGCTCGGTACCCGGGATTGTTTCCAGAAGACCGGTACCAGCCGTCTGGCCGCGTTGAGTAGATGTGGTACTATGGACTTGCGATAATGGCTGAGAGGGATGGTGGGGACGTGCAATAGTAAATTTAGAGGGGAGTCCGGGATCTCCATGTCCAGTATGGCCTTAATCTGTGCCCTAATATCTTGCCAGTATGGCTGGATCCTGGGGCATTCCCACCAGATGTGGAGGTAAGTGCCTCTCTGCCCACATCCCCTCCAACATGTAGCGGACGCAGTCGGATAGATCGCCACGAGCCTTGTAGGTACTCTGTACCACTGTGTGAGAATTTTATAGCAATTTTCTGGCATTTTTGTGTCTACTGTGCTCGAGTGGGTAAGGCGATAAAGACTATACAACTGCGTCTCGCTGAACTCGTGCTGTAGGTCCCTCTCCCACTCCCTAATATTAAGTGGTTTTCCTTCTTTGCTTTGGGATTGTAATAAGTTGTAGAGCACTGAGATAGCATGAGGAGTGGGTGTTTCGGCCATATACAGCTTCTCAAATGGGGTGGCCGTGTCTGGCGCTCAGACCGGTCGGGTTAGTTTTTGAACAAAATGTTGGAGTTGTCTATAGCGCCAATCATCCATCATATATGTTCCGTATAGTGAACGTAGCTGATCCAGGGGGAGCAAGCCCTGTGTGCCCAGAAAACGACCACATCGCACCTCCCCGTCTCTTGTCCATGTCCTAAAATATGCTGGGTGCTCACCTGGGGCGAACCAAGGGAAGCCCTCAAGCGGGGTCAGTGGGGAGGTCGGTGGTGCCAGCCTTTCCTGCTTATTCACAGCATCCCATAGATTCAAGGCGTGAGTGGTCATTGGTGATACCCAGTCAGAAAGTCCCCTCCCGTCTCTAGGGAGCCATGGGGCGTAGGCCACGTTTCTGCCCGCTAGAAATTTTTCAAGTGGGACACATACTTTAGCGGTTACATTGTGGTGCCAGTCCAGGATGCGTTGTAGTGCTATTGCTTCATAATATCTACGAATGATCGGGACCCCCAACCCCCCTTGTCGTTTTGGGCGCTGTAAAGTGCGTAAGGCCATTCGGGAGCTCTTGCCTCCCCATACAAATCGTATGAACAGACTGTTGAGGGTCGAGAAGAAGGCCCGGGGCAGCGCAATTGGCACCATTTGTAAATAGAAGAGAATGCGGGGCAACACATTCATCTTCAGGACACTGACTCGGCCCATCCATGTGATTGTGTCCCAGTTCCACTGTTGCAGGTCGGTTCGGAGCACCTTCAGCAATGGAGTATAATTATGTTGATATAGTTGGGAGCATCAGGGTGGGAGTTTAATACCCAAATATTTTATAGAGGTTGTGCACCAGGTAAATGAATGTGACGTCTGCAGCTGTGTACGCAATGTTTCTGGGATTCTCAGCGGTAATATTTCGGACTTAGAGTAATTAATTTTGAAATTCGCAATACTGCCGGAGTTCCGCCATAAGGCTGGGGAGGGACAGCAGGGGATCAGAGACATAGAACAGGATGTCGTCAGCATAGGCGGACAATTTGTGTTCTGTCGGGCCGACCTTAAAGCCTCCGATGTCTGCATTAGAGCATATTCTGTGAAGGAGCGGTTCTAGGGTAAGGGCAAACAGCAGGGGGGATAGTGGGCACCCCTGTCGCGTCCCATTATGGATGGGAAAGGGATCCAAAAGCATTCCATTCACCTTCACTTTTGCCGCTGGGGCACCGTACAAGGAAAAGATCCACGCCAGCATATTAGGTCCCAGCCCCGTCCGAGTCAGGACCTCTCGCAGGTATACCCAGTCCACCCTGTCAAACGCCTTTTTGGCGTCAGTAGACAGCAGGAGGCAGGGGGACTGGGCAACCTGTTGTTCCATCCAGTGTATGAGCTGGATAGCCCTATTAGAGTTGTCTCTCGCTTCTCTGCCTGCTATAAACCCCGTCTGATCAGGGTGTATCAGCGTGGGCATGATCGGTTTGCTACGGTTAGCTAAAATTTTTGCCAATATTTTTACATCCGTGTTCAGCAGGGATATCGGTCTGTAGCTACTAGGCATGGCGGGGTCCTTTCCCTCCTTGTGTATTACCGTTATATGGGCAAGTAACGCCTCCCCCGGTACAGCAGTCCCAGCGGCCAGTGAGTTAAAGTATTTACAGAGGGGGCCTGCGAGCAACGCTTGAAATTTGGAGTAATATGCGTTAGTGAACCCATCCGGTCCTGGACTTTTCCCCTTGGGCAGATCTTTTATGACCGTTAGTATCTCCGATACAGTAATCGGTACCTCCAGGCCTGTACTGCTCTGACCGTCTAGTTGCGGGGCCTGCGCCTCCTCTAAATAGGTTTGTATGTGGGTAAGTCTTTGGATAGCCGTGGTGTCCGGCAGTGTGTCCGATAGATGATAGAGCTGGGCATAATAGTCTCTGAATGTCTGTGCTATTTTTGAGGAGTGTACCTGTGCCCCCACCGGTGGGGGTATGAAGCTTATGGACATGTCCCTGTGCCCTCTGTCGCCGGAGTGCCCGTGCCAGCAATCTGCCACATTTATTACCATACTCATAGAATTAGTGTGCAGTATATCTTAGTTTGGCCCTGATCCGGCCTTCCAACAAGTCCGCCAGATTCTGTCTAAGAGTTTGGAGTTTCGCCGTCAGCGCCGGCATTACCCGCCGTTTATGTGTCAGCTCCGTTTGGCGAATCTTGGCCAGGAGGTCCTGTAGGTCTCCATCCCGTGCCTTCTTGAGCCTGTGTCCCTGAGAAATCAACTCCCCTCTAATCACAGACTATTTGGCCCTCCCAGACCGTGCCTTGGCTCACCTCTCCCGTGCCATTTTCCGCAAAATATTGTGGGATCCTTTCAGATACTGTTTTTAATGCAACCGCATCATCCAGAGTATTGTCGTTCAAGCGCCATGTCCAGGAATTTGCGGCTGGGGGGGCAACCTGGAGGAAGATAGTTACAGGCACATGATCCGATATTGTCATCGGGTCAATCGTCACGGCCATTAGGGAGTCTAGTGAGTATTGGTCCATCAGTATGAGGTCTATCCGTGTATAGACATTGTGGACTGTCGAGAAGTAGCTGTAGTCTCTGCCTTTGGGATTCAGAAATCTCCAGCAGTCCACAAGGTGGTGTAACTGCAGGGTCTTCCTGAAATGCTTTAGAAAGGCGTAGGAGGGGGTCGAGTGTCCCGAGGAGGTGTCCACCTCTGGATCTGGACTCACATTAAAATCTCCCCCCACTATCAGCTGACCTTCTCTGAACGACGAGAGGGATTCTAATACGGAATCTAGGAAAGTCAATTGTCTGCTGTTGGGGGCGTACACAGCTGCAAGAGTGTATTTGCGGCCAAAGATAGTGCCCTTAAGGAACACATACCTGCCATTGTTATCGACCTGGTGATCGGTGGGTATGAAGGTGCAATGCTTGTGGATAGCCATCGCGGTCCCACCAGATTTGGGCCGCGGTGAGTTACTCAGAAACCACTGCCTATAGAGATGGGTGGGTAGGCGTGGAGCCGAGTCAGTGCCAAAATGAGTTTCCTGTAGGAAAAGTATGTGTGCCCCCAGCCGTTTCGCCTCGACCCACAACTTACCGCGTTTCATCGGCGAGCCGAGACCCCTCACGTTATACGAGACTATCTTTAGGAATGCCATGATGAATACAGAGGAATGCATTCGCCCCTGGCCCAGCTCCGGTTAAGAGAGACCCACAGCACGCTTTGAGCATTTTGCATGGTGTACTAGAAAAATGCAAAGAACATAGAAAATCAAAATATAAAATAAACAGCATTAGAACCATTAAAACATTGAGCAATGAAAACAACATACGGGTCTTATACCCGTTAGGCACCACCAGGCGCTCTAGGTGCGTCGGTCAGGGGCCCCCACCACCCCCGCACATGGGGGAGCAGTGCGTGCACCCGAGCGCCACCTCGTCCTTAAACAGGACCATGGCTCCAGAGAGCATCCCTACTGGGGGAAAGTAGAAAGGCACGAAGAATGAGTCCGGGGGGGCCCTTTGTAGTTAAAGGTCTGGGCGGTCGCCCAGCCTCAGTCTGCAGTTAGGTATAGCGGCATGTGGTCTGGAAAAATGTGGGGGAGATATACCCCTTTATCACATGTCTTAGTGCTAACAGTTAGCAGACAGCAGCTCTACAGTTCAGGGTGGACTTTAGGTCGATGGAGGAACTCCAGGCGAGGCCCTCTGAGAAGTGCTCCTCTGGGCACCATTACACCGTCTTCGGCGAGCCTGTCGCCATCCCTGAGGTCTGGGCGGAAGGGGTAGTTCCGGAGAAAGTCTCCAATCTGGGATGTCCACCGCTGGCAGCCCCAGGTCTTTTAGGAAGCGTGGTAAATCTTCTCTTGTGCACAAGATGTGCTGTTGGCCGTCCTTGGTGACCGCCAGGTGGAACGAAAATCCCCATCTATAGATTAGTTTAGCATCTTGCAGTGCTTCTAATAACGGTTTGAGTGCTTTGCGTTGCATTAGCGTGCGTCTGGACAAGTCCGGGTATAGTGACAATTTTGCTCCATCAAAGTCCACATAGCGCGTGCCCCTAACATGGTACATTATACGTTCCTTAACAGAGTACTTGTGCAACTTGCATATTATGTCTCTCGGCTTGTCGGGATCCTCTGAGGGTGGTCTGGGCGCTCTATGAGCGCGATCAATTTCAATATGCGTCAGGGCCTCCCGGCCTAATATCTGTTTAAGGAGTCCCTGTAGTGTGGGGACTATGTCCCTGGATCTTGTGGCTTCTGGCAGACCCCTGATGCGAATATTGACCCTGCGACTCCTATTCTCATAGTCAGCCATCTGGTCAATCAGGGAGTCAATTCTGCAGTCCTGGGCCCTGCATCGTTCAGTCAGCGATTGAATGCTGGCAGCTGTGTCCTCCCAATGTGTTTCAAGAGGCTCTACTCCCCCCCCCTATGTGTGCTGTGTCGGCCTGCAAGGCCTCAATGTCCTGTCGGAAGGCCTTCTCCACACAGGAGACAAACATCTCCAGGTCTGCCTTAGTGGGTAGGGAGAGGAGGTGGGCCCTCAGGCTTTTGTCAGCCATCGCATCCCCCAGGTCAGCGCCGCTTGTCCTGCTGTCCGTTTCGGACGGTGGAGATGGAGGCGGGAGCGTCAGGGATGGTAGAGCAGGGGAAGGGATTGGGGAGGCCGCGTGCTCACCCGTCGCCATCTTGGCCGCCCCCCCGCGATCGCGGCCTGGTCCTCCAAAATAGGCGTCCAGCGATCCAGAGCGGGTCCTGGGGGTCCGCGGTGGTTGTGGCGAGGTCCGCCTTCTGCCAGGCATAACGAGCCGGCTGTCTAATGCGCGAGTTGCCGCTGTGGTCATGGTATCTCGGTCCGTGTCCCGGAGCTCTGCTGGAACACGTCCTCACTCCAGCATGCCTAAGCCACGCCCCCGACTCTTTAGCCTTAAGTCAGGGGTGATAGCAGACTTAACGAAGGTAAACATGCTCCAGACATTGAGTCACAGGACATCCCAATTACTGTGTGATAAGCATGGTAGGCAACGAGGTTTTGAATTCCAGCCAATCAGGATTCAAGGCAACACTAGACCAATGAGAATGCTTGACTTGATCAAGCGCTTCAGTTCTGCACTGTCCGCAATTCCACACTTTATGGCCAACAGGAAGTCCGCTGAATGGACATAGATTGAACTATTAACAAGTTCAGGAAATCTCCAGGTTTTTTGAAGGACTATAGTCAAGAACAGAGAAAAAGTTAAAATATTGTTCTGACAAGTAGTGAAAAGCAGCAACGGTGACAGGGGAGAAACTGCATTCATCTTTGGATGGGTTCCGAGTTTAACCCTTTGTATGTGGGATTAACCAAGAGAAGAACAATGTGACATTTAGCAGTGAAATATTGGTGAGAGACCTTTGAATCCCTACAGCTTCTTATTTCTTATTTTTTAACCAGATGAAAATCTATTTTATTGAACGAAGAGAACATTGTGGACTTCACTAATGTTGATGTTTGAACAATTTTAGTAGTGATTGTATTTTCATTTGAATTGTATTATTATGATTGGGTATAGCACCTAAACATTAAGACGAGTAGATACCTGCGCATATACCACAAATCACAGGGCGCAGCTAGCATAAGCAGGTAGCGTACAGAGCATACAAAGTACCCACCGTGTTAATGCCTATACAAACTGTACAAATGCTTTGATGAGACTGATATGAACAGTATAATTAAAATAAAATTGTACTGAGAGTGTATGAGAAAAACATCCTAACTGCTCAGTTGCACCTAATAGCAGGAGGATGTCAGCGTGAATGATAAGGGCTCTTGGAGGCAGTGGAAAAATTAGGATCTGTGCCTTTCTTTCAGTTGACCCTTGAATGAGACTTAGGTCAAGACGCTTCCCAATCTTTGTGAGTGAAGCGCACCTGTGGGCCTAAGTCACCCTGAATGATCTTGATGTGTATGAATCTGAATTTCTTTGTAATCGACAAACTGGGGATTGTAAACTTTGTAGTTTTTTGAACACTGGCTATATTAACTGTTACAAACCATATTGCTAATAGTTGTGCCTCAATTAACTGCCTCTTGTACTACAAGCACTCATAGGGTTTCTGACTATCCAGAGATAACAAGAGTAATAGCCATACCTCATGCATTTCTTTTTGAATACTTCAGAAAAGTCCAAAGGGTAGATTGAACTATTAACAAGTTCAGGAAATCTCCAGTTTTTTTGAAGGACTATAGTCAAGAACAGAGAAAAAGTTAAAATATTGTTCTGATAAGTAGTGATAAGAAGCAACGGTGACAGGGGCGATACCTGTCAATCCAATCATTGGCCAGAGATTAGCTACCTCTGTGGAAGTAACCGAGTAAAGGTTGGGAAATCAGTTCAGGGTCCAGTCTGTAAGGATAGGTAATAAAATAGCTTCAAAGAGGGCGTCTAACCGTGGCGAACCCTACCACTTGAACCCAGAGGAAGAGATGATAGATAAATATGGGCCTTGGGTTGTGAAATATATTCAAGATTGGGATCGTTGGACTGGGAAGAAGTATTCTAAGATAGGTACTTTTAAGCCTAAAGCCTGGGAAGCTCTGTGGTATAGTCACCTTAGGAAAATGATACGCCCAAATGAAAGAGATGCTTGGAGTGCATGGATGGTAGAATCCATGAATAGGGCTGATGATGTGAATATTTTTATTGTGGGAGTTAAGGAAAAAACACCAAATGACCCTGAGTAGTAGGGACATGCAGGAACAGCCACTAGAGCCAAATACCCAGAGTAGTGACAGTGTCACGTACCTGGTGGTAGAGTCTGGCTTATGCAACCTCTCTTACGGCCCTGGTTCCAGAACCCCTGATAGAGCAGACAGGGAGCGCTGGAGCACAGGGGAGCACGAGGGCTGGTTTGGACACAGGTGATGGCAAGACGTTGTCCGATAGTCCGTGCTAGACTGAAGAGTAGTGATGCAGGCCGGGTCGGTAACTGGCGGGCAAAGCAGTATAGGAGGAGCAGGCAATCGGGTGGTCAGGTGCAGGCAGGGTCGTCAACAGGCGGGCAGGCAGAAGCACACAAGGAACAGGCAGAAGGGTGGTCGTAGGCAAGCCAGGGGTCAGTGCGGGCAGAGTTCAATCAAAAGCGGGTTCAGGCCGGGTCACAGGAAACAGGAAGCTCAGAACGGGTCACTCAGGAACACAGTAATGCTGTAGAATAGACAGAATTGACTGCTGGGTGTGGAGAGAACAAATAGAGCCATTTGGCACCGTTTCCAGCACGGGAGCGCGCACAGGAGCGCACACGGGCGTGCGCGAACACGCATAGGCGCGCGCACAAGCGCCAATGACAGCTGGAGATGTAGTTCTTCTCCAAAGAGACAGTCATGAACAGGGGAACAATGAGGAATTGTCAGGATTGGGACCTTATGCAATCTCCCGGTCCTTGTTAGCAAAATACTCAAAAGTTGATATAAATTGTCATCTTTCAGCAGATGACAAAAGGGGAAAGCCACAACTTGTTGCCAAATTTGACACCCCAGTTAAAACGCTGCATGAATCTCAGAAAGACTCTTTCTGTGAAGCACTGAAACAAATGGAGAAAGACAGTGCAGCAAGGCTGGAATCATGGGAGAAAGGTCTCCCCAGTACTAAAGACCATATATTGTCAGGAGGGATACTTTCTTCCCCTCTGACGGAAGAACCTCCTGAATATAGTAATCCTCCATTTACGAGCCAGCAATCTTCCCAAGACAGCAGTTAGAGAGCTATTCTGCTGCTGTAAGCAATACTGGCAGTTCTGCTACTGAGTACACTGCCTATGTACCTTTACGCCCCCAAGTGACTAGTACCCCACAGCAAGGACCTGCGTCACTCTAACAGGGAAAGGGTAACATCCAATGTGGGCACACCTGTATGCCATGGGACTGTTAATGCCACCTTTCAGGGCACTTTGCAGCTGGGTAAAGTGCCCCCGCCTGGCAGCAACAATCTTTCCCAGTCTTACTGGGATTCTGTGACAGAATCCCAAAAGACCAATCATTAATTGATATCTTTTTAAGATGACATATCTGTCTATCCCGTAAGAGAACAGTTAGTTTATAACAATGGGAGATCCACTGCAAAGATGACACATTACATGCCGTGGACTCCCTCTGAGATGAAGGGATTTCTGAGTGTTATCCCCCATCCTAGGACTGATCCCATTAAATTTGCCAAGGAGCTGCTGGACATCCAGGCAAGCTACAATGCAAATTGGGGTGATATGCTTCAAATGATGAAAAGGGTTTGTGGAGATGGGGACTTTGATGAAATCCTCAGTAAAACTAATATTCCACAGACCCTGTATGTTGATTCCAGCCATCAAGGATGTATACTCACTACAATTGGCACAGTGGATTAAAACAGTCTATCCCACCCAGTCGTGTCAGAAGTGACCCATGTGGAATCAGCTGGTGGCGACATTAATAACAGTGCCCTATCACCCGTATTGATACACAGCTTCATTACTGGGTTGAGAGGAAAAATCAGGGAAAAATTGATGACTGCAAATCCAGACTGGAGAGATAAGCCCCTCTCCTCTTTGTTGTCACTGGCGAAAACTATTTAAAGGAATACAGCTGATTGGGAGTCACAGAAACCTCAAAGGATCTGCATTGTCACTGATCAGTTGAACAGTGCAGATCTCGGCCTAAAACAAAAAAGAAACCTGTCTGCTTCAACTGCCACAAACCCAGGCACTTCAAGGGGGACTGTAGAGCTCTAAGACAAAGTAGGCCACCCGGGAATCTGAAAGAGACCTCAAGTGATGGGGAGATCTCTAGGTGTTACCTGTAATCTTAACAAATGAGCAAGGGAGTGCTTATGTACAAATGCAATTAAATAATCAGACACCGGGGCAGCTCATTCAGTTTTAAAATCTAGTGAGGTGAATCTTCCCATTCAAAATACAATTAGAGGAGTTGGGCTAGGGGGTATATCATATCCCCTATAGGAAACCACTCCCACAAAAGTTTGAATTGGACCCTTTCAAACTGAAGTCTCTCGGCTCTTGAGCGATTCAATTTCTTGCAATTTGCTAGGAAAAGATTTGCTCTCCCAATTGAGAGCACAAATACAATTTACTGAGGATGAAGTGGAAGTAAGCATCCCTCTAATCCTGACCAACCCCCAAATGGTAGAAACCTCGTATAGCATCATTGCCTTGTGTAAATTGGAACCGGACACAAGTTTTGCATAGAGCTTTCCCAGTGATTTATCCAAAAGCATAAATCCAGATGTTTGGGCTAAAGAGGGGAACACGGGACTTATGATCCGCTGCCCCCCTGTTAGGATCAAACTAAAGCCAGATGCTATCATTTCTAGATTACCTCAGTATCCATTGAAATTGGCTTAATTGGAGGGAATTAGAGACCAAATGAAACACCTCCTGAAAGAGGGTATATTGGTGAAAGTGAATTCTCGGGGAATCAGGAAGGAATTTTTTCCCCCGTTATAGCAAATTGGATCCATGCTTTGCTGGGGTTTTTTGCCTTCCTCTGGATCAACTGTGGGTGAAGGATTGTATATGGGATTATTTGGTTGTATGTGTGTATGTGTATATGTATATATATATATATATATATATATATATATATATATATATATATATATATATATGTATATACATTTTTTTTTTTTTTTTTTTTATTTGGTTGAACTGGATGGACTTGTGTCTTTTTTCAACCTGACTAACTATGTAACTATGTAACTATGTAATTCACCAGCTAATACCCCATTGTACCCTGTAAAAAAAAAAACAGGCCACAGCGTTTACCGGATGGTTTAAGACCTGAGAGCAATTAACAAAATCATCCAAGAAGATGCTCCAGTGGTATCAAACCCTCACACTATTCTGAGTAACACCATCCCTTCTAATCGATACTTCACAGTTATTGATTTGAAGGATGCCTTTTTCACTGTACCGCTCTGCCTTGACTGTCAATATCTTTTTGCCTTCAGTTTTGAAGGGCAACAGTATGCCTGGAGTAGGTTGCCCATGGGCATGGTATCTAGCCCAAATGAGCACAGCAAAGCAAAATGAAAGAATGCCTTGACAGGTGGCACAGGCCGGATGGTATCAATCTACTTCAGTATGTGGATGACTTGCTGATTGGAGCAGACACGAGAGAGGCATGTAGAGATGCCACTATCTCCCTGTTGAATCACCTTGGAGAGGAGGGATGCAGAGTATCCCCTCCAAGTTACAATATAACGTGGACCGAGTTGTGCTTTTGGGCCATTGCATCTACCAAGGAAAAAAACACTTGACACAAGACCGAAAGAAAGCTATCATGAATAGCAAAACGCCACTAAATGCAAATCAATTGAGGGGATTCCTAGGGTTGGTTGGATATTGCTGACAATGGATACCAGAAATGTCCAAAGTTTGTAAGCCACTCTATGGCTCTTTAAACATACAGGGGAAACTGGAACTCAGTGAAGAGCAAATGCATGCTATTCAGACCTTGAAAGCTGCTTTCAGTGAAGCCCTGTTTTGGGTCTGCCAGATTATACCAAGGGCTTCCAGCTTTACTGTCATGAGACCAGAGGTCACACTGCTGGGAGTTCTGTCACAGGACCAGGGAGGACATGACAAGCCAATTGGCTATTACAGTTGTCAGATTGACACAGTTGTCCATGCAATGGTAACCTGCCTGAGGGCAGTAGCAGCAGCAGCAATCGCTGAGATGCTGACCAATACTGCAGACATTGTGCTAGGGAACCCATTGGAAATTTATGTACCCCATGAGGTTCACGTGGTCATGCAGAACCTGACCACAAAGCACATTTCATCAGCGAGATTGACTAAATACAAGGTGGCACATTTAACGCCCTCAAATATTACACTCAAAAGGTGTACATGATTAAATCCAGCTACATTGCTACCAGAGACATTGCAAGATGAAATAGAAAGCCATGACTGCAATGCAGAAATGGAAGACCATTATCTGGAAGCACAGAGAGTAAAAGACACCCCCATCCAAAATGCTGACCTCACTGTTTTTGTAGACGGGTCCCGCTTCTATACTGACGAAGGGCACTTTGTTACTGGGTATTCAGTAGTCACCAAGGATGAAATTATTTTTCAAGGCAAACTGCTTGGGCATCAGTCCACCCAGGTGGCAGAGCTTATGGCTGCCATGCAAGCTTGCATAGTAGAGAAAGGAAAAAAGCTAAATGTATACACAGACTAAGACTGGATTCACACCTGTCTGGTGCGAATTCCAGCCTGTCTGCTGCCGGGAAGGGGCGGAGCTACCGTTCGGCGGCTCCTGTCCGTTCCCACAGCGCAGCAGCTGCGGGGGTAGAGATGGGGAGGAGCCACGAGCAGGGGAAATATCCCCGTTCAGTGCGGACTGCATCTCCGTGTTAGATGCGCTCCCATTGAACTCAACGTGCTGGGAATTCGCACCGCACTGCACAGAAAAGGCACACGTTTTTTGTGCAATGCGGAGTGCGAATGCACCGCACATATGTGAACCACACACATTGAAAACAATGTGTTTTCAAGTGTCTTGCGAATTGGATGCGGTTTCAGCCACATCCAATTCGCATAGGTGTGAACCCAGCCTCAAGATATGCTTTTGGCATATGTCACGATTTTGGCCTACTATGAAACTATGAACTATGAAAACTGAGAGGCTTCCTGATCACCCATGGAAAGCCTATCAAACATGGTGAGCTCATTAAGAAAGTCCTCGAGGCACTTTGGTTCCCAGATGAAATAGCAGTCCTTAAATACGCAGCACACACCAAAGGCAAGGGTGATGTTTCACTTGGGAATGCTAGGGCAGATGCCGCGGCAAAGGCAGCTGTTGTAACGGGTACTGAGTCTGTAGAAATCTTCATGACCACACCTTCCTCTGACAGTGCTGAACAGTTAGATTCATCTGATTTGGAGAAACTGCAAGTGCAAACCGATGAAAAGACAAAACAGAAGTGGCAAACCCAGGGATGTAAAGAAACAGATGGACTTTGGACCCATGAGGATGGAAGGTACTGTGCCTCCTCCAGCACTGTATCCATATTTGGCTGAGGCATCACATGGCCCCTCCCATCTGTCCAAAGGAGCAATAGTCTCCCCAATCACATCTCACTGGGTGGCCCCTGGATTCACTACCGTTGCAGAGAGATTCTGTCAAGGGTGCAAAACATGCCAGATACATAATCCTGGGAGGCTTGTAAAAACCCCAACTAAGCATTTGCCCAAAGCACAGTATCCCTTCCAGAGATTGCAGATTGATTACATCAATTTGCCAAAATGTCAGCAATTCCAATATGTTCTAGTATGTGTAGACATGTTTTCAGGATGGGTAGAGGCCTGGCCTGTAAACAATGCTATGCCTTCAGTCACTGCAAAGAAACTGTTGCAGGAAATTGTGTGCAGGTATGGCCTAATGAAGACAGTAGAATCTGATCAAGGGAGCCATTTCACAGGCCAAGTTATGGCTGAGTTTATGGAAGGACTCCAAATTGGACAAAAGTTGCATACTCCCTATCATCCGCAGGCATCAGGGAAGGTTGAAAGGTATAATGGAATGATTAAGAAAAGACTAGCCAAAATTTTGAAAATACAAGCCTTACTTGGGTGCAAGCTCTCCCCCTAGTGCTAAAATCCATGCAACATACTCCTAGAGGTCCAGAAAAACTATCTCCATTTGAGATATTGTTTGGGAAAATCCCAATGACAGGATTGTTTTTTCCACAAGAGATTACATTAATGCATTGTTCGTTGAATCTTTATGTGCAGAAATTACACAAGCAGCTCACTAAGTTGCATGCAGGGTTTTTCTTCTATTCCAGACCCAAATTCTGACGGTAAATCTCACTCCTTACAGACTGGAGATTGGGTGGTGATTAAGAAATATCAATGAAGAGGACTGGAGCCCAGGTTTGAGGGTCCCTACCAGGTATTGCTGACCTCCCCCTCCTCGGTGAAGATAGAGGGAAAGAGGGAAAAATCTCTTGGGTGCATGCTTCTGATTGCAAACAAGTTCAGAATAATGTTTAGGGAGCCTGGTGGAATGGGCCTGTCTCCACTAGTTATAAGTTTACTCAGCTGGGGTGTTCTCTTTTCTGGTCAAGAAACTCCAGCTCTTGGGGGGCCATTCCCATTCTACCATGGAACAGAGCCTGCACACTGGAATCCACCTGAGGAGTATAGTAAATGGGTAATAAAACCTGAGAGGTGGAGTCACACTCAGATCCATAAGGTAGAGTGCAAACAAGGATGGGTATATACTCATTCATGCCATAGCAAGAATGGGTTTTGATGAGTCCTTCCTAGAACATACCACCAGCCTTGTTCCACACCCTTACAGCTTTCATACAGCCAATGGAGACACTGATGAAGGGTATCTACTAGATAGGTTTGCAGACTCCCATACTTGAGGACTAGTCCTAGTGAACGGGAACGAATACAGTGGGTGGTGAAGGATAACCCTGATACCATACTGTAAGTAACATATCACATAGAAGAAGACATTGCCTTGTGTGAAGGGAATTGGGAACCCAAGGATATGGAATGCCTAATTCCAGGAATTTTTCCTGAGAGATCAAATGACAGTCAATCTACAAAGAGAATGTTTGTAGATCTTGATACCAAGACCTACAAAGTATCCATAACAAACTTAACCAGGGTGTCCGATCCATGGAGGGTAAAATGCAAAAATAGCAAATTACATCCAGTAGATCCCACAGGAGAGAACTATGAAGGGTGGTATATTGTTTACATCATATTCAATCAGGGGGAAGAGAAAGAGCACAAGAGGCACTATTATGATTTCCCAGAACTCGTTCAAGGGTCACTATCGGACAAGTGTTTTCATCCCGCTGATGGAACCCTTGAGATTCTGATCACTAAACGTCCCACTTATGATAGGAAGACACATACACTTAACTACCTATCAAAGAAAAAGGTTGTATTACAGTTGAATTGTAGTAACGACCATCAGGCCGTGTGGTATGAACAAGCAAATGTGACTCTCTGTCCTCAGAAACAAGTTAGAAGGTTTGGCACAATATTTTGGGGATGGGGTTAAGGTGCAGTTATATGTGAATCATATCCTTGAAAATCTACAAAATGCTCACATCGATGCTACTGCCTCACTATCTGAGGCAAGGAAACAAAAATTCACAGGATTGATGGCAGGATTGTCCAAGGTACAGGAAAAAATCCAACTCGTTTTATCCTGCACCCAGGTACAATCAGAATTGTCCCAGGACCTCAGAGTAATGATTGCCTCTTTTTTGGCAGGGCAATTCCCACTAAATTTGAGAAAACAGGCAGGTAGGGTAGTATGCAAGTTTGCTATGAGTCATATGAATTGATGGATGACTCAGTTCCATGGTTGCCAAAACCTGACTTGCACTGTCTCATCTCTGATTCCGATTGCAGGGATTGAACATTGTGCATATACCACAGTCAATTTGGGTACTATCCTATCAGACTCTACCGTATTACACCCATCATAATCTGATGGTTTACGACTCCGGACAACCTCTGATGATTGATACTGATGGGTGCTGGAGAAAAGAAGGAGCTGTGTTATGCCAGGGGAAACAGGACAGGATCATGAGACAGCAATGCTGGCACAAGGAAGAGTCATGTCTCATGGATGCCGAGAAATTGTCCCACACTTATTTAAAATACTTGGGGCAAGGGTATTGGTGCTGGTATCAAATATCCAGTGATGCCCTATATTCTGCATACGGGTGAACTGTACTCAGCGTGGTACACTACCTCAGGGAGTCTACTGTACATCTTCTCCTTGGAATAGATATAGCAGGGACACAAGGACGTACCCCTATTACCCCAGAGAAAAGACTGGATATCAAACTTGACACCCCGATACACCTACAGAAACTTCCTCTGGAATTTTGGGGAGTTAAAAGCTTGGCTATTAGATTTCGGGCAACAGGATGAAATTTGAAATGTGTTAAGAGATGCTGAGAAACAAGCCATCATCCGACTCACTCATGATCAAAATAGATTGATCCAAGTATCCCACGCATTAGACGGAGATGCTAAGGTTTCCTTGTGGGAGCGTTTATTCGGGTACAGTCCTAAAGCTACAGCGTTCCTAAACATTTTACTCCACCCTGGTGTTGTCCTAATCTGTGTAGCCCTGTTGCATTTCCTGATGCAATTAATGATGTGTATTACTATCAGGAGAATGAACGCCAAAACGATGAGAATGCGTACCTCAATGAGGTATCTCCTCTTGAGGAACAAAGAGTCCACTATCTCACAAACAATTCTCTGAAGAAGCCAAAACCAATCAAGACCAGTACAAAATTGTGTGCATTTAAGAGCGGACCCTAGAACTGTACAGTATCTCACAAAAGTGAGTACACCCCTCACATTTTTGTAAATATTTTATTATTTTTTTTATGTGACAACACTGAAGAAATGACACTGAGTGTACAGCTTGTATAACAGTGTAAATGTACTGTCCCCTCAAAATAACTGAACACACAGCCATTAATGTCTAAACCGCTGGCAACAAAAGTGAGTACACACCTAAGTGAGAATGTCCAAATTGGGCCCAATTAGCCATTTTCCCTCCCTGGTGTCATGTGACTCGTTAGTGTTACAAGGTCTCAGGTGTGAATGGGGAGCAGGTGTGCTGGAAGTTCATCATGGCACCTCATGGCAAAGAACTCTCTGAGGATCTGAAAAAAAGAATTGTTGCTTTACATAAAGATCGTCTAGGCTATAAGAAGAATGCCAAGACCCTTAAACTGAGCTGTAGCACAGTGGCCAAGACCATACAGCAGTTTAATAGGACAGTTTCCACTCAGAACAGGCCTCGCCATGGTCAACCAAACAAGTTGAGTGCACGTGCTCAGCGTCATATCCAGAGGTTGTCTTTGGGAAATAGACGTATGAGTGCTTCCAGCATTGCTACAGAGGTTGAAGGGGTGGGGGGTCAGCCTGTCAGTGCTCAGACCATACTCCGCACACTGCATCAAATTGGTCTGCATGGCTGTCGTCCCAAAAGGAAGCCTCTTCTAAAGATGATGCACAAGAAAGCCTGCAAACAGTTTGCTGAAGACAAGCAGGCTAAGGACATGGATTACTGGAACCATGTCCTGTGGTCTGATGAGACCAAGATAAACTAATTTGGTTTAGATGGTGTCAAGCGTGTGTGGCAGCAACCAGGTGAGGAGTATAAAGACAAGTGTGTCTTGCCTACAGTCAAGCATGGTGGTGGAAGTGTCATGGTCTGTGGTTGCATGAGTGCTGCCGGCACTGGAGAGCTACAGTTCATTGAGAGAACCATGAATGCCAACATGTATTGTGACATATTGAAGCAGAGCATGATCCCCTCCCTTCGGAGACTGGGCCGCAGGGCAGTATTCCAACATGGTAACGACCCCAAACACACCTCCAAGACGACCACTGCCTTGCTAAAGAAGCTGAGGGTAAAGCTGATGGACTGGCCAAGCATGCCTCCAGACCGGAACCCTATTGAGCATCTGTGGGGCATCCTCAAATGGAAGGTGGTGGAGCGCAAGGTCTCTAACATCCACCAGCTCCGTGATGTCATCATGGAGGAGTGAAAGAGGACTCCAGTAGCAACTGGTGAACTCCATGCCCAAGAGGGTTAATGCAGTGCTGGAAAATAATGGTGGCCACACAAAATATTGACACTTTGGGCCCAATTTGGACATTTTCACTTAGGAGTGTACTCCCTTTTGTTGCCAGCGGTTTAGACATTAATGGCTGTGTGTTGAGTTATTTTTAGGGGACAGCAAATTTACACCATTTCACAGGCTGTACACTTATTACTTTACATTGTAGCAAAGTGTAATTTCATCAGTGTTGTCATGTGAAAAGATATAATAAAATATTTACAAAAATGTGAGGGGTGTACTCACTTTTGTGAGATAGTGTATATATATATATATATATATATATATATATACTGTGTATATATATATATATATATATATATATATATATATATATATATATACACATACATACACGTACATACACACACAGTATATATTTTGGGATTTTAGGGATAAACCTCTAAATTGGAGTTTTTTTCGCTCTTTTTAATGCAGTCTGCAATAGTTTTCAAGGCAACTATGTATACCTTTTTTTTTTAATACAGGTGCAATGCTCTTTAACAGTCTAAAGTGGAAAGTGTAAAATAAAAACCCTGGTTGGAGCAGCATTAAATCTGTAGTTTTTAGGGGTTTTTTTCATTATCATTTTCATTATTCTTCTTGTTCATTTTCATTGCTTGCCTCTCTTTCTTTCCTTTTCCTTGTTTAATATTATGCTGACCAGGAATTTTACAGATAGTTAACTCCTATCCTCATATTGATTAGTGGTTCCAAATTAATAATAACTACTGCAGTAGGGAACAGACACAAAAGATGTTCTGCTTTCCTTATTTTGTTCTGATATTCCTTGTACCGTAATCCCATACTTCACATACTGTAGCTTCTATGATCAGACGGGCAGCCATAGTGCTCATCCCATATTTCCTCTCTGACAACATATAAAGTATTCTGTTTTGACTCTCCTTTTTCTGTTTTAGAATTTACTAGTTTTAGTGCCTGACCCTAAATTTATCCCACAACTAAACATCACAATGTCCCTTTCTGTCTAGTGTTAAATGTCTGTCACCCTTCATCCATCCCGCTCACATAGATAGCTGTTCCTCTAGCTGTTTAAATCTGCATGATTCTTAGTCCTTTGGTAACCCAGTTCCCTATTGTGGATCGCTGTCCACTCTAACCATTTATCTAGGGTCTCAGTATAGGCATGAACCGCACCTTTGGTTCATATATTTTATAGCGCTCCTCTTGCGCTGAGCATTTTTGAGGGTCTTTTACCCTTCATTCCCTTTCTTAATTTAATGCCCATGACCGGCCAGTCTTCTCTCTTCTCTACTTGTGCCTATACCCTCTTGCCTCTAAACTACTTTATCTAGCAGATGTGTACTTCATATATAACCTGTGAACAGCACTATTCTTCCCTTTCTTATCTTTAACACTTTGATGGACAGTATACAGTGACGACATAACATATAACCACCAATCAATACAGTTCGATTAAGCGGTGTAAAATAGTTACCCTTTGTCCAGAAAATGCCTTACCGATCGGGGAAGTCTGATAACTCAAAAGTAAGCAAAATGCTTACCTCAGCTGGCTGATTATCAGAAATTCCCGGATCATCTCAAGCTCCTCGTTTCAGATACTCAGGGTCACCTGTAAATAACCTTTCTAGCAAAGCTTGCCATCTGACCAGAAATTTTATAGATAGGCAACTCCTATCCTCATATTGATTAGTGGTTCCAAATTAATAATAACTACTGCAGTAGGGAACAGACACAAAGAATACACTCAGCATCTTTCCAAATATCTGTTCTGCTTTATTATGACTCAATTGAAGGTTTTTATACACATGATTACGTAGGTATAACATTAATATTACAATTGTACTTGTATGGTAACAAGGGGCGTAACATAGGCAGACTAATTCTAATCAGGACTCGAAAGAATGCAAACATGTAATGAAAACATTATTAGTGCCGTGTGCACAATGAGTGCAGTGTGCAATAAATACAAAATAGAATACAATTATATACAGAACCTACAAATTTCCATTACAATGCTCTCCAAGTTTTTCTTTTGGTATCTATCTTCTATTTCCTTAGATAATGTAACCAAGACATCAGTCATATAATTTTTTGCAAATTATGAGGGACCGCATGGGGACCCACAGGCTCATAATAGTTCCCTGAAACATATCAGTACCATATTTCACAACCATTGAAACCAAAGTATCACTGGACATCTAAGTCTTATGTCTCATTGTAATTCTACATCCCCATCCACCAGTCTGCTTAATGCTTTAACCTGAGTCCCGTGAGCAGGTGTGGTGAACCCAGGAACCTGGCAATAGCATGCAGTGTTGACTATCCCTACCTTCAGGGGCTCTAGTGGATACTGGCTGTTGCTTGAACTGTGTACCCTGTGGGGATCCCACTCTACCCGTCCACATTACAACCCTTATAAGTATTTAGTCCTAATGGCAAATCCACTGCTCCTGTCTGAAATTCCTCTTATAACTGTTTACTGACATTCTTTTTTCTTTTTGTATTCATGTACGACTGTCTGGAGGCCCGCCCTACCACCACCTGAAGCAACAACCACAAACCAAGTCATATCTTTAGACAAAGTTGCAAGGACTAGACTCTCCTGAACTTTCCTTCTCCATGCTGAAAAGTGCCCTCTTGCGGTCCGATCCAATCTTTGCAATCATTACACACCATTCCTAAGCTATAGAACTAGATATGCATGGTGGTGGGGAGGGTCGGGCCTTCTGGGCTGGTGTGGGTGGGTGCAGAATCATTGAGGGAGGGCATAAGTTCAAGAATGAACTTCAGGGGGAAATTATGTGGAAATATTGAAGATATTTTGGTGAAGCTCTTGTTTGGACTGAGCAGAGGAAACCATAGCACCAGGTGAGTGTGTTGGAATGGCTGATCCCAGGTAATGAAATGCTAGTTACGGTGAGGTGCACGCCCTGTCACTGAAGCCATAGAAAGGATATCCAGAATGGCAGCACTCTCACTGATGTAGAAGCAAATGTATTTATTAAATGTGAGCATATAGGGGATGCGGGGGGGGGGGGGGGGGGACGACAAGGGTTGCTTGGACTGTTGAAGTGAAGCCTTATTACATATATTTTGGTGAACTGTTTAAATCCATATTTTAACCACTTGCCGGCTGGCTGCCGTCATAATACGACGGCAGGTTGGCTCGTTCCCAAAAATCGCCGTACCTGTGCGGCAGCTGTGAGAATGTGTGGTGTGGGCGCGTGCTCACTGGCTAGTGGGGGAGCCAATCAGCGGGTGGGGTGGACTCAATGTCCGCCGGCCACCCGCGATCGCTCCTGAGACAGGCAGAAAGGGGATCTGCAATTGTAAACAAAGCAGATCCTCGTTCTGACAGGGGAGTTGAGAGTGATCGTCTGTTCCCAGTAAATTGGAAAACCGATCTCTCTCCTCCCCCAGTCAGCCCGGCCCCCATACAGTTAGAAACACCACAGAGGGAACACATTTAACCCCTTGATTGCCCCCTAGTGTTAACCGCTTCCCTGCCAGTGACATTTACACAGTAATCAGTAGCTATTTTTAGCACTGATCGCTGTATAAATGTCAATGGTCCCAAAAAAGTGTCAAAAGTGTCCGATCCGTATGCAATATCGCAGTCCCGCTAAAAATCGCAGATCGCTGCCATTACTAGTAAAAAAATAATAGTAAAAATGACATAAATATATTCCCATAGTTTGTAGACGCTATACCTTTTGTGCAAACCAATCAATATACGCTTATTGCGATTTTTTTTACCAAAAATATGTAGAAGAATACATATTGGCCTAAACTGAGGAAGAAATCTGTTTTTTTTTTGGTATTTATTATAGCAAAAAGTAAAAAATGTATTTTTTCAAAATTTTTGTTTCTAGCGCACAAAATAAAAACCGCAGAAGTGATCGAGTACCACCAAAAGAAAGCTCTATTTGTGGGGAAAAAAAAGATGTCAATTTTGTTTGGGTACAATGTCACACAACTGCACAATTGTCAGTTAAAGCGACGCAGTGCCGTATCACAAAAAGTGCTCCGGTCAAGAAGGGGGTAAATCCTTTTGGGGCTGAAGTGGTTAATCAAGATGCTCTAAGGCAGTGGTTCTCAACTCCGGTCCTCGGGACCCACTAACAGGCCAGGTTTGCAGGATAACTGAAATACATCACAGGTGATATCATTTGCTGCTCAGGGATTGCAGCATTCTAGTCTGCATCTCCCCGAGGTAATACTTAAAATCTGGCCTGTTGGTGGGTCCCGAGGACCGGAGTTGAGAACCACTGCTCTAAGGGAACCATTGTGAGGACTCTTTAATTCACAATTTGCTCCCAAGAGGGAGAATGTAAGAAAATACCATGCCCAAGTCAAATATACTGTATATATATTTTACAGGAAAATAATGTACTTTATATATTTTATGGTTTTATCATGAGCAATTGGCCTAGCTTGTGACAAGACTGTCTCCTTTTTTTACAAGAGGACAAAAGCTTCCGTTTGGTGGTTTCAAAGCCACAGGTTAGGCAGTGTAATTAAGTTTACCCTTTTGTCTTCAGGGCTCCTGGCCAGACATTGCGTCTCCCTTTCGTCATAGGTCCTTGACATATTAATTTGGGGATGGTTTAGCCTTAAAGTGATTGTAAAGGCTCGCTTTTAAAAAAACAAAAAAAAAAAATGTTATACTTACTTCCTCTGTGCAGTTGGTTTTGCACAGAGCAGCCTGGATCCTCCTCTTCTCGGGTCCCTCTTTGCTGCTCCTGGCCCCACAGCCAGCAGCTTTCTATGGGGCACCCAAGCTGAGTCAGAGCTCCATGTGTCCATTCAGACACGGAGCCCCAACTTGGCCTCGCCCCTCTCTCTTCTGATTGGCTGACAGACTTTGATTGTCAGCCGCGGGAGCCAATTCCACCACTGATGTGTCTCAGCCATTTAGGAGGAGTGTACCGGATGGCTGAGGGGATCATGGACATCGCTGGAGAGAGAAGGGGCTCAGGTAAGTATTAGGGGGGTGCTGGGGAGGCTGCTACACACAGAAGGTTTTTTATCTTAATGCATGACTGCATTAAGATAAAAAACCTTCTGCCTTTTCAACTCCTTTAAGTCGGAGTGATGGCAGACTTAACGAAGGTAAACATGCTCCAGACATTGAGTCACCGGACCTCCCAATTACTGTGTGATAAGCATAGTAGGCAACAAGGGTTTTGAATTCCAGCCAATCATGATTCAATGCAACTCTAGACCAATGAGAATACTCGATGGGGGTGAATGCAGGGAGGGAATATAAAAGCAGGTCAAAAACTCTTTAAAGGTCTCTATTGAGCCTGGGCCGTCAGGAGATCAATACGTCTGTGTAATGTATCAACCTTCTCTCTTTTTTCTCTTGTTTCCTCTAACTTTTTCTGTCCTGCAATTCCTCTTAGTATATTGATAGTGTTTGTATCTCCATTGTAAGATCATTCTTTTTGTTTTATTACCCAATTTATATGATTTGTTTATTGACTAACTTTTTCTGTAAAAATTAAATTGGATTTGATTTTTCTTTTATTTAGTACGATGGTGATTCCTTATTAATATTCTTTTTTAATGAAAGAAATAAAAATCATTTTTTTCTTTACATGGATAAAAGGTTGTAAGCACTTATTTTATTTGTCATTCAGTGAATAAGTGTGTTAGGTAGAAATCGCCAAAACAGGTAATAGAAATTCTACGTTCCTGTCTAATTGTTAGCTATGATTAATATTTTTGCAATCGCAATGTATGAAACACATGTGCCACCCACTTAAACAAATGATGATGAATAATACTAAGTGCCTGCACTGCAAAAGTAAAAAAGTCCTTACAGTGCCTTGAAAAAGTATTCATACCCCTTGAAATTATCCACATTTTGTCATGTTACAACCAAAACCTAAATGTATTTTCAAAATGTTTTACAAATAAATATCTGAAAAGTGTGGCGTGCATTTGTATTCAGCCCTCTTTACTCTGATACCCCTAACTAAAATCTAGCAGAACCAATTGCCTTCAGAAGTCTCCTAATTAGTAAATAGAGCCCACCTGTGTGTAATTTAATCTGAGTATAAATACAGCTGTTCTGTGAAGCCTTAGTGAACAAACAGCATCCTGACGGCCAAGGAACACACCAGACAGGTCAGGGAGAAAATTGTGGAGAAGTTTAAAGGAGGGCTAAGTTATAAAAAAATATCCCAAGCTTTGAATATCTGTTCACGGAGCACAGTTCAATCCATCATCCGAAAATGGAAAGAGTATGGCACAACTGCAAACCTACCAGGACATGGCCATCCACCTAAACTGACAGGCTGGGCAAGGAGAGCATTCATCAGAGAAACAGCCAAGAGGCCCATGGTAACTCTGGTGTAGCTGCAGACATCCACAGCTAAGTTGGGAGAATCTGTCCACAGGACAACTATTAGTCGTGCACTCCACAAATCTGGCCTTTATGGAAGAGTGGCAAGAAGAAAGCCATTGTTGAAAGAAAGCCATAAGAAGTCCCATTTGCAGTTTGCGAGAAGCCATGTGGGGGACACAGCAAACATGTGGAAGAAGGTGCTCTGGTCAGATGAGACCAAAATGCAACTTTTTGGCCTAAAAGCAAAACGCTATGTGAGGGGAAAAAGGAATACTGCACATATCCCTGAACACAACATCCCAACCGTGAAACATGGTGGTGGCAGCATCATGTTGTGGGGATGCTTTTCTTCAGCAGGGACAGGAAAGCTGGTCAGAGTTGATTGGAAGATGGATGGAGCCAAATACAGGGCGATCTTAGAAGAAAACCTGTTAAAGTCTGCAAAAGACTTGAGACTGGGGCGGAGGTTCACCTTCCAGCGGGAGAACAACCCTAAACATACAGTCAGAGCTACAATGGATTGCCTTAGAACAAAGCATATTCATGTGTTAGAATGGCCCAGTCAAAGTCCAGACCTAAATCCAACTGAGAATCTGTGGCAAGACTTGAAAATTTCTGTTCACATAAGCTCTCCATCCTATCTGACAGATCTTGAGTTATTTTGCAAAGAAGAATGGGCAAAATGTCACTCTCTAGATGTGCAAAGCTGGTAGAGGCATCCCCAAAAAGACTTGCAGCTGTAATTGCAGCAAAAGGTAGTTCTACAAATTATTGACTCAGGGGGCTGAATACAAATGCACCCCACACGTATTACATATTTATTTGTAAAATATTTTGAAAACCATTTATCATTTTCCTTCTACTTCACTATTATGAGCCACTTTGTGTTGGTCTATTACATAAAATTCCAATAAAATACATTTATGTATTTGGTTGGAACATGACAACATGTGGAAAAAGTCAAGAGATATGAATACTTTTTCAAGGCACCGTAGCTGTTTGTGTAAACAGGAATGTCAGCTTTCTGTTCACAAGGCTTAATGGCTAACATTACTGAAAGTGGAGACATTATTTGCATTGTGTACCATTTACAATGTATTTTTGTGTAAATTAATCAAGTTTTTTTGACTCCTTGAATAGAAATATTCAAGCCATTAGATTAGTCAAACAGGAACAGGTGTTCCATTTTCTTCCCTCCTTAGAAGGGTCAACAAAGAAATGTGAGCAATGACGATTTCTAAAACAATGCATATCCGTTCTTTGCTGCAATTAGGTGATAACATAGTTCAGATAGCATAGAAAGTGTTTCAGCAAACAGAAACTGGCCGGTAGATGGAGAAATACCTGTACAAAATGCCAGTGTATTTCCAATGAGCACCTTGTTCAATCTGGCCATACATTGAAATAGATTGTCAGCAGATATAGACAATGATAGTTCAGTTTCCTTGGAAAGTATGCAATACATACATGCATTGCCTGGTGTCTGTGCATGTCAAGTAAAACAGGGGTTCTCCTAGGGCAGTGGTCTCCAAACTGCAGCCCGGGGGCCAGATGTGGCCCTTTGCTTTTATCTGGCCCTTGGGGCACTATTTCTATCCACTGATACCAACAGTGGGGCATAATTCCCCCCACTGACACCAATGATGGGGCACAATTCCTCCCAATGACACCAACCACCAGGTGTGGCCCCCGGGCTCCCCTAGCTCACGCTCGGCTGGCTACAGGTGGAAGAGAGGAAGCAGCAGCGTAGGTACAGCAAAGAATAGTCAAAGGTAATAGCAAAGGGTCAGGGCTACAAACAGACAGGAGAAACAGAGAACAAGCTGAAGATCGGGGTATCAGGCAGGCAAGGATAGTCTAGATAGATAGATAGATCTCCCCTATGTTATCAGTCCACCTAAAAGTAATCCTTCTTTCCTCGATCTCAAAGGTTTTTTCTATTGTAAACGTTGTAAAGCATGTACGACTTCAAAATGTCCAAAAAAAAGAGTGAATGAATTTGAGTCCCATAGTACAGGTCGAAGTTATGTGATTGATAAGTTCATTTCCTGCAAATCCACCCATGTGACCTATGTGGTCGCCTGTCCTTGTGGGCTCCAGTATATAGGGCGAACTACAAGGAGTTTAAGCACAAGGGTGGCTGAGCATCTAAACAACATCAAGAAAGGGTTCCCCAACCATACATTGTCTAACCATTTCCGTCTGTTTCACTATCGGGATCCAGGGTTGGCCTCCTTCTTCGGAATTGACCAATTGCAACCCCATTGGAGAGGGGGCAATCTGGTCCGAGAATTGTCGAGGAACGAGACAGCCTGGATTTATAAACTAGATACTTTGAGGCCTGCTGGTATAAATTCTGATATTGATTTGAATTGTTTTTTGGCAAATTTTTAATTTCCTTTTAATCTAATTTTCTCTAGTTTCATCTAAATTTGGAATGTTCACCAGTTTCACTTGTTACACTTCAAACAATCGACACTTTCAAAAAATGTAATTCCTTATCATTATATATTCACACTTTATCTATATACACACTATTTTCAAAACTTTCAGCTTATAATGCTGAGTTAATGCGATTAACACTATTAATGTTGCACCATTAATGTTTCTCCACTAGAGGGTGCTTTCCATTGCTTTTCACAATCACCATATCAATTTAGATTTATTTAAGTTCACTAGTCGGCAATAGGTCGTCATTGGACCAAACATGTCAGGTGACTGGTTGATACTCCTGAGCTGATATGTATTTAATAGGTAAGTGACGTGGATGCCCCTATGACCCCTGAGGACGTTGACGGACTGTCAACGAAACGCTGCGTCGGGTGGCGAGGGACGTGCGCGTCATTTCCACTCAGAGGAACGCAGGTGGAGCGCTATTGGTGTCCCCTGCTTCCTCCTTTTACCTACATTTGTGCGCGATCATTCCTATCTGGACGGTCGTTCGTCATTTGTATTGGGTTTTGTTTTCATGATTTGGGTTTTAATAAAACTGGCTTCACTATTGGAGTTTCCCGTTTGTTTTTTCGGGTCCGGAGCTCACAAACGATCGGTCGGAAGAATCTTTTCCAGTGCCTATGTGGATGGTTTCTCTTCAGCTACCACCGTGTGCGTTTACCCTCTGAAACACCGTTATCTGGTAAGTGGGGTTACCATTGGGTTCCAATGGAAAAAATCCATTGTGAAGCAGGAATCTATCTACCTTGCATATTTTCATGCACATGAGGACAGGCATCCTTACAAGGCTAGTTGACCCCTGGGGTCATTAATATCTGGTAAGTGGGGAGGCCATTAGACCTCTAGAAGCAATCTACTGAAGATCAGCTCCATGCATTAACCTATATTGTGAATTGTCATCTTTACATATACCACCTTGCATGTCTATTCCTGGGACATCTGTAGGATTTGGCATCCTGGATGATACAGACTTTTGTTTTGTTTGTTTATAATTTACATGCAGGAACTCATAGACTGCTTTTGGCGTGACAACATACTATGCAGTTTTAAGAATAATACTGTGGCCTATTAGAGCACTAGTAAATGTTGTAAGCGCTATGATTTAAATATGCAGTAGGTGTCGTCTCTGGGATATTTCGTTCTGGAAAGACTACACCTATCATACGAGAGGGACACCTCTGTATGTGTGATAACTGCTGGATGAGCGCAGTACCTATTTGAATTTAGTATTGCACAAGTTTAACATTGTATAAGTTATACCGTTATACCAGCTGCTCCTCCCCTTTTGATTTAACCCCTAGGCGCGGGCAATCTTGTTTAGATTTACCAGTGTGTTTTAAAGGATAGTCAGACAAGCCAAAGATCGGTACACGGAATAAGACAACTACACACAAAGCCAAACACGGACAAACGTTGACCAGCAATGCAAGCAGCGGCGGCTGGTGCATGAAAGGCGCATGGGCGCCGCCTCCACGCCGCGGAGAAGGAAAAAAAAAAAGTCAGCCCCGCCCCCCTGCGGGAGGCGCCGGTACATAGACTTTTCTTTTTTTTTCCTCGGCTCCTTGCTGTCAGCTGACAGCAAGTAGTGAGCCAATTGGTCAGCCATTAAAGTCTATCTGTGTGCGCTGAACAAGATGGGGTAAGCGCGGGACTCGCCCCGACCTCGGGGGGGGGGGAGTGGCTGGCTGTTTGTTGAGGCTGGTGACTGTATACCCTACCTGGGGCCCTGAATACTGCTATCTGGCACCCTGTATACCCTACCTGGCACCCTGTATACTGCTACCTGGCACCTTGTATACCCTACCTGGCACCCTGTATACTGCTATCTGGCACCCTGTATACCCTACCTGGCACCCTGTATACCCTACCTGGCACCCTGTATACTCCTACCTGCCACCCTGTATACCCTACCTGGGGCCCTGAATACTGTTATCTGGCACCCTGTATACCCTACCTGGCACCCTGTATACTACTACCTGGCACCCTGTATACCCTACCTGGCACCCTGTTTACTGCTATCTGGCACCCTGTATACTGCTACCTGGCACCCTGTATACCCTACCTGGCACCCTGTATACTGCTATCTGGCACCCTGAATACCCTACCTGGCACCCTGTATATTGCTATCTGGCACCCTGTATACCCTACATACTGCTATCTGGCACCCTGTATACACTACCTGGCACCCTGTATACTGATATCTGGCACCCTGTATACCCTACCTGGCACCCTGTATACTGCTATCTGGCACCATGTATACCCTACCTGGCACCCTGTATACTGCTACCTGGCACCCTGTATACCCTACATACTGCTATCTGGCACCCTGTATACACTACCTGGCACCCTGTATACTGATATCTGGCACCCTGTATACCCTACCTGGCACCCTGTATACTGCTATCTGGCACCATGTATACCCTACCTGGCACCCTGTATACTGCTACCTGACACCCTGTATACGCTACCAAGCACCCTGTATACTGCTATCTGGGACCCCTGTATACTGCTATCTGGGACCCCTATATATTGCTATCTGGGAACCTGTATACTGATATCTGGCACCTTGTATACCATACCTGGCAGCCTATATACTGCTACCTGGCACCCTGTATACCCTACCTGGCACCCTGTATACTGCTATCTGGCACCCTGTACACCCTACCTGGAACCCTGTATACTGCTATCTGGCACCCTGTATACCCTACCTGGCACCCTATATACCGCTACCTGGCACCCTGTATTCTGCTACCTGGCACCCTGTATACCCTACCTGGTACCCTGTATACTGCTACCCGGCACCCTGTATACCCTACCTGGCACCCTGTATACTTCTACCTGGCACCCTGTATACCCTACCTGGCACCCTGTATACTGCTACCCGGCACCCTGTATACCCTACCTGGCACCCTGTATTCTGCTACCTGGCACCCTGTATACCCTACCTGGCACCCTGTATACTGCTACCTGGCACCCTGCATACGCTACCTGGCACCCTGTATACTGCTATCTGGGACCCCTGTATACTGCTATCTGGGACCCCTGTATACTGCTATCTGGGAACCTGTATACTGATATCTGGGACCCTGTATACTGATATATGGTGATTCTGTATATTGCTATCTGGGGCTCTGTATACTGCTATCTGGGATCCCTGTATACTGTTATCTGGGACCCCTGTATACTGCTCTCTGGGACCCCTGTATACTGCTATCTGGGACCCCTGTATACTGCTATCTGGGACCCTGTATACTGATATATGGTGATTCAGTATACTGCCATCTGGGACTCTGTATACTGCTATCTGGGACCCCTGTATACTGCTATCTGGGAACCTGTATACTGCTATCTGGGACCCTGTATACTGATATATATTGATTATGTATATTGCTATCTGGGGCTCTGTATACTGCTATCAGGGATACCTGTATACTGTTATCTGGACCCCTGTATACTGCTATCTGGGACCCCTGTATACTGCTATCTGGGACCCTGTATACTATCTGGGACCCCTGTATACCGCTATCTGGGACCCCTGTATATCGCTATCTGGGATCCTGTATACTGATATATGGTGATTCTGTATACTGCTATCTGGGACCCCTGTATACTGCTATCTGGGACCCTGTATACTGATATATGGTGATTCTGTATACTGTTATATGGTGATGCTGTATATACCACTATCTGTGATTCTGTATACCCTATCTGGTGATGCTGGGCTGTATACTCCTGACAGGGGGGTGGAAACTATAAGGGGTGGGGCTTATGAGAAGTGGGAGGGGTCAAAAAGGAAGGGCGGGGTCTGGCGCCCCCCCATCCTAAAATTTCACCAGCCGCCACTGAATGCAAGGTTGCACTGCCAGGTGTTATATCCTGTTCTCAATTAGGGCCTGGGGTGGAGACCAGCTGAGGAGAGCCTACTAAAGCCCACAGGTGAGGGAGGCCCGGCCTTTAACTGGACACATGCAGCAAAGTAGGCAACAGATAAGACATGAATGTTTGCTGTGGTTTCATGACACTCTGCCCTGGTCTCAAGTCTTTTGCAGACTCTAAAGCCTCGTACACAGGATGCAATTGTTGTACGACCACACGTCCAACTTTTCTCAAAATCGGCTGTCCATGATTTTGTCTAGCGTACTGAAGGTAGTCAAATTATCGTTCGACAAAGCCAAACGTAGTGACGTGTTACAACCGTATAAAGAGGAAGCTCAGGTGAATAAGAATTGTAAATTACGGATGCAGGTTTACACGACCGAACACTTCCTGGATTCCGAGCATGCGTGTTTGTACTTCCAATTTTTGTTTGTCCAACTTCTGTACACATGAGCCGAAAATCGGACGACGCATTGTCGGCAGACAAAAGTTTTCAGGTTTGCTCACATAACTTCTGTGGGACGATAATTGGAAATCGGCTGTCGAATGGAGCGTACTAGCGGTCAGATAGTTGTACGACAGGCTGTCATACGACCGTTTTTGGATGATAGTTGTACCGTGTGTACGGGCCATAATGGTCAGATAATTGTACGACAGGCTGTCATACGACTGTTTTCGACCGATAGTTGTACCGTGTATACGGGCCATAACAGGTTTTCTTCCAAGATTGCCCTATATTTGGCTCGTCCATCTTCCCATCAACTCTGACCAGCTTCCCTGTCCCTGCTGAAGAAAAGCATCCCCACAACATGATGCTGCCATCACCATATTTCACGGTGGGGATAGTGTGCTCAGGGGGATGTGCAGTGTTAGTTTTCTACCACACATTGCTTTTTAGGCCAAAAGTTCAATTTTGATCTCATCTGACCAGAGCATCTTCTTCCACATGTTTGATGTGTCCCCCACATGGCTTCTTGCAAACTGCAAACAGGACTTCTTATGGCTTTCTTTCCACAATTACTTTCTTCTTGCCACTCTTCCATAAAGGTCAGATTTGTGGAGTGCACGACAAAAGCCTCATACACACGATGCGATTGTTGTAGGACTGCAAGTCCAACTTTTCTCACTAAATGGGCTGTCCGTGATTTTATCTAGCGTACTGACGGTAGTAAATTATCATTCGACGAAGCCGAACATAGTGATGGGTTAGGAGCATATAAAGAGGAAATTCAGGTGAATGTGAATTGTGAATTACGGACGCAGGTTTACACGACCGAACACCTCCTGGATTCCGAGCATGTGTGTTTGTACTTACAACTTTTGTTTGTCCAACTGTACACACGAGCTGAAAATCAGGCGACACCTTGTCGGCAGACAAAAGTTTCAAGGTTCGCTCATACAACTTCTGTTGGATGATAATTGGAAATCGGCTGTCGAATGGAGCGTACTAACGGTTGCATAATTGTACGGCAGGCTGTCATATGACTGTTTTCAGCTGATAGTTGTGCTGTGTGTACGGGCCATCAAAGGTGTCCTGTGGACAGATTCTCCCACCTTAGCTGTGGATATCTGCAGCTCTTCCAGAGTTACCATGGGCCTCTTGGCTGCTTCTCTGATTAATGCTTTCCCTAACCCGTCTGTCAGTTTGGTAGGTTTGCAGTTGTGCCATACTCTTTCCATTTTTGGATGATGGATTAAACAGTGCTCCATGAGACGTTCAAAGCTTGGGATATTTTTTATAACCTTACCCTGCTTTAAACTTCTCAACAACTTTATCCCTGACCAGGTGTGTTCCTTGGCCTTCATGATGCTGTTTGTTCACAAAGGTTCTCTAACAAACCAGTGAGGGCTTCAGCGAACAGCTGTATTTATACTAAGATTAAATTACACAAAGGTAGACTCTATGTACTAATTAGGTGACTTCTAAAGGCAATTGGTTTCACTAGATTTTAGTTAGGGGTATCAGAGTAAAGGGGGCTGAATACAAATGCATGCCACACTTTTCAGATATTTATTTGTAAAAAAATGTGAAAACCATTTATCATTTTCCTTCCACTGCACAATGATGTGCCACTTTGTGTTGGTCTCACATAAAATGCCAATAAAATAAATTTACATTTTTGGTTGTAACATAACAAAAATGTGGAAAATGTCAAGGGGTATGAATACTTTTTCAAGGCACTGTAGAATCTTCTGAGCTGTTTTGCAATTTAGCGAATTGGAAGTGGAAGCAGTAGCAATGTCGTCTCGTTCATTTGAATTTGAAATAGAGAGGGCCTACTGTTCGTGCAATTTAGTGCTTTTTTTCATTTCAATAAATTTTTATTGACGCATTACAAGTTGCAATTAACAGAAGAGTAGCTGAATAGAAAGGTAGCATAAGACCTGGCGCTGATCAAGGCTGCAGTTACAGGGCCAAAACAGTACCACCCAAAATTACAAAATGGCCATGTCGATCGGAACACCCAAATATAGGATATACAGTATGGGCATGCTACCAGGGCAGCCTAATTGCCAGGCCTTTATAATCGAGAGGAGTATCAAAAGGTACAGAATAGTAAAAATCATGAAAGACAAGAGGAGATAAAGATAACAAGAACGAAAACAAAAAGAAAGATTAGGGGTAGAAAGGGGAACACTGGGAAAAAGGAGAGGATAATCCCGGGCAGGGTAGTTTTCAATAGTTTTTATTTACTTAATGGGGTAGGGGGCCCTGATGTAAGCCTTATGGGCTATTTATTACAGGCAGCTCCCATGTCAATACACAGAGAGCTACTGTATGCATGTGGAAACCATCACTGCCAACTGTCCTTTAATAAATCAATGTATTTAAATGCTTTATAGCATGGTTCTTTCAGTGAGAAACTTTTGTGGCTAGCACTGGCCATGAATCTTTTTTTAAATATCCAGTTTACCTAGTCATTCTGGAAATTTTCTCATTGGTTCCCTGCTGATAACGATCCCCGACCTTCATTTTTCACCTGGCTGGCAGCAGATTACAGACACACCTTGTGACCATTACTGCAGCAACAACTGAGACATTATGGATTCTCTTCCCACTTATAGCTCGTAAGTAGCAAAATTGTTTAAATAGACTGTATATTCTCATTTTACCCTGTACAGCTACTGCGTACTTTCAGATATCTTATCACGCATATTTGCAGTTTAGTTAGTTAATGTTATATACTGGTAATTTCTTAAAATGATAACATGGAAGACAGACTTGATGGAAGGAATACATCTGTGAGAACGTGTACCCAATGAAATTTGTATACATCTGTTATGTACTCAGCCAGAGCCATTTCAGAAAAAAAAAGTTTTAAAAGTCAATGCACGATTTACTTATCGTTATAAGGATATAACACCTATAAGGATATAACACCTTATTGAGAGAGGCTGCTTTTGTGGGAAACTGTTTTTGTGCTTTTTAGATTTTTAAAAATGAAGTCCGCATACAGTTTGCATTTGTATTTTCGATGGATACCTGTGGATTGAACTTTCACTGGCTTGCTGCATCTTTCAGATCCTGGATCCTTTGGAATGTACTTTTGAATTTATAACTTAATAATAATAGAATAATAATTAATAAGGCCAGCCATAGACTGAACTGAGCCAAGATTCGAACCATGTATGGGAAGGCTAAATCTACCAAGTTAATGGATCAATCAACTTGGGTACAACCAGCCTGCCGAATCTTAAGCCACGTACACACGGGGCGACGATCGTATACAACAGGTCGTACTAACGACCGTTGTATGCGATATCGATCGTTCGTAGGCGCGATTAGAACAGTCGAACATACGACAGTCGTACAAGGGAGTTGTATGAGCAGACTAGAAAACTTGGTCGTACCAACAAGCTCTCATACGACTGTTGTATCGTGTGTACAGAGCAGTTGGTACAACAAGTTGTATTGTGCAAAACATGCATGCTCCAAAGTCAGGAATGGCCGGATGCTAATTACATGCACCTGAACATTCTTTCTGTGGTCGTACGATCGTGTAGCGCAGTCAGTATGCAAGTTACATTATGCAACATACGATTTGCAACGATTGTACGTACGATCGTCGTCCCGTGTGTACGAGGCTTTACATGTGATTATCACTAGCGGCTGGTATAGTGGCTTCCCCCATTAGGAGAATACAATGACTCAGTAGGAAGAATTCCCCTGTCAACACTGTCTGTATGATGGAGGAATCAAGTAAATTTCTATTTGAACCGCATATGGTCAGCATAATGGTTAATGGGGTCAAATTGATGTAGTGATGGAAATTTTTTTCTCAAACAAAAATCTAAATGCGAATGTAATTTTCATTTGGGAAAAATCAAACCTAGTGTAATGAAACCTATTTAATGCGTCTGGGATTTCAATCAAATAACAGGTCTGGATGAAATTTTAAGGGCTATTGAATAAAATAAGTTGACCTAATGCTAGCAAAACAATTTTTCTTAATTTCTATATGAACATTCCAATTTAAATCTAACCATGTACGGCCAGTGTAAGTGAGCTACCAGATCTGCCCTTCTGCTGAAGCCTTTTAAACAGTGTTATACTTTAGGTGAATATTGCTTTTTAACCTAAAAAAAGCTTGCTTGCCCCTGTAGCCTTGAATTTTGGTTGTAGATGTTGTTAAATTTTGCATCATTTATAAAACCAATATTTGCCTAATTTCTACTTAAGTATTTATAACAATGTGTATGGCTATAAGCCAGTTTAATTTCTCTGAAATGTATACATTTAAAGCTTGTATTCGCCAAAAATAAAATAAAATATATAGATATATTAAAACACTATATTATCAAAAGTATTGGGACGGCTGTCTTTACACGCACACAAACTTTAATGGCATCTCAGTCTTAAACCCCGTACACACGGTTCGACGATCGTACGTACGACCGTGTCGAATCGTACGTTAGCTGTTGTATGCAGCATACTGACTGCACTACACGATCGTACGGCCGGGGAAAGAACGTTCAGGTGCATGTAATTAGCATCCAGCCATTCCTGACTTTGGAGCATGCATGTTTTGCACAATACAACTTGTTGTACCAACTGCTCTGTACACACGATACAACGGTCGTATGAGAGCTTGTTGGTACGACCAAGTTTTCTAGTCAGCCCATACAACTCCCTTGTACGACCGTCGTATGTTCGACTGTTCAAATCGCGCATACGAACAATCGATTTCGCATACAACGGTCGTGAGTACGACCTGTTGTATGCGATCGTCGAACCGTGTGTACGGGGCATTAATCTGTAGGCATAGGTGTGCACCACAAAGAGCAAACAAACATGAGTGTGTGTGTGTGTGTGTGTGTGTGTATATTATGGAAAATTGTTATCAAAGACTTATCGTAATTTTCCTTTCCTGGCCTATCCTCATGTCAGCACAAAATGGGTTAACGCCTCTTGCAGGCGCTCACATGACCACCTATAACTAGCTGAATAAAAGACCTCCCCTCCCCCAACAATGTGTTCGATATCTTAGCCTGCGACAGGCCACTAGGGAGGGAGTCCTGTGCTGACGTGAGGATAGGCCAGGAAAGGAAAACTACGGTAAGTATTTGATAACAATTTTCCATATTCCTGGCCATACCTCACGTCAGCACACAATGGGATTTAATTAGCTGAATAAATGGGCGGGAGAGAACACATGAAAAGGAACATTGACAATCAAGGAAACACTGCCAAAGACAAGAAATATTTATTGATCTCATCCCAAACCTCGCAGAACTTTGACTGCATGCCCATAAAGTTGAGTGAAAGGCTAGCTGTCTCACATCTTCCACTGAATCCTGGCACAACTACCCCAAAGCTGCCACCCCTCAGGTCGAAGGAGCTTGCACCTGTTCCTGGTCAGAAAGGTCTAATTCCTGAATGCCAATCTATTCACTCTGGTAAACCAACAGAAGAGGACTCAAGAACCTCACGGTGAAATGAAGATTATCCACTTTCCTTCGTCTTTTGACCTTTACATGTACACTGGTAGCAAGTTGTGTAAGGACCTGAAGTCCTCCTGCTGTACTCAGTGACTCCGTGTGAATGCCTGGAGGGACTGTTCCCAGTTTTCCTGAAAACTGCACATCACTTTAGAATTGAGCTTTGGAGATGAACGTAGGATCACGACACAAAAGGGATCTTTGCTGCAATCTCCAGCCTCCTTCTGTATGTAGCAATCTCTGTCAGAGGAAATAGTCTTACCACAAGGTTACAGCACTGGAAATGAAGCTATTGGAGTACGGGATGCCTGGTGCTTTCAGAGCCAAGCCCAAGTCCCATGAAATGGAACAAGGATTTCCCTGGTGGTTGTATATGGATTATGGCTTGCATGAAGCATTTGTTTGATGACTCTTCCACTAGCCTGAAAAAGAGGATAAAGGCAGAGACCTGTACTATAAATGGCTTTGTATGTCAGACCCACCTCAAGCGCCAATTGTAAAAAAAGTCCAGGATATTGGCTAGAGCTGGGGACACCCGAGAGAAAACTTTGCTAAGCAAACCGAACTTCCTTCATATCCTCTTCTATATGGCGCTCATGGCCTTATGGTCTTCAAAGTCTGAACCACCTTGGATGAGAATCCCTGCACCACTAGTCTGGCCGATTCAATAGCCAGGCTTTTAAGAGTCTCACTGGATTAGAGTGCTGCCATTGACGTTGGCATAAAAGATCTTGTTTGACCAGGAATGAGATTGGTGGTGCTGATGACATCTGGGGAAGCAATGAAAATCAAGGTCTCCCCGACAGGTGAAAGCACCTGTATGGCATAAACGTGTTCTGTCCAAATCTTCAGAAGAATCTTCATAATCAAGAACACTGGAGGAAGACAGACACCAATGGAAACAAATCCCCATGGTACTGTGAATCCACCTTTCTATCACTACACCTTTGTAACTTGTTACAGATACTGGAAGCTGTGTGTTCAGTGGACTCTCTATGAGAACTACTGATGGAATTCAGTATAGAGCCAATACTAGTTGAGATACGTATTGTTGTAAAATAATTTGCCTCACTGATCCGTTAGTGGATCCTGCCTTTCCAGTAAGTAAACTGTAGTTAACTGTAAGCAGTTGATCATAACCGAGATATGACTTAAGGTAGTCATCAAGAGTATCTCTCAGGTGACTTGTGTGTCGAAGGTCATAGACATTGTTCAATGTTTCCACATCACTATCTTTCCACCTAAGTGTCATGGTACCCCTAAACAAAGGTAACCACAGACAGAAGGAGGTCACAAGAACTAATACTTCTAAGAAGACTTCTAAACCTGTCTTGTGCAAATACGGTATGTCCACGAAAGTGGACAGCCCCTCTGGAACTAAAAGTAACGAAGGGGTCTACAGTAGTCGTGGTGGTTAGAGTAAGGACCAGTTTGTTCTAGAAAATACGGTTGCAGTTACCGTCGTGAGATTAGGTCACTCTGAGAATTTTCGGACCGATAACTT
>BLSH010211970.1:294021-305356 GCA_018402905.1 Glandirana rugosa | reverse complement strand
GGCAGTGAAGGGGTTAACCTGCAGGGGGCGCGCTAAGGGTTAACTATGTTCCCTGGGCGTGTTCTAACTGTAGGGGGGCTTGCCTATCTGGGGAAGGGAAGTGGTCACAGCCTTCATGTACGAGAAGGCTGTGATCACAGCCCTTCCCCCTCACACAGAGCGGAGGTCCGTGTTTACATACACGGACCTCCGCTCTTTCACTCCGGGGGGGGCATCGCGGGTGGCCGGCGGCAATCGAAGCCGCCGCACCCGCTCCCCGGCCCTCCCCGAACACAGTGAGCGCGGCCGCGCGCCTCCGGCGGCGCGCGCGCGCTCACTAGGCTCGTGAGCGCGGCCGCCGTCATATGACGGCGATTTGCGCTCACGAGCCACCTTGCCGCCGTCAAATGCCGATCGGCGGTCAGCAAGGGGTTAAATAAAGTCAGTTGTAAGTAGTTTCTATTTTGCTGATAAATGGGAGTTTCAGACACCAGGACCTCCAACCTCAAAGTGGTGGGGTTAGTTTACTAAGACTAGGTTCACATCTTCGAGTTTCCGGTTTCATATATGTATGGTTTTTTTTTTAAGTGTTTTTCAATGCACATTGATGTGCATTTTGCATGTTCATGCGTCATGGTTTTTCCATATTGACCAATTAAAAACTATTCAGGCTATTTACCAGGGGTCGAAAATGTATTCAAAACACATCATACTTGCGTTTTTATTTTTTAACATTGACTTCTAACTAGTCTAAACTATTTTCAAAAACTGGTCCCTCCAGGGTTGAGCGCTACACACAGATATGAACATGCTACATTTATGTAGCGCACTCTACCATAGGTAGGTGCTTAGAGAGAGATTTTTGTGTAGGTGAGGTAAATTTGGTCGGGTTGGACTGGAAGGCAGGCCTGATTGTTTTTATTCTGGGTCAGGGAGTGGTTTAGGGAGTGACTGGAGGTAGTGACACCCCTTAGTAACCCCTCCTTTCTGGATCGGAAAGTTTTGGAGGAAAGGGTGGAGAAGAGGAGGTGAAGCTTCCTGAGGTATGTTAAGGAGCTCTGACTAATCCCTAACAATCCCTAACCTGGATTGGCAGGGGGCGGGCCTCCTTAAATACCCGGGGTCAGCCCAGTCTGGGAGGAGAGTTTGGGTGGAAGATCTGGAGATGGAATAGTGGTGTAGGCTGTCGAGGCCTAGAGGGAGCTCCCAGTCTGGGGGGGTGACCTCGGCCTAGGAGAGCTCAGGTGCAGCCAGGAGGACAGGGTGAGATCCTGGAGGAGCGGCACAAGACAGAGCGGGTAAGGATAGCAGGAGAGCATCGTGAGTGATGCACTCCTTGAAAAGCTGGAAGAGGTACACTGGAGCAGATTGGGGTGAGAGACAGTCTGAGAAGGGTACAAGCAGTTGGGACTGTGGTGTCACTGTGGCAGTGGATAGGGCTGTTACAGCCAGGAGGGCTGGCAGGGCCTGGAAGAGGATGGGCTGGGAGCAGTATTCCATCAGACTAGCTAGCACATATGTACTTTGCTACAGTAGGCCTCAACCATGTGCTAGCTAGGCCAGAACCAAGTTTTGTGCAGGAGAGAGGAACTAGGAGTTGATCGTGCAGCAAATGTTGTGCTGGAGTGAAGAAGGAGTGTATATACTGTGATGTATATTGTGGTCCCATTAAAGAACTGTCTAATCATCCCTACCCTATCCAAGTTCAATCCCCTAATAAAAACACAAGAACAAAGTACCAGCCTGTTTTGTGACTCCGGATGTGAAGAGAAAGTGTGACTGAGGGCAGTGTGATCAGGTGAACCACAGCATTCAGCAACCCCCAAGGAGGCAGTGGCTACATTTATAATATTGCCGTTGATGACATATGTACTTTAGTGTGTTCCCACATGCGCTTTACAACACTAATGTGTGAACAGGGCCTAAGGGACTAGAAATTGTTCACTTAATCAACTGAATGTTCACTTAGCTCAGGCAGGCCACAGGTTGCAGGAAAGGAATTTGCACGATTCCCATATCAACACAGACAGCGCTGACGAGGTAAACCCTTCCTGCCAAGCAATTGTCTGCTCCCAGCGGGGGAAGCGGTCCCCGCCAGGAGAATACATTGATTATTGCTAGCTACTATAGCAGCAAGTGAATCTGGCCGGTTGGTTGTACCCAATTTGATCGATCAATCAACTTGGTACATTTAGCCTGCCAACACATGGTTCCTGCTGAAGGATTCAAAACATCTATGGCCGGCCTTACTGAATAATATGAAGCTGTGTTTACTTAATCATCCGCTTATGTGCAAGCAAAAATCCTGTATTTTTACTCTATCTCACGCACGTGATTGGATATTCAAAGCACAACCTCATCTTATTCATTCGGCTAAGTCAACATTCACTTTAGCAAAGTTTACTTATACTTTGTTCAGTAAACAGTCTCTATTTCTTTCAACCCTGGTCTCTTTTTTTTCCTGAATTTGAAATCTAGAGGTTTCCTTTTATTACTGGTAATCTCTACTGATATGTAACTGCTGAGAAGGTAGTAGCTGCCAAGAAAAATAAAAAGTTTACTTGCTGCTATTGTAATAGAAGAACATACAGAGTTAAGCCTCATACACACTATACAATTTTCTGTAAACTTTTGTCTTCAGATTTACCAAAACCATATAATATGAGGTCAAACCTTAAGAGTTTCAATTTGCATGCAATCAGGCAGGCCCTTGCACTACATGGTTTTGGTAAATCTGAGGGCAAAAGTCTACAGAAAATTGTATAGTGTGTATTGGGGCTTTAGTCCATACTGAAAAGAACAGGAAAAATTGTATTTTCTTATATTTATTTACATTTTTACATAGATTTGTTGGATTGATGAGTGATCAAGGCACCACATCCCTTTGTTAGTATAAACCAGTGTTCTCCAAACTGTGGCCCTGGGGCCAGATGTGGCCCTTTGCTTGGCTTTATCTGGCCCTTGGGGCACTATTCTACCAATACTTCCTCCAATTAAAACCAATGATAGGGCACTGATGCCAAGGCATTTTCTACTCTCACTGGCCATAGTTTGGCCCCTCTAAAGCCTGAAGGAACGTTAACTGGCCCTTTGCTTAGAAAGTTTGGAGACCCCTGGTATAAATTAAAGGTAGACATTCAAACAAGACTTTGTAGGTGCCAAAACAACATCAATAGAATAAAATGTATTCAATAAATAAATATAACTATTTACATACATGTATTTACTTACAGCTGATACACTATTAGTCAAGGTTTGAACATACCTCTGAATCCACACCTCTTACTCTATGGACATCTAGTACCATGTATGTTTACAGAGAATAAATGCCACAGGACACAGTAGTCCTCTTACACAATTCAACTTTATTGCAGCCACAACTACATAAAGCTTCTGTAGTAGGCAGAGTGGAAGTGTTGCAGTTCAATGTGTTTTGCAGTCAGCTTTGTCAGGTAGACAGAGGTAATATTACCACTTTATCAATGATTAATATTCCATATACATGCACAAATTCTACAGCACATACTCTGATCAGCCATAACTTTGTGACAGACAAGTTGAGTGAATAACATTGATTATCTCATTACAATGGCATCTGAAAGATGGTGGGATATATTAGGCAGCAAGTAAACATGTTGTCCCTGAAGTCGATGTGTTGAAAGCAGAAAAAATAGGCATCACAGTTGTTTGTGTATGGGGCTGCATAGCGTCAGTGTAGCCATACTGACAGCCAAAAGCACCTACAAATGGGCACATGAGCATCAGAACTGGACCATGGAACAACAGAAAAAGGTGACCTGATCTGATGAATCTCATTTTCTTTATCATCATGTGGATGGCTGGGTGTGTGTGCATCTCTTACCTGCAGAAGAAATGGGACTAGGCAAGCTGGAACAGGCAGTGTGATGATTTGGGCAATGTTCTGCTGGGAAACTTTGACCCTGAAATTCAAGTGGATATTACTTTGACACATACCTGCCTGAATTGTTGCTGGCCAGGTACATCCCTTCATGGAAACGGTATATCTAATGGAAGTGGCCTCTTTCAGCAGGATAATGTTCCCTGCCACACTGCAAAAATGGTTCAAGAAGCGGGCCGTTTATTCAGTGCGCATGTTTCGATGATGTCGGCACATGCAGATACAGGGAATATCTCCTAAACTATGCAAGTCTAGGAGATATTCCCGGGACTACATGTAAGCCTTATTATAGGCTTACCTGTAGTTTAAAGTGGTTGTCAAGAGTTGACAACCACTTTAAATTGCCAGCAATACAATACCATTGCCGGCAATACAAAAATGTTTAAAAAAACGGCGTGGGGGTCCCCCCAATCCATACCAGGTTCTTTGGGTGTGGTATGGTTTTTAAGGGGAACCCCACATCAAAATTAAGAAATAAAAATGGCGTGGGCCCCCGAAAATCCATACCAGACCCTTATCAAAGCATGCAGCCTGGCAGGGGGTTGAGCAAGCGCCCCTCCCTCCTGAACTATACCAGGCCACATGCCCCCACCATGAGGGGGTGCTGTGGGCGGGGAGGCATTGCACTTGCCCCTGTCTGCAGACCCTCACATCCACAGCCCAGGGTTGTTGGGAAGAGGCCCTTGTCCCCATCAACACGGGGACAAGGTGCTTTGGGGTGGACACCCCAAAGCACCCCCCCATTTTGAGGGCATGTGGCCTGCTATGGTGGGGAGGGATACTCACTCGTCCCCCCCTTCCTGGCCTGCCAGGCTGCATGCTCAGATAAGGGTCTAGTATGGATTTTGGGGGGAACCCCATTCCATTTTTTTTACATTTTGGCGTGGGGTTTTACTTAAAATCCATACCAGACCCATAGGGCCTTGTAAGAATTGGGGGGACCCCATGTCATTTCTTTCACATTTTTCTATTGCTGGCAATGTTTTTTTTTAATTCAGCTGTCAGCGGGGAAGCTCATTGACAGCTGATGACTCATCCGTTGTTAAGGACGCATCGGCCGGCTTCCCGGTCCGCTCCTTAACAACCAGCTATTCACTATGCCCTGATTGGGCAAAGCTTAGAATACACTGTGCAGCTCGCAGTCCATTGTGGGGTGAACATCCCGCCGAGGGCCCCGAAAATTCGAGTGCTCGCCGAATGGGAGAATAGGCGATTTGCTCAGCTCGAACTGTTCACCCAACTCGATTAGTGACGTAAAATATTTATTTAACTTAGGGGAGATATACTCTATATATCTATATACACAATTAAAATGAAAAGTCACAGTGTAATATTGCTTGTTTATTAATGTTAAACATTTGCATGACTTGTTCCAGTTTCATGTGTATACATTTTATTGCACTGTTTTCTTTTAAAAAAGAAATGTGTCCTAAAACAAAATACTCTTGAACCTTGTCCAGAAGCAGCCATTATGAGTTGCATACCAGTTCTGGGGCATTTGCAGAAACCTGCAGGCAAAGAGCATGTAAACACTTTGAGCTTGGTAAAGAAGGTACATTTTACTTTTTAAAGGATAAATGCCCTTTAAAACAAAGTGCCTTTATCCTTTTTGCCCACTTCCCCTTGACTTAACTTAACCCAACCTCCCCCTTCACATATGGATTTTTACCTCTATCCAACAGCTGCATTTCCACTGCTTGTGCATGGTGCAAGTCTTCACTGTACTGGTACCCCATACGCATTAGTACCCAAAGGATTTATAGCAGATTGAAAATTATATTTGACATCTAATACATTTTGCTATACCATTAAATGCACAATATAGTAACTACAGTTTTTGTATTACTGAAGCTCACAGTATGTTTTAACTAATATTTATTTTTTATTGATAAGTATATATTTTTTTAAATGAAGCATCTTTCTGTTTTAGAGTGGCACTCCATCCAGTTTTGGATGGAATGGAGAATGGTTCAATTTTATTGAGGAGTATAAATAATTGGAAATGAAGCATCTTTAAAGTGGATCTCCAGACAGTTTTAATGGAATGGAGATTGATAAATTGTACTGTCAGGATTTGATTGATGAATTTTCTTCTTATTTTCTGTACTGGTGACCCTACAGGAAATGCAGGAAGAAATCCCTCCACCTTTAACCACTTCAGCCCCGGAAGGATTTCCCAGGTTAGGACCAGAGCACTTTTTGCGATTCGGCACTGCGTCGCTTTAACTGACAATTGCGCGGTCGTGCGGCGTTGTACCCAAACAAAATTTGCGTCCTTTTTTTTCCCACAAATTTCTTTTGGTGGTATTTGATCCCCTCTGCGTCATTTCTGATCGCCGCTATAAAGAAAAGAAGAGCGACAATTTTGCAAAAAATCCCAAATTTCTTACTTTTTGCTAAAATACAAATCCAAAAAAATATATAAAAAAATTTTTTTTTCATCGGTTTTGGCTGATTTATATTCTTCCTCATATTTTTGGTAAAAAAATTGCAATCGGCGTTTATTGATTGGTTTGCGCAAAAGTTGCCGCGTTTACGGATGCTGAGAATTAATTTCTGGGGTTTTTAATTTTTTTTTATTTTTTACTAGTAATGGCGGCGATCTGCGATTTTTAGTGGTACTGCGATATTGCAGCGGACATGTCGGACACTTTTGACACTTTTTTGGGACCATTGGCATTTATACAGCGATCAGTGCTATAAAAATGCACTGATTACTGTGTAAATGCCATTGGCAGTGAAGGGGTTAACCTGCAGGGGGCGCTCTAAGGGTTAACTGTGTTCCCTGGGCATGTTCTAACTGTGTGGGGACTGCCCTGACTGGGGAAAGGGGATGATCACAGCTTCCATGTAGAGGAAGGCTGTGATCATCGCCCTTCCCCCTCTATGAGAACGGACCTCCGTTCTCTCGCTGAGGGGGGCCATCGCGGGTAGCCGGCAGAGATCGAGTCCACCCTACCCGCTCCCTGGCCCCCCCGAACACAGTGAGCGCGCGCGCGCGCACAATATTAGTTATCGCAGCCGCCGTCTGATGACGGCGGTTTTCGATAACGAGCCACCTTGTCGCCGTCACGCTGCAGAGGGCGGTCGGCAAGTGGTTGAGGCTGGGTTCACATTTATGCAAATTGGATGCGGATTTCCCCACATCCAATTCACATGACAGGAGAATGTGACTGGCTCTCGATGGAGCCAGTTCACACATCTCCAGGGTGGCTGCGGAGCGCACTGCAGAAGGGTCCTGTGCGTCTTTGGCTCAGTTTCAGGTCCGAATTCAGGCAAAAATTTGGGCCTGATTCACCCCCGAAACGGTGAACGGGGAAGCCCTGAACCCCTGTTGCGAGCCGCTTCGCAAATCGTGTGAACCCAGCCTTACAGTTGTCAACAGGACAGGTTTGCCCCACTAGGTGATTTCCTTCACCTTCTCTACCACCGACAACAATCACTAGTGCAATTTTCCCCCAATTTCTATCTTGAGGATAATATTAGCAATCAAACTCTGACAGGTTCTATTCAGAAAATGTATATTTACAGTATATCTTATATCTAAAAAAACTGGCTAGATTTTCACCTTGAAAAAAAAATGGATACCTTACATTTCAAAATGTATGCAATTTATATATATTAAAAAGGCTGCCACTTTAAGCTGATTTTAGCAAGTATACTGTATACTCCTAATGTACTAAAATACATTTGTGCAGACTTGTTATGTGGGAAACAAATTTTAAAAAGCTGCAATATATTTTGTTTAAGCTTTACCGCTGCAAATCATACAGATGGTGAAACGCAAGGCACTTGTCAAAAAAGCATTCAAATGGAACTCTTTGTTCATTATTCATTAATTCCTGCGGTAAGTATTTTATTCTTCGGTAAGTACTCTTTTCACTTCCTGGGACCAATTCTATTCATCAGCTAATGTAATTAAAGTTTACCAACAAGAAGTGCATTATGGCTGACCAAAAACTTTATGGGCAATGCATGTATGTTTTTCTATGAAAACAGAAGAGGGAGCTGCCACATACCTCCGGTGCCATAAGAGCAATACAATATTTCTCTTAATGCTTTTCACCCTGCACCCTGCAAACAAACTCATCTCATTTCTATATCTCTAATGGGCACCCACCAGTTAACAATTTTCATGGCAAAATAAGCAATGGGAGAGGTTAGAATGCCTGCTCTGATAACCATTGTTCTCCCCTGGGCCCATACAGCATCTGACTGCTCTGCCTATCGTCCCTTCACTTTGCACAGTCATGAACAAGGAACCTTGCCTTAAGCTGGAGTGTCCCTAACCAAATTTGTTGTTTGCAGCTCAGCTTGCCAAGGCTTTGTTTATATTATCTGGGATTGTTCAGTTTCTTTTAAGCTCAAGGACAAGGTTTTCTTCTGCTTGCTACCGGGCACTGCTCTCCAGTAGGTACAGTGGGAGAATACAATGTATTGGCCTATGAATATTTCTGCCTAGTTCTGCTATGGCCAATCACTGAAGGGTTTATGCCAATGATGTACACTGTGCTGGGTAGGATAATTATTTGTAGCGACCCACTATGACGGTCCATGTCTTCCAGGTCCTGCCTGGTGAGAATGTGAATGGAGCTAGGTCCAGTCCTTCCCTCTCAGGCTACTGCTTGGGGAGGATGAAGCTCCAGAAAATTTCAGTCTTTGCCTCCCAGGCCCTTTGCCTAGAGGAGGGAGCCAGAGCCAAGAAAGGATGTTTATTCTCCTAGCTACTCAGCTGAGCCTAGAAGGGACTGGCAGAAGAAAATGAAAGGTAGCTGCCCATACGGGCCTACAGAATTTACATTAACCTGTTGCAGAGGCATAAACAGTTCTACATTAGCCTGTGGTTGAGGCATAAAAGATAGTAGCCTGTCTGCGCCTTCTATGAAAATTTTTATGGTGCAGAGAGATTTTTGCTAATGTTTTTGGATATCCTTTACAGCTAACCCTCTCTCCCTGGACAATCAAGTCCATAAATTGCTAGAAAAGAATTGAAGGTTCTGAAATTTGTCTCTTGTTGCTTCAAGTGTAATGCTATGATCCTCATACAGTTATCTCTTGTGCAAACCCCCTTTCTTCTCTCCCCACCTCCTCCCTCTCCCTCAAGAGTGGAGGCATAAATGATGCTGGAAGATAGTAGCTTGTCTGGGCCTTCTATGAAAAGTCAATTGTGCAGAGGGATTGTTGCTAATGTTTTGGGCTATACTTTACAGCTAACCCTCTCTTCCTGAACAATCAAGTCCATAAATTGCTAGAAAAGGATCGCAGGATATGAAATTTGTCTCAACGTTGGTGCGTCAGTGAGTTGTTTGTAAGGATATCTGTCCATCTATTATAAGCAGCCTTTGATGTTTGGATTTTTCCAGGTGCTGATTACAGTTTTATTATCCTTCCTTCAACGAAGGGCTACACATCAGAAAAGAATAGATAAAATACCACTGGGCATGAGGTTTGGCATTGTTGTGTAAGTAATGCATTCCCTTTTTCATGCATTGTTAAAGAGGAAATTAACTTTTTTGATACCCAAAAAAAGGAGGTGGAGGGCAGAGGACTAGTCACCAGTATTGCCTGTAGTCTTCCTGCAGCTGATCTTTCCAAATCCATACCTTGTTCTGCACTGTGTATTTGTGTGCAGGTAGCCAACAAGTAGAACAGTGACCAGTAAAATATAGTTACATAGTTTGTCAGGTTGAAAAAAGACACAAGTCCATCCAGTTCAACCAAAAAAAAAAAAAAAAAAAAATGCATATACATATATACACATATACACATACAACCAAATAATCCCATATACAATCCTTCACCCACAGTTGATCCAGAGGAAGGCAACTATATAATACACTATTCTCAATCTCACTTCAAACCTGGTGAGACTAGCAGCCAGATGCAGCAGTGACTTAGATCTTACACTGCAGATATACAACTATGAGGCTGAAGACACAGGAGTGCCTAGGCACCCTCACATACCAGGAAATTTACAATTTTATAACATGAATTCTAGAGAAGTTTGAGGTATATAAAAAAAAAGCAAACATACAGTACATACTCACCTCTATGTTCCAGAATTGGTGAGATGTTGCAGCTCTACCACGTCAGCTCTTAAGCCTCGTACACACGGCTCAACGGTCGTATGCAAACGGTCATATGACCGCTCGTTGTATGATCATCCGACCGTTAGTACGCGCGATTAGAACAGCCTACGTACGACAGTCATACAACAGAAGTTGTATGAGCAAACTATAAAACTTTGGAAGTACCAACGACCGTTGTATCGTGTGTACAGAGAAGTAGGTCCAACAAGTTGTACTGTGCAAAACACGCATGCTCAGAAGTGAGGAACGGCCGGACGCTAATTACAGGCACCTGAACTTTCTCTTTATATGTTCATAACACGTCACTGCATTCGGCTTGTTTGCACGATCGTGTAGTGCATGTCAGTACGCAAAGTACATGATCCAACATATGATTTGGTACGTTCGGTCGTACGACCGTCAAACTGGTTGTACAAGGTTTTAGACTAAGAACTGAGCAATCACATGATCAATGATCGCCCAGTTTTTAGTCTGCTCACCGGAGTGCCAGGATAAGTGTTACTGCAACATTTTTCTGGACGCAGAAGGCTTGTAGGATGCAGAAGGCTTGTAGGTGCATCTTTGGCACCAGGCTGGACTTTGGGGGAACCTGATGCTGATATGCAGGTATATTAGCTGTTATTCACTTGGGGACTGCATGCAGACAACCATCTAAGAATGTAAATGCCAGTCTATATGAACAGTCATTCAGTTATACTCCATATGCATAGTATACCAGGCTGGTATTTTTTAAGAGCGCATGGTCGCAAGCGGCCTGTATAAGGTACATTGGAACATATAGTTATTTGCCTGGGAATCATAGCTTCAGTGTACAACTTGCTGCCTACAGCCTGTCAAAATCAATGACAGGTCTCACTACACTCCTCTAAAGTTACATTCTTGGGGTAAAGCAACTACATCAAATTGTCCAAGATGTACTACTGACACGGGTACACTCACACATACATTGTGGCATTGTCCTAAACTGCATTGATACTGGGAGTATATATTTGATACCTTAATTACTTTATGCTTTATACATGCTCATTCCGATCCAAAAATAGCTTTGCTAGTCTTGTATTGGAAGACATTCTCCCACCTGAAATGCATGTGATGTGGCTGCAGTCTATGTATATAGCCTGTAAACTTACAGTATATTGCAAATATGGATATTAAACTCCCCGCCAATAACTGCTCAATGGTCCGATGCAATCAATTTTCATTTAAGAAGGAAGGAACTGACATAAAAACACAGAAAATGCCCCCAAAAAATTAAGAAAATTTGGTCTTGATGGCTAGACTGTTTTGTATGTTTTAGTCATGTTGTAAATTGCAAAAAAAAAAAAAAAAAAAAAAAAAAAAAAAAAAT
>BLSH010211970.1:264805-278596 GCA_018402905.1 Glandirana rugosa | reverse complement strand
GTTAACCACCTCCCACCCGCCCACTGTATATATATGGCCGGGTGGGAGCTTCCCCGTTCTGACAGGACGTGTATTTACGTCCTGCAGAACGGGAACTCGCAGCGCGGCCACGCAGCGCACTGCTGCTGGATCCTGTGATCATTAGTCCAGTGACTGGCCCTCCCGATCATGTGACGGCTGTGTCCAATCACAGCCATCACATTGTAAACAGAGACGAACGTCTCTGCGTCAGTTCTCCCCCCGCCAAGCTCAGTGAGAGCTCAGTGCGGGGGAGGGGGGGGGGGAGCTGCAGCTATGGGACAGCTCTCCGCATGATGAGGATTTCATGCAGAAAGCTGTCACAGATCGCCCCCCACACAGTGCACCAAGCACACTGATACCCCTGTCCCCATACACATAAGTGTCCCCATAAAACAGTCCCCAAAACATCTGTATGTCCCCAATCACATCTGTGACCATACACAAAACATCTGTCACAGTCCCCGAAACATCTGTATGTCCCCGTCACATCTGTCACAGTCCCCAAACATCTGTCTGTCCGCCAACACCAAATAAACCCCGATTTGGGTTATTTTTACCAAAGAAATGTAGCAGTATAATTTTTGGTCAAAATTTATGAAGAGAAATTACTTATTTGCTAAATTTTATAACAGAAACGAAGAAAAATGCATTGTTTTTGAAAATGTTCAGTCTTTTTTTAATTTATAGCGCAAAAAAATAAAAAACCCAGGGGTGATTAAATACCACCAAAAGAAAGCTCTATTTGTGTGAAAAAAATGATAAAAATTTCATATGAGTACAGTGTCGCATGACCGCGCAATTGTCATTCAAACTGCAACAGCGCTGAAAGCTGAAAATTGGTCCGGGAAGGAAGAGGGTTTAAGTGCACAATATTGAAGTGGTTAAGTACACAATGGGACCAGAGCATGTATGTAAAATGAAAATGTACTTAAAGTGAAGCAATACCTTTTTTCACTTCTGGGGGGTCCGGGGCTGTAGTGGGGGGTCAGGGGCTGTAGATGGGGGGTCAGGAGCTGTAGTGGGGGGATCAGGGCTTATAGTGGAGGGCCATGGGCTGTAGTGAGGGGGTCAGGGAGTGAAGTTTATAGTACTGTACAGTAATCCACTTACCTTTAGGCAGCAATTCTGGGCTGGCTGGGGGGCATGGCTGTTGAGCAACTCTGGGCTGGTGGGCATGGCTGGCAGGCAACTCTGGGCTGGCTCGTGGGAACTTTGCCTCTTCACTTGCAGCTTCTTCACTGGTGACAACTCCGGATGGCAGCTCCGCCTCTTCCAGGCCATACTGCAGCTTTACGGTGCAGGAATGTCTGTACTTGCGACCCACTTACACTCGAGGGTATGTCCGTACCCGCGAGTGTACGTAAAGTGAGTGTACTTAAAGTGGGGTATGCCTGTATTAAGTTTCACAATTACTATATAACTTTCTCAAATGTGTTTAGAACAAAGCAATTTTTAAAGCTGAACTCTAGGTATGATGTGTATTACATACTTACATTGGTCCAGCTTGACCAGCGTAAGAATGCATCTTTCATAGCAGAGGCACTGCTGGGGAATCTGTCAATCACTGTGGTAATCTGTGCTGCTACAGCGATAGCAGTGATCTTCCAGGTCCCACGCTGTGATTTCCCATCTGCACACTGACCACGGGGGTTCACTTGCATGGCACGCACCACCACCATTCACGCCTTGTATTTTTTTCAACAAATACAAGGGGTTCTCTGGGTGAGGTGGAAAGGAGGGGTGGTGATGTCAAGTTTATGACTGCATGTCTGATCTCTTTTTAAAGTCTATGGTAACCTTTTTCTTTCCCCCAGATAACTCAGACTTAGACATGTGATGAACATCACTTTTTATAATTCATTCTGACCACATACTGTACATGCATTTTCTTCATCAGAATAATATTTAGGGCCAGTTGTGTGTCCATGTAATTGTAAGCCTGATAAATGCATTTTCATGTGCATACAGATTGAATTTAGGCTCTACCTATGTAATCTTCTTATGTAATAATGCTGTTTGTCTTTCCAGTCCAGAACAAAAAAGCTCAATATGCATTGCCAAAAAGTATATCTAACTTTGATTAATTATCCATAGGAGTCTATCATCCTCATACTTACTCCTATCCCATCTCTGGCTTGCTGTGTTTTTCTCATGGGAAGATTTCTACAAATACTGGTTACATCAGTTCTGTCTATTTACAGGCAAGTAGGGAGTAAGGTAGGTATATATGAAAGTTTAAAAAGAAGTAAATGTAACTATGTATCTGTTCTTGTCCACACTGCTTTCCCAAACTAACATATCCTGGATGTGTAAGTGACCACATTTGTTGTCATAGGAGGAAGAAGAGCCATTGTTGCCTGAACACTTAAAAAACTATGTGAGACATCTCCTGAAACCAACACCGGAAAAGTGAGTCTATTTTGCACCAAGCACATTGTTCTGTCTAGGCTCTCAGTTTATACATTCCAAATGACAAACAATATATATTCTTTCTATTAAAGAGAAACAGACTTCATTTTTTCCCCAGGGAAAATATATATGCCTAAAGTGAAATGACACTTTGCCCATGTAGGAAAAAGTAACGGGTTCATCTGATAATGCACCCTCCGTTGCTGGCACATACCTTTTTTCTTCCCTACATTTGCATTCACCCATAGTGCTAAGGCCTCTGCGTTTGTCACCACGTGGCTGCCCTGGGACTTGGTAAACCGTTCCTTGGGCACTTAGTGCTGCATTGTGGGAATAGGAGAGAAGGTCACATTTTCCCCCATGTCTGAAAGTACCATGGTGATCATATGGCAGCAAACCATAATTTTACGTTAAAGCGGTAGTAAACCCCTACAGCACATTTTAAATGTTCTGATCGGTGCCTTTATGAATATAACATTCCCCCATTGGCGTTCTCCTTACCTCCTTGCTTTCTGTATAAAATCGTCTATTTCTCTGTATGACGTAGCAAGCGTATGCGCCGTTATTGTCTATTTTCCGGCAAGCCTCTGGTGTGTCAGCCCCGACCTCCCGCAATAGTTAGAAGAAGACTTCATGATTACAGTTAATTTCCTGTCGCCCTTGTGACTCCAAATGTTACAGGGGTTGTGTGGAGAAGGAGGGCGGAGCAGCAATGAGATTCTCCTATTCGCTGAATAGGGGTTGTCATGGGAATCGGAAAGGAAAACGAGGTTTTGATAAATAACGTAATGCGCATGCGCGAGTTTCTGTGCCTCTACGTACAATGAGGGCGGAAATAGAGGAAGGGATACACGTGGAAGAGAATAGTCAAAATGGCGCAGCCTTACACAGCTCGGGACCGCTGGAAAAATGATAGTTTTTATACAGTAAGACATGTATTTGATATTAAGTGTCTAGTTTGTTGTTATCTGTGTGTAAAGTGGACTCCATATATATGTGGCATTATAATTGTTCACCAGGGTTTACTACCGCTTTAAGAATTAGTTGTAATTTGGAAAGAAAAGCAGCAATACTTTATAGACGGTCAAACAAAACTAACTTTCTACTTTTCTTTTACATATAGGGATGTGCAGACTAGCTCAATCAAAGAGAAGATTTATAAATGGGATCATCATTTTAAATTTCCCACAAGGATGATTGTGACAGCAGTACTCTGTCTTATCTGCCTGTACAATGTAAGACATGCATAAAGGATAACTTCATAGAAAATAGAATATAGAATTAATACCATATAGAGTTGACCATTTAAAATCGCAAATAAAGCAGTTTTAGACTTAATCTGCTATAATTATCTCAATTCAAATAAACCTTTGGACAAATTGTCACCCCACTGGCAATGATGTAGTACACTGCATAGATGGCAGACAGGACATACTGTATGATACTATTGTAGGGTGACTGAATCTGTTTTTGGGTGGATATCATAGAACCAGTGTGTCTACCAGCATGTCCACCATTTATTCTAGAAACTTAGCTCTAACAATCATTGTTCAAATGTTGCCAAAGCACTTGGATGGTCTAACCCAGCCATTCTCATACAGGGCTCCTCCAGAAGTTGCCAAGGGTTCCTTGAGCTGTAGGTCATTGACCTCCTATTTAATGGTGCCTGCACAGTTCCAGGACCAATGCTACATGGCAGAGGGAGCATTCATCAGTCCTGAAAATGTCAAAAGGGTCCTCTTGGGCTGGTCCAAAGTTCTTCTCATTATTATTACTATATACCATGACGTCAAATAATTCATGCAATGTAATTAAATAGTGAGCATAGAAATATCATCTAACTGGTAAACAGCCCTTGATTGCGTTTCTGTTGTTGTAGTGAAGAGAAAACAATGCACCAATCATAAATTCAGAGCACAGCTAGACCCCATTAAACATGGGCCAAGTAGCACCTGCAATCTCTGCTAATTAATGGAATTATAAGTGCATTGCAGTAGGTAGATGTAAGAGACTTGAGAATTTTCAATATATGCAACTAATGACAGGTTTTCTTTTCAGTTTGTCTTAGTGGACTTGTTGGTGTCACCCAAGGCTGTGAAAGGTCTGGATTCACTGATACTAAGAACAGTGAATCTTTCATTTTCTGGACAGACAAAGTTTATCTTATATCTCCTGAAAGGTCAGGTTAATTCATTTGTAAGTCTGCCATTCCACTTGTTTGTAGAAAGGCAAGTTGTTCCCATAGTATTACATTTCCTTTTGTATTTCTTCAGAGTGTTGGTTTTACGCTACCTTTCCGTCAGCTCTCACAAGTGTTATCTACATGCTTCATGTGCTCTTCTGCTATAGGTAAGTATAAATATGAAGCCGTTGTATTACTGGCTATCTCATTATACAAGTTAGATTTAATTGAAATCCCATTTTTTTACTTTTTAGTGGGAAAGAGCTAGAACTGTTGGGTTTTTATTGCGGACTGTCTTCTAACAGAGGAGACTTTCCCTTATCTCCTGTTCATCTGCAACCAAGACACAGAGGCTCTGACTCTAAAATAAATCCTACTTTTTGTTTCTGTCACCTTGCCTTCAGTACAACAATGTGATGTGCCATACAAACCACTGCTTAGAACATCATACTCCTGCTATCTTGCAGCTGTTTGACATTACATTTGTATTTTTACTAGAAAGGAAATGAAGAAACTTTATGGAGGGACATCAGACATTGATTGCACGGGAAGCCCACCTGTTATTCTGGTAATATGTGTATCCATTTCAATACTTTTATAGTATTTTAAGGGATCTAAGTTGTACCCAGCATTTATTCAGTAATGCGTGATCTCACATAAATACAGAACTCCCCTACAATGCCTTCATCAGCTTTCTCTCTCATTGAGTGGGCTGAACCATCCTTGTTCAGGCAACATACAAGGTCAGCATTGCCTTCTTGTAAAGGGATGATGGCTTAGAAATGACAGTTATATAATGTCTGCCGTGATAAAGGTGCAGCGCCTTAACATAGCAACAACAAATTAAAACATCCACTATAAATCACAAATCCTTTAACTCCAGAAATGTCCATGTATTTCTTACACCATCCAAAAAAGGTGACACCACGTGTAACTGAGGGTAAGACCGCACTCACCAGCTACCAGTGCAGCAAGTCACTCTTTGGGAATTAATCTCAGCTTCCACTCTATGGACATCCAGCGCCAACCATCAACCTGAGGTCCTCTGACAGTAAAATCAGCAGCCCACCACTGGGGAAGATTTGGAAAAGCCCACAATGCCACTAAATAGAAAAGAAGCGCTTGCGCAAGGTGACAAATACCAAAATGGGCCAGATATAGTGTAGTAATTTATTACTGATGCATAAGAATCACATAAAAATGATAAAAAAAAACCCTCCAAATGCCAAGTAGTAAAAACATATACAGCAGTGCACTTACTCAGATGGCCACCAGTTCTGAAACCGGAAGTGGCAGTGTGACATCAGCGTATAGCTCTGCCCCGATGTGTTTCATGGCAACGCACGTCTTCAGGGGATGCTAGCGTTCTTTATCACTGTTATATTTAGGTTTTCTGTATGCTTACCTATTGCTAGTAGCCTTTTATTTATTATTATTATTATTGTTTTAAAGCGGTTGTCTACCCTTTGGAGGGATTTTTACCTACAGGTAAGCCTATAATAAGGCTTACCTGTAGGTAAAATGAATATCTCCTAAACCTGTACGGTTTAAGAGATATTCCCCCTCCAAGCAGCTGCGGCGTCACTGCACATGCACCGTGTATGTCCCGGCGCATGTGCCGTGATGTCCCGGTAAAGGCCCAGCGCATAGCGCCGGACCTTGCCGGAAAGACGGGCTCCCACGCGCATGCCCGGAAGCAAGATCCGAGGGAAGATGTCCGCTCCCTCAGAGGGGACCGAGCAGCCCGGTCGGTTCTTAGTTTCAAGGTGAGTATTTCATAATGAGCTAGTATGCTATTGTCTTGCAGGTTTTTTTTTTCACAGGGTAGACAACCGTTTTAACGCTGACTTATTGCATTTATATAATGTCTGCTACCTGTGCAGGTCTTGGCTGTGTTCACAAATGTCTGTACAGGTCAGCCCCATTCCGCAGTCTCTCAACTTCTGACCTGTTACAGAGTTGCAGTCTTTGCCGTCTGATCATTGGGGAAGAGGAGACTGAGGAAATGCTTCCTTTTGTCTGGAGCACATTGATGATGATGTTTCAGCTTAGGCAAAGGGGCACTGGAGCTCAAGGGTGTCTTTTTAAATGCCGTAGGTTAAGCTTTGTTAAAAAAAATACTGTTGCTATACAGTGTCACAAGTCAGGAATTTATTCAAGCAGACTTGGAAAGTTACAGAAAGGTCCACTTTACAGGTAGAAAAAGTGTAAAAATGGCAAACCAAGATCACAATGCAAACTCTCTAGGCTGAGTCCATCATAGAAAGCAAATAATCAAATTATAAATAAAAAATGTGTACATAGTCATGGTAATAAAATTGTTGATGAAGACTTAAATGTGACATTTTATTTTAAATGAGCTCATACAAGAAATTATAGACTGAGGACATGTTGGTGCACTGACGAGATACAGAATTAATGGTCTTATTGAAGTAGAATTAATTTTCTTGCACAGTTAAATGTAGTTAACCTTGCTTTAAAATGTTAATGATGACAAACTAGAGGTCTTCCATTAACAGCTTCCTGACCGCGCGCCGTCTTTTCACGGCGGCAGTCGGGGAGCCCTGCACGAATCGCCGTAAATAAGCGGCGATTCGCATTTGGCCACCAGGGGGGTGTGCCCGCGGCTCAGGCGGACCCGATGTCCGCCGGCGAACCGCAATGAGCGGCTACAGGGAAAGAACTGTGTTTTTAGTACATTTCTATGCAACAATACTACTGAGAGAGTCTTGGGAAACCTTTTTAAAAAGGTTCCCAAAATTAAAAAACTGCAGCCCAAATATTTGAACCAATAGAGCATAACCACAATGTGTTCTTCTACTGCAACGCCTAAAAGACTATGAGGATGTAGTGTTCATGTGATGGTCACATTAAAGTGGATGTAAACCTTCACATATACCCAGTGAAGTGAACAGCCTCAGATGATACACAGAGATGAAATAAATATACCTACATAAGTTTTACATGTATATCTGCTGTCTTCAACTTTATACTGTATACTGTTTAGAAAGTGCATGTCCTGTTAGGAGATTTTCTCTTCCTGGCTAGCACTGCAGTGAATCCTAGGTATACAGCCAAGACAGCTGATTGGAGGAAAGGCACACACCCCCTCTCCTCATAAGTAGAGACTCTAAGCTCCATTGTTGTTTAGTTCAGAGCTCTGCTAATCTATTTATAGCTCCCTCCCTAACACAAAACTCAGGCTGCTTTTATCACATGTGATGAAGAATTTGTCAGGAGTTATCGGGCTGATAACAGAAGAACGGGGCAGGAGACAGCCAGGGGACATAGTGCTTTGAAGAGAGATAACAAAACACTGTAGATATATGTGCTCAGCTCAAATTTCATGAATCGTAATTTTTACATTATTTTACTAGCCATAAAATTATAGAACTGGAGGCAATTTTTTTATGGGTAGTATAGTAATGTTGCCACCTAACAAGAGAGTTATATAGTTTGCAAATAAATTCCCAAGCTTATGAAAAAATGCCTTGGGGATTTTAATACTTTGATATCATACAGTGTAAAACACAATAGCACCACATTTACACATAAAACTACTCTTGCTACCATAGACCTACTGGATAAACAGCTACTGAGTTCTGTTGTACGCCAGGTTTTAACTCTTGCATACTCATGGCAATATTTACAAGGCAGATAAGGCAGCTCTCTTGTTTTTCCTGATTTCATTGCAGTTGTTGAACATGCCAACAAGTTCCTACACAACTTGCGACAACATGTTATGTTTCTTTAGACCTGTAGTATGCTGGAGATTTTGTTAGAAAAAAAAAAGAATCTGCACATGTTCAACATTTGCTTGTTTGCCCCCTAAACTGTCCAGCTTTTGGATTACTGTACTCTGAAAATACTACACTACGATGTATTCAAAGTCGGATCTGTGACCTTTCATCTGAAGTTTATCAAGTCATTTCACCCCAGCCATTAACAATGTGTTCATTTGTTTAACTATACACTTTGATCATGATATACAAAATCTGGAGGAACACAGGTCAAAGTTAAAGTGGTTGTAAAGGTGGACGTTTTTTTTATTTTAATGCATTCTATGCATTAGGTCCACAGGGGACTACAAACTATGGCCCTCCAGTTGTTTAGAAACTACAATTTCCATCATGCCTAGTCATGTCTGTGAATGTCAGCATTTTACAATGCCTCATGGGACGTGTAGTTCTGCAACAGTTGGAGGGCCGTAGTTTGAAGATCCCTGCATTAGGATACAAAACCTTGTGTGTGCATCAGCCCCCCCTAATACTTACCTGAGCCCCATCTTGATCCAGCGAAGCTGCACGAGAGACTCGGCTGTCCAGGACTCTTCCCTCATTAGCTGGGACAGCAGTGAAACTCCATTGACTCCTGCTGCTGTCAATCAAAGTCAGTGAGCCAATGAGGAGAGAGAGGGGCAGGTCCGGGCATGGCTCCATGTCTGCTTGCTGTGGGGGCATTCAGCAAGAGGGCGGGGCCAGGAGCGCTGGCAAGGGACCCAAGAGGAGGAGGAACTGGGCTGCTCTGTGTAAAAACCTGCAGGGCAGGTAAGTAGAACACGTTTGTTGTTTTTAACAAAAAAAAAATAAAGACGGGACATTAGTGTCACTTTAAGCCTTATCTACAGTAACTAGTGTGCAGTATCACTAGTTCATGTGAAAAGAAATATTGATTTTTTTTTAATCCGTCTCTCTGATTTTTAAAGGTAAATGCCCCCCCCCCCCCCACACAATATATACCCATACTACATAGATTATATTGTACCCCCATAAAATAGAACAGCATGCATACAGATTCCCAACTATGATGTATAGCCAGTATACTATATATACAGTCAGGTCCATAAATATTGGGACATCGACACAATTCTAATCTTTTTGGCTCTATACACCACCACAATGGATATGAAATGAAACAAACAAGACGTGCTTTACCTGCAGACTTTCAGCTTTAATTTGAGGGTATTTACATCCAAATCAGGTGAATGGTGTAGGAATTACAACAGTTTGTATATGTGCCTCCCACTTTTTAAGGGACCAAAAGTAATGGGACAGATTAACAATCATAAATCAAACTTTCGCATTTTTAAAACTTGGTTGTAAATCCTTTGCAGTCAATTACAGCCTGAAGTCTGGAATGCATAGACATCACCAGACGTTGGGTTTCATCCCTGGTGATGCTCTGCCAGGCCTCTACTGCAGTGTTTCCCAACTCCAGTCCTCAAGGCACACCAACAGGTCATGTTTTCAGGATTTCCCTCAGATGAAACAACTGTGGTAATTACTAAGGCAGTGAAACTGATCAAATCACCTGTGCAAACTCATGGAAATCCTAAAAACATGACCTGTTGGTGTGCCTTGAGGACTGGAGTTGAAAAACACTGCTCTACTGCAACTGTCTTCAGTTCCTGCTTGTTCTTGGTGCATTTTCCCTTCAGTTTTGTCTTCAGCAAATGAAATGCATGCTCAATCGGATTCAGGTCAGGCGATTTGACTTGATTGACTTGGTCATTGCATAACATTCCACTTCTTTCCCTTAAAAAACTCTTTGGTTGCTTTCGCAGTATGCTTCGTGTCATTGTCCTTCTGCACTGTGAAGCGCCGTCCAATGAGTTCTGAAGCATTTGGCTGAATATGAGAAGATAATATTGCCCAAAACACTTCAGAATTCATCCTGCTGCTTTTGTCAGCAGTCACATCATCAATAAATACAAGAGAACCAGTTCCATTGGAAGCCATACATGCCCACGCCATGACACTACCACCACCATGCTTCACTCATGAGCAGTTCCTTTCCTTCTCCATACTCTTCTCTTCCCATCACTCTGGTACAAGTTGATCTTGGTCTCATCTGTCCATAGTATGTTGTTCCAGAACTGTGAAGGCTTTTTTAGATGTTGTTTGGCAAACTCTAATCTGGCCTTCCTGTTTTTGAGGCTCACCAATGGTTTACATCTTGTGGTGAACCCTCTGTATTCACTCTGGTGAAGTCTTCTCTTGATTGTTGACTTTGACACACATACACCTACCTCCTGGAGAGTGTTCTTGATCTGGCCAACTGTTGTGAGAAGGGTGCTTTCTTCACCAGGGAAAGAATTCTTCGGCCATCTACCACAGTTGTTTTCCGTGGTCTTCCGGGTCTTTTGGTGTTGCTGAGCTCACCCGTGCGTTCTTTCTATTTAAGGATGTTCCAAACAGTTGATTTGGCCACACCTAAAGAATTGCTATCTCTCTGATTGGTTTGTTTTGTTTTTTTCAGCCTAATGATGGCTTGCTTCACTGATAGTGACAGCTCTTTGGATCTCATATTGAGAGTTGACAGCAACAGATTCCAAATGCAAATAGCACACTTGAAATTAACTCTGGACCTTTTATCTGCTCCTTGTAAATGGGATAATGAGGGAATAACATACACCTGGCCATGGAACTGAGCAGCCAATTGTCCCATTACTTTTGGTCCCTTAAAAAGTGGGAGGCACATATACAAACTGTTGTAATTCCTACATCGTTCACGTGATTTGGATGTAAATACCCTCAAATTAAAGCTGAAAGTCTGCAGTTAAAGCAAATCTTGTTTGTTTCATTTCAAATCCATTGTGGTAGTGTATAGAGCCAAAAAGATTAGAATTGTGTCGATGTCCCAATATTTATGGACCTGACTGTACTGTATTAAATGTTAACATCTGTTATTTACACTTTGTCCCTCTGTTTTAGGCAGCCAGTATCAGATACGCAGGAAATCAGATAGCTTACCTACTATGGGGTAAGTGAAAGAAGACATATGCATACATCTTTGGGTAGAATAGCAAAAGCCCTTATAAATGTTTGATCAGATCCATTTTAAAGTGGTTGTTAAGTCACTAAGAGATCATTATACCATTCCCTCTGTCAGATAAAAAAGCTGTGTCCTAGTGCCTGGGCTTTATAAAAAAAAGCAGATTTCTACCTGTTATATCAGTGTCTTCGAGCGATCACACGACTCCAGGTTCTCAGCTCTCCCCGTCTGATATCTCCAGTGGGTGGGGCTGAGATTCTCCTGCTGATGTCAGCCAGAGGGGGGGGGGGAGCAGAGAGCCAGGAGTCATGTGATTCCTGGAAGACACTGTTAAAACAGGAAATCTTTTTTTTTTAAATAAAGCACAGGCACTAGGACACAGCTTTTTACCTGACAGAGGGGATGATATAAAGATCAGTTAGTTTTGAAGCAGTGGGGCGAGGAGCAGATCGTCGATACTGAGAGATGACAGGCAGGGAGGGGAGGAGGAGGAGGAGGACAGAGGGAGACACAGGAGAGCTGCAAATAGCTGCACGTATGCTGACCATGGTGTCAGGGCTCAACAGCCCTGATATATTGTGGTCAGTGTACAGAGGGGAGGGTAGAAACTGGCAGGATCAGCCAGATATTTTAGGTGATACAGGTGGCCAAAATACACAGCGCAAGCCCTGTGCTGTTATTCAGGCTTTAAGGGAACAGGATCAATTTTTTTTTTTGGGTTAACAAACGCTTTAAGTAAATGTCTTAGTTTGCAGACTCTTGTCAAATTCTCAACCATTTCACTTAAAGTGTATTTCCACATTGCGGCCAAAATGGGATAGAATCTACTTTACATTAACATAGTTTAAAGCGGAGTTCCACCCAGTTAAAAGTCAGCAGCTACAAAAAGTGTATTTGCTGACATTTAACAGTTGGACACTCACTGGCCGCCCGAAGCCTCACTCTCCCCCCCTCCCTTCGGCGGCGCTGGCATCACAAGTGGGGGCACCCGGGTGCACACTGCGCATGCGCAAGTCACGCTGCATGCTGTGAATGGCCGGTATCTTCTGGGACCTGTGATGTCTCCCAGAAGATCGCCGGTGGGAGGGGAGGAAGGTGAACTTCCTTCTGGCTCTGTGGCGCCGGAGGAGGAAGTGGGACCAGGGACCCTTAAAACAGGGTCTCCGCCCCCCATCCCCCAAAAAAATTACATGCCAATTGTGGCATGTCAGGGGGTCACCTTTCCTTAAAGCGGAAGTTCCACTTTTGGGTGGAAGTCCACTTTAACTTAAAAAAAAGAAAAAAAGATTCTGGCTACTTTTTTTAGGTGCTTATTACTTGTTAAAATCCTGACATGCTCTGCCTGCTGTTTAATGTTTAGGAGGGGGCTGTAGAATATTTCTAGGTGAATGGGAACACAAACATATAGTGCGGTTTTCTCAAATTTGACTGCGAAAGTGGAAGCATGCTTCAAAGCAAAAGTAGAACATTTAAATCATTTCTATTAAAAAACTACCCCTCCCACCACCACCGCCAAATCTGCAGCTATAAATAATTTAGATACTGCATTTACCTTTACCTATAGACCCCTTTCACACCAAGGCGTTTTTCAGGCTCTTTTGCGTTAAAAATAGCGACTAAAAAGCGTCTGAAAAACTCCCCTCAATACACCCGAGTGTGAATGCCCGAGTGCTTTCACACTGGGGCGGTGCGCTTGCAGAACAATAAAAAAAAGTCCTGCAAGCCACATCTTTGCAGCGGTGTGGGAGCGGTGTATTCGCCACTCCTATACCGCCCCTTTCCATTGAAAACAATGGGGCAGCGCTCCCGAAGCACAGAACACCGTTTCGGTAGCGCCGCTAACCGACACTTTTAACCCCTGTTTAACCCCTTGTGGGGGGTTAAAAGCGCACATCCGCTGCCCAAATAGCGGCGCCATATCGCCGCTATAAGGAGCGGTAAAGCGCCGCAAATTAGCGGTGTTTTATCGCTGACGCTCGGGCGGCCCCGGTGTAAAAGGGGTCATATAGTTCTCACCTGGTTGGGATATAAGAACTAGGGTTGTCCCGATACCGATACTAGTATCGGTATCGGTACCGATACCGAGCATTTGCACGAGTACTTGTACTCGTGCAAATGCTCCCGATGCCTCATCCGATACTTTTGTGGCGATTAAACGCCGCGAAATGGCGAGGAATATCGCCGCTATACCGCGGCGATAAACCCGTCGCCTACACGCGAAAATTGGGGGGTGTTCCCCAATTTGTCCCCAATTTTCACAGCCAATCGCCGCGATGGCTTTGCCACAAGACACGAAGCCCTCGCGACGGGGTAACAAAAGTTACCTTTCCCCGCCATATCCTCACCGCTTATGTGGCGAGGGTGTGGCGACGTTTCTACACCGAACGTCCTGAAAAAAAATAACA
>BLSH010211970.1:198640-230314 GCA_018402905.1 Glandirana rugosa | reverse complement strand
CTTATAGCAACAGCTGGAACCTGGCCCTATAGGAGTAGGCAATGATTTTTGAACAATAATCTGTCCCTCTAAGCAGAAGCCTCTACCTAGTGCAGTCAGATCGCTGTGTAATGCAGGGTTTGATCTGCAATCTGTCACTCAAAGCAGCAGTATGTGAAATCTCAAATTGCTCCCACAATCTGATCGTTGTGTACGATCCCACAATCTGATCATTGTGTACGATCATAACGATCGTTGTGTTAGACAGGGTTTGATCTGCAATCTGTCACTCAAAGCAGCAGTATGTGAAATCTCAAATTACTCCCACAATCTGATCGTTGTGTACGATCATAGCGATCGTTGTGTTATGCAGAGTTTGATCTGCAATCTGTCACTCAAAGCAGCAGTATGTGAAATCTCAAATTTCTGCAATCTGTCCCTCAGAGCAACAGTAGTAGTAATCTCAGGATGCAGGATCAGATGTTAAAATGTCTGCAATCTGTCCCTCACAAAAACGCTGGCAGCTTCCTCTCCCTATACTATTCAGAGTCCCAGAGAGCATGTGACTGCAGCATCAAGTGACAGCTTATATAGAGGCTGGGTCACATGATACACTGGCCAATCACAGCCATGCCCTTAGTAGGCATGGCTGTGATGGCTTCTAAGGGCAAACCAGTGAAACGCTTGTTGATTGGCTGCCCTGCAGCTATTCAACATGCGTGATCAACTACCAGAACCCAGAACCCATGTTTTTTGAAATGTCCGTGTTCGGGTCCGGGTCCCGGACACCCCAAAAGTTTGGTACGGACCCGAACGTTACAGTCCGGGTTCGCTCAACACTAGTCATTATCATGTTGGCTTACTGGCCTGCGGCCCAGTCTCCAAAGGGAGGGGATCATGCTCTGCTTCAGTATGTCACAGTACATGTTGGCATTCATGGTTCCCTCAATGAACTGTAGCTCCCCAGTGCCAGCAGCACTCATGCAGCCCCAGATCATGACACTCCCACCATGCTTCACTGTAGGCAAGACATACTTGTCTTTGTACTAACTTGGTTGCTGCCACACACGCGTGACACTATCTGAACCAAATAAGTTTATCTTGGTCTCATCAGACCACAGGACATGGTTCCAGCTTGTCTTCAGCAAACTGTTTGTGGGCTTTCTTGTGCATCATCTTTAGAAGAGGCTTCCTTCTGGGATGACAGCCATGCAGACCAATTTGATGCAGTGTGCAGCGTATGGTCTGAGCACTGACAAGCTGACCCTCCACCCCTTCAACCTCTGCAGCAATGCTTTCAGCACTCATACATATTTCCCAAAGATAACCTCTGGATATGATGCAGATCACGTGCACTCAACTTTTTTGATCAACCATGTCGAGGCCCTGTTCTGAGTGGAACCTGTCCCGTTAAACCACTGTATGGTCTTAGCCACCTTGCTGCAGCCCAGTTTCAGGGTCTTGGCAATTCTCTTATAGTCTAGCCCATCTTTATGTAGAGCAACAATTCTTTTGTTGAGATCCTCAGAGAGTTCTTTGGATGAGGTGCCATGTTGAACTTTCAGTGACCAGCATGAGAGAGTAAGAGCGATAACACCAAATTTAACACACCTGTTCCCCAATCACACCTGAGACCTTGTAACACTAAAAAGTCACATGACACTGGGAAAATGGCTAATTGGGCCCAATTTTGACATTTTCCCTTAGGGGTGTACTCACTTTTGTTTCCAGCGGTTTAGACATTAATGGCTGTGTGTTGAGTTATTTTGAGGGGGCAGCAAATTTACACTGTTATACAAGCTGTACACTCACTTCTCACTATTACATTGTAGCAAAGTGTAATTTTCTTCTTGTCACTTGAAAAGATATAATAAAATATTTACAAAAATGTGAGGGGTGGGGGGTGTACTCCCTTTTGTGAGATACTGTATATATATATATACACACACTCACAGTTGTGCTCATAAGTTTACACACCCTGGCAGAATGTATGATTTCTTGGCCATTTTTCAGAGAATATGAATGAAAACACAAAAACATTTCTTTCACTCATGGTTAATGTTTGGCTGTAGCCATTTATTATCAATCATCTGTGTTTACTCTTTTTAAATCATAATGACAACAGAAACTACCCAAATGACCCTGATCAAAAGTTTACATACCCTGGTGATTTTGGCCTGATAACATGCACACTAGTTGACCCAAAGGGATTTGAATGGCTATAAGGTAACCATCCTCACCTGTGATCTGTTTACTTGTAATTAGTGTGTGCGTATAAAAGGTCAGTGAGCTTCTGGACTCCTTACAGACCCTTGCATTTTTCATTCAGTGCTGCACTGAGGTTTCTGGATTCTGAGACATGGGGAAAGCAAAATAATTGTCAAAGAATCTGTGGGAAAAGGTAGTTAAACTGTAAAAAACAGGAAAGGGATATAACAAGATATCCAAGGAATTAAGTTTGCCAATCAGCAGTGTTCAAACTCTAATCAAGAAGTGGAAAATGAGGGGTTCTGTTGAAACCAAACCACGGTCAGGTAGACCAATTAAAATTTCAGCCACAACTACCAGGAAAATTGTTCGGGATGCAAAAAAAATCCCACAAATAACTTGTGGTGTGGCTGTTTCAAGATTCACAATAAGGAGGCACTTGAAGAAAGATGGGCTGCATTGTCGAGTCGCCAGAAGAAAACCATTACAACGCAAATGCCACAAAGTATCCCACTTACAATACGCCAAATAGCACAGAGACCACCCTGCGCCGTTTCTTTCATTTACTTTTATCTATATTACAGCCGCGATTGAGTTCATTTTTCCTTTACAAATGTAATTTTGCTCTGGCACATCAGACAGATGCGCCCTTTACTGACAGACTAAGGGGACCCCCCCAGGCACAATATTTAAAGGAATATTTCATTTTTATATTTTCACTTTAAGCATTATTAAAACCACTGCTCCTGAAAAAAAAGATTGGATTAAAAACTTTTTTTTTGCACTGATACATGTCCCTTAGGGCAGTACCCGGTCCCCATACACTTTTTATGGCAAAAACTTGCATATAAGCCTTTAAAATGAGCACTTTTGATTTTCCACGTTCGCATATTCGCACAAATTTTTTGTCTGTTGGGGGTGTTCTGCTGCGAACTGAATGGGGGGGGGGTGAATGTTCGGGCCATCCCTAATCCTCTCCATAGCGAAGAAAATGATACCATGGCATGCTGAGCTGTTACATTGTTGTACCCCTTGACTAATTCTCTCAATTAATGACAGTGGGACATGCATGCGTATCCTAAATGTTAGTCTAAAAGTAACAGTTGCAGACAATGATACTCTGTGTAACCAGCTTGAGAGTTTTGTTGTGCAATTATGGATAATAAAGCTATAATAGACTGTTCTGCGTTAACACAAGATTTTACTTCAGCCAGTAGTCAGTCACATGCAACTAGGCTTGCCCTTTAAAGCTTGATGCTTATCCTTCAAGGACATAACCTTCCACTTTAATTCTATCAAGAGGTAAAGATAGTAAAAGAGCGTAAAATCCGCGCTCGATGTAAATAAGGAAAAATAACAGCCACTTAACATACTGTAATGCCAGTTGATAAATAATAAAGAGAAAATAAGCAGCGCTCCAAATAATGCAACAATATAGAACATTCAGCTGTACAAAAAAGTGTCCATGTGCAAAATAGAACTCAATCTTAATAATGTAACACCAAACAATCATTAACAGTCCATAAAACTCCTTTCACACTGGAGCGCTGCAAAAACGGCCATTAAAACCCTGGTTTAATGGTGCTTTAGTGCCGCTTTTTCGGCACACTTTTTCTAACCACTTGCTGACCAGCCACTGTATACAGTTGTGCTCATAAGCTTACATACCCTGGCAGAATTTATGGCCATTTTTTAGAGAATATGAATGACACCACAAAAACATTTCTTTCACTTAGTGTTTGGCTCAAGCCATTCATTATCAATCAACTGTGTTTACTCTTTTTAAATCATAATGACAACAGAAACTACTCAAATGTCCCTGATCAAAAGTTTACATACCCTTGATCGTCACCTAGTGTTAACCCCTTCCCTGCCAGTGTCATTTATACATTGATCAGTGCATTTTTATAGCACTGATCAATGTAATAATGTCACTGGTCCACAAAAAGTGTTACTTGGGGTCAGATTTGTCCGCCGCAATGTCGCAGTCCCGCTGAAAGTCCCAGATTGCCGCCATTATCAGTAAAAACAAAAAAAATTAAAAGTTCCTAAATCTATCCCCTATTTTGTAGACACTATAACTTTTGTGCAAACGAATCAATATACACTTATTGCGTTTTTTTACCAAAAATATGTAGAAGAATATATATTGGCCTAAACTGATGAACAAATTCGTTTTTTTTCAATATGAAATATAATTTAACACCCAAAATGGGCAAGGACAAGTCAGTACAGGCACATTATGCAAACATAAACATAAATAAGGTCATACGAATTACTTTTTTTATATTTTTTTGGGATATGTATTATAGCACAAAGTAAAAAACATTGTTTTTTTTTCAAAATTGTCAGTCTTTTTTTGTTTATCCGGTTAACAACCGGCCCATAGCCACATGGCGGCTACAGGGCGGTTGCTTAACACTGGGAGGGCGCACAATGACGTCCTCCCAGAATCACGCACACTTGGGAACATCCTTCAAATGACGGAGCGATCACATATAAACAAGCCGGCGGAAGTTCCGGCTTTTCTCTCTCCTCTCTGCACTGATCGGTGCAGTGTGAGAGGAGAGGGGAGAGAGCAATGCAGCAGCGCTGTGGGCAGAGGATCTGAAGTGCCCACAGCGCTGCTATGTGCCAGGCTACACCCCCACCATCTATCCATGCTCACCCAGCCATCCTCACCCACCCAGCCAGCCAGCCATGCTCACCCACCCAGCCATCCATGCTCACCCAGCTATCCATGCTCACCCAGCTATCCATGCTTACCCACCCAGCCATCCATGCTCACCCAGCTATCCATGCTCACCCACCCAGCCATCTATGCTCATCCAGCCATCCATGCTCAACCACCCAGCTGTGCTCACCCATCCCCATCCGTGCTCACCCATCCCCATCCGTGCTCAGTCATCCCCATCCATGCTCACCCATCCCCATCCATGCTCACCCATCCCCATCCATGTTCAGTCATCCCCTTCCATGCTCACCCATCTCCATCCGTGTTTACCTATCCCCATCCGTGCTTACCCATCTCCATCTATACTCAGTCATCCCTATCCGTGCTCAGTCATCCCCAACCGTGCTCACCCATCCCCATCTGTGCTCTGTCATCCCCATCCGTGCTCACTCATCCCCATCCATACTCAGTCACCCTCATCCATGCTCATTCACCCCCATCCGTGCTCAGTCATCTCATCCATACTCAGTCATCCCATCCATGCTCATCCATCCCCATCCTTGCTCATCCATCCTCATCCATGCTCAGTCGCCCTCATCCATGCTCAGTCATCCCATCCATGCTCAGTCATCCCTATCCGTGCTCATCCATCCCCATCCATGGCTCATTTGTGCCTCATTCATGCTCATCCATACCACACATCTTATCTGTGATACATCCATGCCACTACAGTGCCCATCCATGCCACTATAGTGCCATCCGTGCCACTAGAGTGCCCATCCGTACCACTAAAGTGCCTATCCATGCCACTACAGTGCCTCACAATAGTGTAATAGGTAGTCAAATTAGATTTGCAATTTATGCCCCTAGAACACTTGACGGGGTGCTCCCTGCATGTTGGGCCTCTGTATGTGACCAGGCTGTGGAAAAGTCACACACATGGGGTTTCGCCATACTCAGGAAGAGTAGCAGAATATATTTTGGGGTTTCATTTTGCTATGTACATGCTATGTGTTAGAAATATTGTATAAATGGACAACTTACGTTTTCATTTTCTTTCCACATTTTCTGAAAAACTTGTGGAAAAAATGACATGTTCAAAAGACTCATTATGTCTCCTAGAATATACGCTGGGGTGTTTACTTTCTAAAATGGGGTAATTTTTTGGGCATTTCCATTGTCCTGGTGCTCCAGGGCCTTCAAAAGTGCAAGAGGTAGTCAAGAAATTAAATGTGTAATTTATGCTCCTGGAACGCCTGATAGCGCTCCCTACATGTTGGGCCTCAGTATGTGGCCAGGCTGTGTAAAAGTCTCACACATGTGGTATCGCCATACTCAGGAGGAGTAGTAGAATGTGTTTTGGGATGTAATTTGTGATATGCATATGCTGGATGTGAGAAATAACCTGTTAATATGACAATTTTGTGAAAAAAAAAAGAAAAAAAATCTTCATTTTGCAAAGAATTGTGGGAAAAAATGACAACTTCAAAAAACTCACCATGCCTCTTACTAAATATAAATATTCAGTATGCAGCACTAATAAGGTGATTATGTGATCGGAAGAGAGTCCAAATGATGGCATAAAACATATGCAAGTGGAGTCTCTGTTAAAGAGGAAGTAAACCCAGATGGGGTTTACTTCCTCTACATTCCCCTGTAAACTAGAAGCATAATGGGCTACTATGCACCGCATAGTAGCCCATTATATGTCACTTACCTGCAAATGAAGCCAGCGACATCCAGCGCTGTCCCCTGTGCTGGCGGTATCCATGTTCAGCCCCTCTTCCTTCCGGGGGCGCGACTCTGGCTCTTTGAGTTGCTGGAGTCGCGTGACGCCACTCCTGCTCATGCGCGCGGGAGCCGCCAGTCACGGCACGATCACAGTGAAGGAACGGCACAGAGGCCGTTTCTTCACTGCGCATGTGCCGAAATGACGTCAGCACAGCTAATACACTGCATATCTCCTGAACCGTACAGGTTTAGGAGATATGCAGGGCACCTACAGATAAGCCTTATTATAGGCTTACAGTGCCTTGCGAAAGTATTCGCCCCCCTTTGAACTTTGCGACCTTTTGCCACATTTCAGGCTTCAAACATAAAGATATAAAACTGTAATTTTTTGTGAAAAGTCAACAACAAGTGGGACACAATCATGAAGTGGAACGAAATTTATTGGATATTTCAAACTTTTTTAACAAATAAAAAACTGAAAAATTGGGCGTGCAAAATTATTCAGCCCCTTTACTTTCAGTGCAGGATCTCTGAATGATCCAATGTTGACCTCAATGACTAATGATGATAAATAGAATCCACCTGTGTGTAATCAAGTCTCCGTATAAATGCACCTGCACTGTGATAGTCTCAGAGGTCCGTTTAAAGCGCAGAGAGCATCATGAAGAACAAGGAACACACCAGGCAGGTCCGAGATACTGTTGTGGAGAAGTTTAAAGCCGGATTGGGATACAAAAAGATTTCCCAAGCTTTAAACATCCCAATGAGCACTGTGCAAGCGATAATATTGAAATGGATGGACACTCTCACACCTTCTCATAAGGTAAAGGAAGCAATCTCTCCCACAGAAGATGGCATTTAACAGGAAAAAATATATCTTATAGCGAAACTCCGTAGCAACATTCTCACACACACCCACCACCGATAGGAGGGAAACCCAGAGCCATTACCCAGTGCTGTAGAAAGACGCACACAACACCCCAGTGCCAGGCAAGTCTCTTTACCAAAATGCAACCAATTGTAAACAGATCCAGGAAAATCCTGTTACAGGTCGGGGGCATTCACTCACTCCAACCAGAGAAGGGGGTAGAATCTCACCAAAGAGCCTCACTCGAAGTATACCAGGAGAAATTAAATAAAAAACTCCACAGTGAAGCCCGTAAACAATCCGTATAAAATTTATTAAGGTTTCACTTACATCAATAAAGTAACAGGACAGCATTGTAAATACTTACTAAATACTTTGGAATGCCTACTTTCCATAAATGGGTCATTTGGGGGGTATTTGTACTTTCCTGGCATGTCAGGGTCTCAAGAAATGAGATAGGCAGTCAGGACATCAGGCGTGATCAATTTCCAGTTGACTGGCACCATAGCTTGTAGACTCTATAACTTTCCCAAAGACCAAATAATATACACTTATTTGTTTTGTTTTTTTACCAAAGATATGTAGCAGTATACATTTTGGCCAAAATGTATAAAGAAAAATGACTAATTTGCAAAATTTTATAACAGAAATGAAGAAAAATACATTTTTTCATTTATAGCACAAAAAATAAAAAACCCAGTTGTGATTAACCACTTCCCGACCGCGTGCCGTGTTTTCACGGCGGCAGTCGGGATGCTGAGCGCGAATCGCCGTAAAAACACGGCGATCTGCAAACAGCCGCTAGGGGGCGCACACGCCGCACTCCTGAGGAGTGTTCCCGCGGCTCGGGCGGACCCGATGTCCACCAGCGAGCCGCAATGAGCGGCCACAGGCAAAGAATGGGGAACCGCCGATGTAAACACGGCGGTTCCCCGCCCTGTCAGTGGGGCATGCATGATCTACTGATCCCTATCACTGGGATCAGTTAGATCTTTCATGCCCATGTTAGCCCAACCCCCCCACAGTAAGAACACACCCAGGGAACACAGTTAACCCCTAGCTCTCCCCCTGCAGGTTAACCCCTTCACTGCCAATGACATTTATACAGTAATCAGTGGACATTTAAATTTCTGATCGCTGAATAAATGTCATTGATCCCAAAAAAGTGTCAAAAATGTCCGACATGGCCGCTGCAATATCGCAGTACCGCTAAAAATTGCAGATCGCCGCCATTACTAGTAAAAAATAAAAAAATAAATAAAAACCGTAAACACGGCCACTTTTGCGCAAACCAATCAATAAATGCTGATTGCGATTTTTTTTAATCACAAATATGAGGAAGAATATAAATCGGCCAAAAACAAAAACCACACAGGTGATCAACTACCACCAAAAAAAATCTCTATTTGTGGGAAAAAAAGGATGTCAATTTTGTTTGGGTACAACGTCGCATGACTGCACAATTGTCAGTTAAAGCGATGCAGTGCTGTATCTCAAAAAATGGCCTGGTCATTAAGGGGGGTAAATCCTTTTAGGGCCGAAGTGGTTAAGGTCACATGACAACAGGACCTTAAAAAAAAAAAGACCCTTTTTGCGGCGCTTTCGAATCGCTTTTAAGAAGCTTTGGAAGCGCTGCCCATTAATTTCAATGGGCAGGGGCATTTTTGGGACGCTATTTAAAGAGCTCCAAACATGCCCCAAAGATGCTGCTTGCAGGGCTTTTTTTGCCACCCGCAAGCGCACCGCCCCAGTGTGAAAGCACCCATTCACATGAATGGGAGGCAGTTTTCAGGCACCTTTATTATTATTATTATACAGAATTTATATAGCGCCAACAGTTTGCGCAGCGCTTTACAATATAGAGAGAGACATTACAGCAACAGTACAATTTAAAACAAGAGGGGTAGAGGGCCCTGCTCCTGTGAGCTTACAATCTAAGGGGGGGGCTGGTGAAACAAAAGGTAGGAACTGTGGGGGATGAACTGATGAGGGGAGTAGAAGATTCCGTTGTTAGCTAGAGGCAGGATAGGCCTCCCAGAAGAGATGAGTTTTCAGGGATTGCCTAAATGTGGACAGAGTAGGAGATAGGCGGACAGATTGGGGTAGAGTGTTCCGGAGGATGGGAGCGGCTCTGGAGAAGTCATGGAGACGAGCATGGGAGGAGGAAACAAGGGAGATGGAGAGCAGAAGGTCTTGGGAGGAGCGAAGAGGAAGGTTTGGGTGATATTTGGAGATAAGTTTGGTAATGTAGCTTGGGGCAGAATTGTAAGTGGCTTTGTATGTCATGGTTAGGGTTTTGAATTTTATTCTTTGGAAAATGGGAAGCCAGTGGAGGGATTGGCAGAGAGGAGTGGTGGACACCGAGTGGTTGGTAAGGTGGATGAGTCTGGCAGCAGCATTCATGATAGACTGAAGAGGGGATAGCTTGCGGAGAGGTAGGCCAATTAGGAGGGAGTTACAATAGTCAGGGTGAGCGATAACAAGGGAGTGAATAAGTTGATAACAAGGGAGTTTATTAACAGGCCAAGGGAGGAGGTGTAAATGGAGAAGAGAAGGGGTCCAAGGACAGAACCTTGAGGTACCCCAACCGAAAGAGGAAGTGGAGAGGAGGAAACAGAGTTATAGGTCACACTATAGGAGCGCTCTGACAGGTAGGAGGAGAGCCAGGAGAGAGCAGAGTCTTGAAGGCCAAGGGGATGGTCAACAGTATTAAAGGCTGCAGAGAGGTCGAGTAGTATGAGTATGGAGTAGTAGCCATTGGTTTTAGCAGTTAGCAGGTCATTAGTGAGCTTTAGTAGGGCAGTTTCAGTGGAGTGTAGCAAGCGAAAGCCAAACTGTACGGGGTCAAGAAGGTTGTTGTCAGTGAGGTAGGAACTAAGACGGTTGTAGACTAAGTGTTCTAAAAGTTTTGATGCAAACGGGAGCAAGGAGATGGGTCTTAAGTTGTTCAGGATGGTGGGATCCAGTGAGGGCTTTTTAAGTATGGGGGTGATCAAGGCATGTTTTAGAGGGGAGGCGAAGGTGCCAGTAGAAAGGGAGAGATTGAAGATGTAGGTGAGGGAGCATAAGATAGAAGAAGAGGGTGACCATAATAGATGTGAGGGAACAGGATCCAGGGAACAGGTGGTAAGGTGGGCTTCTGAGAAATCTTTAGAGACCTCTTCGGTAGTAGCAAGGTCAAAAGAGGAGAGCGTTGAAAGTGAAGTTATATAGGGTATGTTACGTGGGTAAGATTTCTGGGCAGTGGAGATGTCCTCACAAATTGCATCAATCTTGTTTTTGAAGTGGTTTGCAATCTCTTGAGCAGTGAGCGAGTGACTGGGTGGAGGTGGTGGTGGAGAAAGTAGAGAGTTAAAAGTAGAGAAGAGACAACGAGGATTGGAGGACAGAGTATTAATGAGGATGACAAAGTAAGTCTGTTTGGCAGCATGGAGGGAAGAAGTGTATTTTAAAAAGGCAGATTTATATTGGGTGAACGCATGCTGGGATTTGGTTTTATGCCACACTCGCTCCAGTGCACGGCTCTCTTAAGGTTTCTGGTGTCGTCGGTCTGCCAAGGTTGTAATGGTTGAGGCCTGACATTTTGTGAAGTGAGAGGAGCAAGAGAATCCAGTGAGGATGAAAGAGAACTGTTGTAGATAGAGGTGGCCAGGTTAGGGCAAGATAGGGTTGAGATTTTGTCATGGAGGTGGTCAGTTGCAGAGTAGAAAAGAGAAGGAATAAAGTGGCGAAGGTTTCTGCAGGTAATTGTTTTCTGTTTGGTGGAGCAGGTGGTTAGAGACAAGCACAATGTGAAAGTGATGAGGTTATGGTCAGAAAGAGGAAAGGGGGTGTTGGTGAGGTTGTGGGGGGTGCAAAGATGGGAGTAGACAAGGTCAAGGGTATTACCATCAGAGTGAGTGGGGGACTGTGTCCATTGTGTAAGGTCAAAGAATGAAGTTAATTTGAAAAATTGGGATGCAGCTTGGCTGTTAACATTGGTGGGGATTTTGAAATCACCAAGGATAATAGTGGGTAATGTGGAGGAGAGAAAGTACGGTAGCCAGGCAGAGAAGTCATCAAGGAGGCATGACACTGGTCCAGGAGCTTTTTAGGCGCTATTTATAGCGAAGCCCATCACAATGTAAAAAAGTTTAAAGCGTTTGTTAACCCAAAAAAATAAAGATCCTGCTCCTTTAAAGCATTTTATACAGCACAGCGCTTGTGCTATGTAATTTGGCCCCCTGTAACACCTGGCTGATCCTGCCAGGTTCTGCCCTCCCCTCTCTGCTCTGACTCCAATAAAGCATGGCTGCCAAGCTGTGATATTGGAGTCAGTGCGTGTCTCATCATCTGCAGCCTGCACTGTGTGTCCTGTCTGCTCTATCCCCCTCTCCTCTCCCCCCTCCCCTCTCTGTCTCATAGCTCCGTGTCTGCACCACCCCCTCCTGTCCTGCTGCTTAAATTAGTGTTTATTTATTACAATCCAGTGTTTATTACTGTAATATCCCCCTATGACGGTGCTTTAGGGAAATAACGCTGTATATACTTGCTTTACTGAGTGCAGATCCATGCTGATTGATCCGTCACTTCAGTGGCGGCTGGTGAAGTTTTTGGATGGGGGCGCCAGGCCCCGCCCTTCCTTTTTGACGCCTCCTACTTATAATAAGCCCCACCCCTTATATAATCCACCCACTCCATCCCCTGTATTCCACATATTGTGTCAGGAGGAGTACACAGCTCATCATCACAGGGCACAGTATACAGCTCAGCATCACAGGACACAGTATACAGCTCAGCATCACAGGACACAGGATACAGCTCAGCATCACAGGACACAGTATACAGCCCTGGCATCACAGGACACAGTATACAGCTCAGCATCACAGGGCACAGTATACAGCTCAGCATCACAGGATACAGTATACAGCTCAGCATCACAGGACACAGTATACAGCTCAGCATCACAGGGCACAGTATACAGCTCAGCATCACAGGATACAGTATACAGCTCAGCATCACAGGACACAGTGTACAGCTCAGCATCACAGGTGGGGTAAATTTCAGCCAATATCACAGGTGGGGTAAATTGCAGCCAATATCACAGGTGGGGGTAAATTGCAGCCAATATCACAGGTGGGGGTAAATTGCAGCCAATATCACAGGTGGGGGTAAATTGCAGCCAATATCATAGGTGGGGGTAAATTGCAGCCAATATCACAGAAGGGGGTAAATTGCAGCCAGTATCACAGGAGGGGGTAAATTGCAGCCAGTATCACAGGAGGGGGTAAATTGCAGCCAGTATCATAGGAGGGGTTAAATTGCAGCCAGTATCACAGGTGGGGTCACTTATGCAGCCAATAACACAGGTGGGGCACTTATGCAGCCAATAACACAGGTGGGGGCAGTTATGTAGCCAGTGGCACAGGTGGGGGCAGTTTGCAGCCAGTGACACAGGTGGGGGCAGTTTGCAGCCAGTGACACAGGTGGGGTACATTGCAGAGATCCCCCCCGCACTTACCCCATCTAATAGCAGGATTGTTGCAGAGATTCGGCATGCGGAGAGCGCGATGAGTCTGCAGAGACTCGACATACGGAGAGCGTGCTGTCCCCCCTCGTCGGTCCCCGGGCTGTCATGGTCTCTGTGGGAGCGGAAGTCACGTCCGCTGCCACAGTGACTCGCCCCCAGCCACCGCATCCAATCACACTGAGCGGAGGCTCAGGGCAGCCAATCAAGCTATGCGTGTGCGGCTGTTCAGCGCACCCGCATAGCTTTTAATGGCTGACGAAATAGGCTCACTACTTGGCTGTCATGTGACAGCCAAGGAGCCGAAAAAAAAAAAGTCAATGCACTGGCGCCACCTGCAGAGGGGCGGGGCTGACTTTTTTTTTCTTCTTCTTTAGCCGGCGGGCGAGGCGGCGCCCAAGCGCCCCTCATACACCAGCCGCCACTGCATCACTTGTCTCCTCTCTCTGCCGTCACATGCAGTGGGCGGGGCCGCCTCTCCTCCTCTCCTCCTGACTGACCTCAGAGGGGAATCCCCAGCCCCGCCCACTGCATATGTCGAGCAGAGAGAGGAGAGAAGCGAAAGCTCAATCAGAGCAGGTCTGCACCCAGTAAAGCAGGTATATACAGCGTTATTTTCCTAAAGCACTGTCATAGGGGGATATTGCAGTAGTAAACACAGTGGATTATATAAAGAGGCACAGGTGGGTTAACAACTACTTTAATTTAAAAAATGGCTACAATTACCTTTATACAAAACATAGACAGCCATTGTTTTGTATAATAAAAGAGCAGCAGGCTGCCGACTTCGATCACTACCGCTGGTTAGCAGTCAGGCGTGCGTGATGTCATCACTGGTAGGCCACACCCTGATGCATTTCGTGATCAACCATATGTCTTCGGAGGATGGGCCGAGTGTAAACATTTACAGACAGTGATACTCTGTTTAACCAGCTTGAGAGTTTTGTTGTGAAATTATGGATAATAAAGCTAAAATAGACTGTTCTGAGTTAACACAAGATTTTACTTCAGCCAATAATAGTCCATCACATTCAACTAGGCTTGCCCTTGAGGCTGGGTTCACACTATGTGCAGTCGCAGGGCCACAGCAAGGAGTCCAGTGCATCCCCATTCACTGTTTCAGGTCTGAATTTTTGGCTGATTTCGGACCTGAAACGGAACCAAAGATGCACAGAACTCTTCTACAGGCTCCATTAAGAGCCAGTCACAGTCTCATGTCATGCGAATTGGATGTGGGGAAAGCCGCATTCAATTCGCAATAGTGAGAACCCTGCCTTAAAGCTCAAGATGTTTTGCAGCTTATCCTTCAAAGACATAACCTTCCACTTTAATTCTATCAAGAGGTAAAGATACAAGCTGTATACCTCATTAACCAGAGGATCTGAATATCTGCCAATATTACTTCCCGAGCCCCTCAAGCAGTATTAGCCAACATTAAAATTTGGTGAAGTAATATTATTTTAAGCGGAACTCACCTGTATCTGAGCACCAGCAACTGAAAACACTATTTATTCATTTTTCATTTTTAAAACACACTCATCTGTCCTTCCATGTCTCCATGCTTTGTTTTGTTGAGAACACCCCCTCCCCGTCCAATATTTCTAGGCACAGCCATCTTAACTAAGGGCCAACTTTTCAAGTAGCACTTACTTCTTGGAATCCATCTGCCCTTAGCTCAGACATGGAGGCAGGAGGGTATGTTTGGCTAAGAAAGCCCCTCCCAACTATAGATGAAAAAGAAAAATGCCCATGAAGACTCATGGGATGTATGACATCATTTTGGCCTAGGCCAGAAACCAGAAAACAACTGATGAAATGTGTAAAAAAAGAAAAAAAAAGTTTAAAAGTAAATATACCTTTCTATCTATTTACAATGTACAATGCTAACAGCATAAGGATTAAAAATAGTTAAAACAGTATTAAACTCAAAAGCAAATATTTATTATATTGCAGCTTACCAATTCTTAGATTTGATATCTGCATACATTTTCTTTTTTGAGCTTTATTTCATCTATTTTCATCTGGTGATCCAGCCAGGAAGTCTGTAATTTTTCAAAAGAACAATCTCTCTTCCTGATGTATTCGATTACAGGGATAAGACAAACGATTTAATGCTGATAGGGGTGCTTACAATGATTCGTTTTTAATTATTCATGAAAAACCTTTATCCCAAAAGGAAAAAAAAAATGTTGGCTGTAACTTATAATGATCTGGAGTTTGCCTTCAATTTGTTAGTGTATTCATACCTGCTAGTACATTTAACGTTCTCCTCCCCCCAGACTGACATGCTGCTGCCTGCTCTGCCCCCTGTGCTCTTTTATTTAGAGCGGGGCACTCTAATACAGGAGGTGTGTTACTGGCTAGGTCACCATGGAAAAACAGAGAGGAAAAAGCATAAAAAAACCCAAAACATGCATCCACCACATCCAATGATTGGTAAATGGAAACATATTACATTTTTGGTTTTGGTTTTAATACCCCTTTAATGTTGATTGAGAGAGTTTAGTTCCACTTTAACAGAGAAATGTGAATAGTCTTCTATTTTAAATTATTTTGACCTGAAAGTAGTATTGCTGTTACCCAAAAAATAACCAGATAGTATCAACATATTCATTAATCTGTGGTATAAAACTCTATTGATTCTCTATTTCAGATGTACTGATGGACTGCAAAAATAGACATATAAGGACCAAGTGGCACTTGGCGTACACTCTTATTAACAACCCTGCACTAATACTAAACAGAAAGCGGAGCTGCTGCCGTTCTATTACTGGTTCACAAACTCCGGAGGTTTTACAGAGGTTACTAGTCTCTGCTTTACAGTGCACTGGCAGAAAATGGATGCTACCAGAGAAAAATATGGAAAATTCAGCATCAACAGACCTTACTGTCCAGATAGAAACGGTTTCTGAATAGATGGTGAACTCAAACTCATTAAGGAATTATATGAACTCAGTTGATGAAGGCATCAAACGTTATTGGGGGGTGATCCAACTCAGAAGACACCTAGCACCATTGAACATTTCCTACATTAAAAAATAAAACAAAATATTTTGACCTCTACAAAAGCAAAGCTTCCTTATATGGAATGATGGGAACGGGACATGGGAGAAATTTAGATGCTGCAGAATGGCATAGATTGGTCCAGGGAGCTTTGAAATCGATCATAAATACATCTCTGATCGAAGCGAACTAGAAGGTCTTACTGCGGTAATACATGGTCCCTGCTAGATGTGCCCAGAGGGTATCAAGGGCCTTCCCCCTATGTTTTAAAGGGTGTGGACAAGATGGAACAGTGTATCATACCTATTGGACGTAACCAAAAATCTGCAGGTTTTGTATTTGCACCTATAACTTTACCTATTCCCTTTACAGGGAATAACCTAACCAAATATCCGTGACAGACATTACTTAGCCACCCCACAGAGGGGGCCCCGAGGCCCACCCAGCACTTAATAGCATTTATCTTTATAGTGGCTAGGATTACGATAGCATGATCTTAGAAATCCCTCACAATACCCTTCAGTTTTTAAAAGGCCAAATTGTCCTGGATAATGTTCAATGAACGTGTCTCTGCCATTCTGCAATATAAGATGCCCAGATTTGAAAAAAACTTGGGATCCCTGGATCACTTACCTGAAGGGGACCACTTCACCGTGATCCTAGTGAACCTTTTAGAGCTGCAGGGGGTGCTTGCTGCTTTTTCTCTTTTCCTTTCTTTTTCCTCCTCTTACCTCCTCCTCTTCTGTATTACCCATTTCTAAACGTTTGGAAAGGGCCATGAGACTGCAGGACGGTCACCATGGACCATATTTCCTGCCTGAGAGCTGATTATTTGGTTTGAGAGGGTCTGATGGAATTAAGTTGGGGTGTCCCCTTACCTTTTGGGAGGGAGACCCCCAGATCAGCAGACTCTCTTTGGCGAACATGATATTTAATATTCAGGAATACAGTTACAGCCCTAATTTTTCATATGCTCGACTCTATGCATATGAGAGTGTGTGTAAGCTATGCTATTGTACTTTTCTTGTATTATACCATTTTACTTTTGTATTGTTAAAACTTTAATAAATTGGAAAAGAAAAAAAAAAAACTGAAAAGGTTGTTTTATTTACTTTAGTTTTGAAAATGTCCTTGGATTTTGGAAAGATGCTTATTATAAAATGGATTACCGTGCTTACACTAAAATAACCATTGTATTCATACAACTGGTGCCTAAAAGTTCATGTAGATTACACAAGGGGAGAGGAAAGTGATTCTCAAAAGGGGTCCATACCTCAAGGGTAAGAGGTGGGAGACAGACTATGGAGTACTCCAAAAATTTAAACTTTATTGAAAATAATGAAAAAACATATCAATGTGAAATACATTCACTGTCAAGTAAGCAATGTACATTGCTTACTTGACAGTGAATGTATTTCACAGTGATATTTTTTTTCATTATTTTCAATAAAGTTTACATTTTTGGAGTACTCCATGGTCTGTCTCCCACCTCTTACTCTTGAGGTATGGACCTCTTTAGAGGATCACTTTCCTCTCCCCTTGTGTAATTTATCAGTCTTGGTCCGGACGGGTGAGCTCCATCCTGCACTGGATGAGTCGGAACTCCATATAGACCTTATCAGATGATTATCCTGATATATGATCTATGTCCCCAATTCCTCCTGTCCCCTACCCCTCATGATTTAAAAGTTCATGTACCCTGGGATTTGCAGATGAAGTGCTTTATTCCTTGTACAAATTAGAACAACGGCAAAAGCATCTCAGAGGAGCTGCATACAATTATCTGCATTTGGTTTGCTCCTACCTCCGGCAAACCATTGGACTGCAAAAGAAAGCCAATACACAACGGATATGGGCTCTACCTGTCACCATACAAACTAAATTGTCAATTATTATTATTGCATGAAACATACCACTTATACCTCTCTAAATATATAACTTAGCTCCCAATTGTTGAAATATAATCAAAATCTTTATTCCATATAGATTAAAAATTATTCCACAAACAACTTATAAATATATTTGGTTAAAACAACCTGCTGCCCCAACTCCGCCCATACAACCTATAATATTAAGGTATAGATGTATACATAACGTTTTCAAAAGACATAGAATAACAAAAAATTGTTATCAAATACTTACCGTAATTTTCCTTTCCTGGCCCATCCTCACGTCAGCACACAACAGGTTAAAACCTCACTGGAGCACCTGTTTCTAGCTAAATAAAGACAGCCACTCTCCCAATGAAAGTGTTCGATAAACTAGCCTGCAACAGGCCACAAGGGAGGGAGTCCTGTGCTGATGTGAGGATGAGCCAGTAAAGGAAAATTCCAGTAAGTATTTGATAACAATTTTCCGTTTTCCTGGCCCACCTCACATCAGCACACAACGGGATATATCATAGCTGAATTAACGGGTGGGAGAGAACAAATGAAAAGAGACAATCAAAGAAAATCCCAAGGCAGAGGCAATGATGACATTGCAGAGCTCTTATAATACCACACCTGTACAATGTCAATGCTGTTTAAGCATCATTTTGCCCGTGGTCCAGCACACAGGGCACCCAGTTTTTGTGAGGGTTTACCATCCAACATTCAGGGTCTTCCAACTGAACATGGAGCGGTAGGTTCAGCAGGGGGCATATACTTGCAGCAAACAAAGTACTTTTACCAACCGCAATCAACAGGTGGCCTGACCAAAAAAGAAGAACACTTTAGTTGGGGGAGGGGCTGTCTTTTATTTAGCTAGGAACAGTTGGTCCTGTGGGGCTCCAGAAGAGGTGTTAACCTGTTGTGTGCTGACGTGAGGTGGGCCAGGAAAGCAACATTTTTTGAGGTGGTCACCAGAGAGAATATAAAAAAAAATATGAAAAAAGTATAATGAAAAAGAAAAAACTTTCCAGAAGACAAATAAAGTTTGCGGTAAAAGCCCACTGTAGCTGCATCAAACTGGCTCTGCTTCAAAGATGAAAATTATGAACACTTTGTCAAATCATAGTGCTGAATATTCCATAGGTAAGTGGATATAATTCAAATTTTGGAACAGAATGTACATCCTTTCAATGTAGTCGACAGATAACTGATCGATTCTCCAAACCATGGTCTAGAGGAGGAGACACAGGGGGATGGGGACACATAGTCCTCTGATGGTCAAAGATTGTTCACACTGCTCAACCCCAGTAAACTCCCTCACACTGATGATATTAATGGGTGCTCGTTGTGCAGACAGATATCTCCTAGTCTAGAGGAGGTAAATGAGCTTGTATTAACATATCTGATCCATATTTCCTTTTATAAAGGCACAGATTCTTTTTCCTCACAGGGTATCTGCTCTGCTCCCACATATGTTATCAGAATGCAAGTGAATAAACGTTCAAAGCACAACATCTCTCATCACTCACAGCAAGATATATCCTGGATTACTCATTACTGAAAGTCCATAGAAATCCATACTCTCTATTCAAACGGATATATTTCCCATACAGCCAATGCATGCAGTATAAAGAACCCTCATGAAGAAAAGTTCAATACTTATCAAATAGTATGCAGTTCATTTAATTTCATGCAGTATATCCTTTGTTCAATAGGTGGAGGAGGGAGGCAAGATAGTCATGTCTGACTGGTTTCACCAGCACACCCGGCTGCTTCAGAGACAAACAACTGTGGCATGGTGTTCCTTATATATGTAAAAACTCAAATAAGAATCAAGGGAATCTTTTGTGAAATGATATTGGTAATGTGCTATTTCGTTCTATCATATAGGTACAATATTCACACCTGCCACCAGTGGCGCCTGGTGAAATTTTAGGATGGGGGGTGCCAGACCCCGCCCTTCCTCTTTGACCCCTCCCACTTCTCATAAGCCCCACTCCTTATAGTTTTCACCCCTTGTGTCAGGAGTATACAGCCCAGCATCACCAGATAGGGTATACAGCATCACCAGATAGGGGTATACAGAGTCACCAGATAGGAGTAAACAGAGCCCCAGATAGGAGGATACAGAGTCACCAGATAGCAGTATACACTTACAGAGTCACCATATAGCAGTATACAGAATAACCATATAGCAGTATACAGAGTCACCATATAGCAGTATATAGAGTCACCAGATAGGGGTATACAGAGTCACCATATAGCAGTATACAGAGCCCCAGATAGCAGTATACAGAGCCCCAGACAGCAGTATACAGAGCCCCAGATAGGGTATACAGTCACCAGATAGGGTATACAGGGTCCCAGATAGGGTATACAGGGTCCCAGATAGGGTATACAGAGCCCCAGATAGGGTATACAAGGTCCCTGATAGGGTATACAGTCACCAGATAGGGTATAAAGTTACCAGATAGGGTATACAGGGTCCTGGATAGGGTGTACAGTGACCAGATAGGGTAAACAGGGTCCCAGATAAAGTATACAGAGCCCCAGATAGGGTATACAGGGTCCCAGATAGGGTACACAGTCACCAGATAGGGTATACAGGGTCCCAGATAGGGTATACAGAGCCCCAGATAGGGTATACAGGGTCCCAGATAGGGTATACAGTCACCAGATAGGGTATACAGGGTCCCAGATAGGGTATATAGTCACCAGATAGGGAATACAGGGTCTCAGATAGGGTATACAGTCACCAGATAGGGTATACAGGGTCCCAGATAGGGTATACAGTTACCAGATAGGGTATACAGGGTCCCAGATAGGGTATACAGTTACCATATAGGGTATACAGAGCCCCAGATAGGGTATACGGGGTCCCAGATAGGGTGTACAGTGACCAGATAGGGTATACAGAGCCCCAGATAGGGTATACAGGGTCCCAGATAGGGTATACAATTACCAGACAGGGTATACAGGGTCCCAGATAGGGTATACAGAGCCCCAGATAGGGTATACAGGGTCCCAGATAGGGTATACAGTCACCAGATAGGGTATACAGGGTCCCAGATAGGGTATATAGTCACCAGATAGGGAATACAGGGTCTCAGATAGGGTATACAGTCACCAGATAGGGTATAATGGGTCCCAGATAGGGTATACAGTTACCAGATAGGGTATACAGGGTCCCAGATAGGGTATACAGTTACCATATAGGGTATACAGAGCCCCAGATAGGGTATACGGGGTCCCAGATAGGGTGTACAGTGACCAGATAGGGTATACAGAGCCCCAGATAGGGTATACAGGGTCCCAGATAGGGTATACAATTACCAGATAGGGTATTCAGGGTCCCAGATAGGGTATACAGAGCCCCAGATAGGGTATACAGGGTCCCGGATAGGGTGTACAGTGACCAGATAGGGTAAACAGGGTCCCAGATAGAGTATACAGAGCCCCAGATAGGGTATACAGGGTCCCAGATAGGGTATACAGTCACCAGATAGGGGTATATAGAGCCCCAGATAGGGTATACAGTCACCAGATAGGGATATACATAGGGTATGCAGGGTCCCAGATAAAGTATACAGAGCCCCAGATAGGGTATACAGGGTCCCAGATAGGGTATAGAGTCACCAGATAGGGTATACAGAGCCCCAGATAGGGTATACAGGGTCCCAGATAGGGTGTACAGTGACCAGATAGGGTAAACAGGGTCCCAGATAAAGTATACAGAGCCCCAGATAGGGTATACAGTATCCCAGGTAGGGTACACAGTCACCAGATAGGGTATACAGGGTCCCAGATAGGGTATACACAGCCCCAGATAGGGTATACGGGTCCCAGATAGAGTATACAGTCACCAGATAGGGTATACAGGGTCCAAGATAGGGTATACAGAGACCCAGATAGGGTATACAGGGTCCCAGATAGGGTATACAGTCACCAGATAGGGTATACAGGGTCCCAGATAGAGTATACAGAGCCCCAGATAGGGTATACAGAGTCCCAGATAGAGTATACAGAGCCCCAGATAGAGTATACAGAGCCCCAGATAGGGTATACAGGATCCCAGATAGGGTATACAGTCACCAGATAGGGGTATACAGAGCCCCAGATAGGGTATACAGTCACCAGATAGGGGTATACATAGGGTATGCAGGGTCCCAGATAGGGTATACAGGATCCCAGATAGGGTATACAGTCACCAGATAGGGTATACAGTGTCCCATATAGGGTATACAGGGTCCCAGATAGGATTTACAGAGCCCTAGATCTGGGCTTGCGGTGGCCCCCCGAAGTCAGGACAAGTCTCGCACTTACCCCATCTAATAGGCAGGCAGGAGTGTGTAGAGATTGGCTTGCAGAGAGCGGGCTGACACTGTGCAGAGCTTCGCTTGCGGACAGCATGCTGGAGTGGATGGTCTGCGGCGTGGGAGTTGGGACTGAAACCCGGTGGAGCCGGTATATTGGCTTTTTTTTTTTCCTTGGCTCCTGTCAGCAGACAGCAAGGAGCCAAGGAAAAAAAAAAAGTCAATATACCGGCGCCTCCTGTAGGGGGTGGTGCTGACTTTTTTAAATATTCCTGGCTATGCTCTCTTTCGGAAAGACAGGGTAAAACGGAGGTGTGGTGGTGTCTGTCTCTGTGTGAGAAGTGATCTCAAAGTGAGTGTAAAAGAGCACCTAGTTGATGGAGAGTGTGATGAGTCTGAAGCATTATGGGTAGATCTGTATATGGGTGTGCACACTACAAAGGTTATCATTAAGGATGGGCTCGAGCTTGTTCGGAACCGAACGTGCCCGAGCCCGCTAGGAAGTGAACTCTGCACTCCGCTAATCAGAGGCAGTGAGACATTTCCCCGATGCGCGGCTGCAGCGATCGGGGAACGTCTCACTTCCTGTGATTAGAGCAGTGCAGGGTTCACTTTCTGGCGGGCTCGGGCATGTTCGGTTCAGAACAAGCCCGAGCCCATCCTTAGATATCATTGGAGTTTGTTATAGACGTTCCAGTGTTAAAGAAGAGGTGGAGACTCAGCTCCTTGCACAGATGGAAAGGGCTGCAAGGGCAAGGACAGTGATAATAATGGGGGATTTTAACTTCCTGGATATTAACTGGAGTAATAGCACTGCTGGGACAGTTAAAGGACAAACATTTATAAAACTAGGACAATTTTATGATCCAATTTATTGAGACCCAAACTAGGAATGACGCTTTGCTGGACCTGGTAATCTCAAACCATGCAGAGCTTATTACCAATATTCATATAAAAGAATATCTGGGTAACAGTGACCATAACACGATTTCATTTAATGTAAGCTGCAAGCAACAAACACATACGGGAAAGATAAAAACACTTAACTTTAAGAGAGCAAATTTTACAAGGATGAGGGCTGCTCTCCAGGAAGAACTCAGAACAGAAATGGGAACTTTTCAAAAAGACTGCATGTGAACTCACTGCAAAGTATATTCCCATGGGCAATACGTTTAAAAGGCTAAAAATAAAACCTATGTGGCTCACGGCCAAAGTTAAAAAATTTATAAATTATAGGAAAAGTGCATTTAAAAAATAGAAAAATGAAGGAACACTATCATCTTTTAAATGTTACAAAGAATATAACAGAATATGTAAAAAGGAAATCAAGGATGCATAAATTCAAAACAAGCAAAAGATTGCAAGAGATAGTAGGAAAAACCCCAAAAATTCTTCAAATATATTAATAGTAAAAATGTCAGGTCTGAGCATGTAGGCCCTTTACAAAATCATCTAGAGTGTGTGACTGGGGACAAAGAGAAGGCAAACTTATTAAATACTTTCTCCAGCTCTGTGTATACAAACGAGCATGGAGGAGCTCATGTCCATAATGGCTCAAAAGTGAAATGGTCCAGAAGTATTTAGACAGAATAAAGGTAGATAAAGCACCTGGACCAGATGGCATCCACTCGCGAATCCTAAAAGAAATTAGCTGTGACATTTCAAAGCCATTGTATCTAATTTTTAGGGACTCCTTAACCACTTACCAACCGGAAGGTTTTCCAGCTTTACGACCAGAACACTTTTTGCGATTCGGCGCTGCGTCGCTTTAACTGACAATTGCGCGGTCGTGCGACGTTGCCCCCAAACAAAATTTGTGTCCTTTTTTCCCACAAATAGAGCTTTCTTTTGGTGGTATTTGATCGCCACTGTGTCATTTCTGATAACCGCTATAAACAAAGGAAAAGAGCGACCATTTTGCAAAAAAACCCAAATTTCTTACTTTTTGCTAAAATTCTAATCCAAAAAAAAATATAAAAAAACATTTTTTTCACCGTTTTTGGCCGATTTATATAATTCCTCATATTTGTGATAAAAAAAAATTCGCAATCGGCGTTTATTGATTGGTTTGCGCAAAAGTGGCCGCATTTACGGATGATGAGAATTAATTTCTGGGGTTTTTATTTTTATTACATTTTTTACTAGTGATGGCGGCGATCTGCTATTTTTAGCGGTACTGCGAAATTGCAGCGGACATGTCGGACATTTTTGACACTTTTTTGGGACCAATGACATTTATTCAGCGATCAGAAATTTAAATGTACACTGATTACTGTATAAATGTCATTGGCAGTGGAGAGCTAGGGGTTAACTGTGTTCCCTGGGTGTGTTCTTACTGTGGGGGGGTTGGGCTAACTTGGGCATGAGAGATCTAACTGATCCCAGTGACAGGGATCAGTAGATCTTCCATGCCCCTACTAACAGAGCGGGGAACCGCGGTGTTTACATCGGCGGTTCCCCGTTCTTTTCCTGTAGCCGCTCATCACGGCTCGCCGGCGGACATCGGGTCCGCCCGAGCCGCGGGCACACTCCCCAGGAGTGCGGCGGGTGCGCGCGCCCCCTGGTGGCTGATTGCAGATTATTTACGGCGATTCGCGCTCAGCATCCCGACTGCCGCCGTGAAAACACGGCGTGCGGTCGGGAAGTGGTTAATGACTGTAATAGTGCCACTGGATTGGCGTAGGGCCAATGTGGTGCCAATATTTAAAAAGGGATCAAAGTCTTTACCAAGTAACTATAGACCTGTTATTTTAACCTCTATAGTTGGGAAGATACTGGAGAGTTTAATAAGACCATGTAGATGAATCCTTGTTGGAAAAAAATGTTTTAAGCAAGAGACAGCATGGATTCATGGAAGAAAGAAGTTGTCAAACAAACCTGATTTCTTTTTATGAGGAGGTAAGTAAAACCTTGGACAGAGGGGTGGCTGTGGGCGTGGTATACTTGGATTTTGCTAAAGCGCTTGACACCGTTCCCCATCCCCACAAACGGCTAATGTGTAAGGTAAAGTCTACAGGCTTGGAAAGATCAGTTTGTAAATGGATAGAAAACGGACTAAAAGACCAAATTCAGAGAGTAGTGGTTAATGCAGAGGTCCATCCAAACTAAAAAAATCATACAGTAGCTGGTGACTTTTAATAATAGGACACATACCTCTCCTGGAGACCAGTGAAGTCGGCACCCGCCGCAGATCTTCAGATCGAGGGTCGGGTGCAGCCGCGTCCATTGCGGGTGAGGGAACCCAGACATGTAGCATTACAGCTTCACGCCGGGCACTGTACTGCTCATGCGCGTGGCTCCGCCAGTAGCAGAGCAAGGAGGGAGGAGGGAGCTGGGCTGCTGACGTCAGCGGCCGCGGCTGCTGGCCCGAGCTCCTGGTTGTGTGGAAAAGGACACCTGTCTAAAGACAGGTGTCCTCTTCCCCCTCCCCCCAAAAGGTGCCGTATGTGACACCTGAGGGGGGGAGGAATCCAATCAGCTTGTGAGCTGGAACTCCGCTTTAATGATTCTTACTCTGAATGGTCTAAAGTTATCAGTGGTGTACCCCAAGGTTCAGTGTTGGGGCCCTTACTTTTCAATATATTTATAAATGATATAGGGTCTGGGATTAAAAATGCCATTTCAGTGTTTGCAGATGGCACCAAGCTATGCAATGGAATAACGTCCTTACAGGATGTCTCCAACTTACAAGCCGACCTCAATGCACTGTTTAATTGGGCGACTATGTGGCAAATGAGGTTTAATGTTGATAAATGTAAAGTTATGCACTTAGGGGCTAAGACTATGCATGCATCATACATACTAGGGGGAGTACAATTGGGGGAATCCATACTGGAGAAGGATCTGGGCGTTTTGGTAGATCATAAGCTTAATAACTGCATGCAATGCCAAGCTGCGGTTTCCAAAGAGAGCAAAATCCTTTCTTGTATTAAGAGAGGTATGGACTCCAGAGATAGAGACATTATTTTGCCCCTGTACAAATCCTTAGTAAGACCTCATCTGGAATATGCAGTTCAGTTTTGGGCACCAGTTCTCAAAAAGGATATCGGGGAACTGGACAAAGTGCAGATAAGGGCAACCAAACTAATAAGATGCATGGAGGAGCTCAGCTATGAGGAAAGATTAGCGGCGCTGAATTTATTCTCTCTTGAGAAGAGGAGATTAAGGGGGGATATGATCAACATGTACAAATACATAAGTGGTCCATATAGTGAACTTGTTGTTGAGTTATTCACTTTAAGGTCATCACAAAGGACAAGGGGGCACTCTTTACATCTAGAGGAAAAAAGATTTAGGCCTCATACACACGGACGTTTTTTGACGCTGACGTTTTCTGGCGTTTTTTGCAGCTCTCCATGTTAGTCAATGGCCCCATAAAAATGCAGACATTTTTAAGCTGTAGAGGGCATCGGCGTTAGTGAGCTGAAACTAGAACCCACGATCAGCGCGTACTGAGGCTGTAACGTTTTGGCGCTTTTTGACGCTGACGCCACAAAATGCTCACTAACGCCGACGTTTTTAGGTTGAAAAATAGCAGAGGATTTTTTTTTTTAAAGACGCCTATTGACACCGACGCTCACTAACGCCGATGCATAACGCCGTCGGGCCCGACGTTTTGTTTATTTTGTCAGATACGCCCGTGTGTATGAGGCCTTAATCTCCAAATACGGAAAGGTTTCTTCACACTGTGAAAATGTGGAATAGACTCCCACCAGAGGTGGTTCTGGTCAGCTCAGTAGGTTGCTTTAAAAAAAGGCCTGGATTATTTCCTTAATGTAAATAATATAACTGGGTACTAACATTTTTTGGTAAAGTTCATCCAGGGAAAATCCGATTGGCTCTTGGGGGATCAGGAAGGAATTTTTTACCCCACTATAGCAAATTGGATCATGCTTTGCCTTCCTCTGGATCAACTGTGGGTAAAGGATTGTGTATATGGGATTGTGTGGTTATATATATATTTTCTTTTTTTTTATTGGTTGAGCTAGATGTACTTGTGTCTTTTTTCAACCTGGCTAACTATGTAACTATGATGAGAGCTCCAGGTACCCTCTCAGCATGCACGCTTGCAGCACACCCACGGCCTCCAAGCACAGGAGCGGGTTCCTTCCAGCTGTCCATCACTCCCCTGAGCCAGAAGAAGAACAGAACACCGCAGCAACCCCCTCCCGTGCGGGGTGGGTGCTGGGCTGGTCAAAAGGAGAAACCTACAGTGAGGGAAAAAAGTTTTTGATCCCCTGCTGATTTTGTATGTTTGCCCACTGACAAAGAAATGATCAGTCTATAATCTTAATGGTAGGTTTATTTTAACTGCAAGAGACAGAATAAAAACAAAAATATCCAGATAAATGCATTTAAAAAAGTTAGAAATTGATTTGCATTTTAATGAGTAAAATAAGTATTTGATCCCCTAGCAATCATCAAGATTTCTAGCTCCCCGGTGTCTTCTATACAGGTAACGAGCTGAGATTAGGAGCACTCTCTTAAAGAGATTGCTCTTAATCTCAGCTTGTTACCTGCATAAAAGACACCTGTCCACAGAAGCAATCAATCAGATTCCAATCTCTCCACCATGGCCAAGACCAAAGAGCTGTCCAAGGATGTCGGGGACAAGATTGTAGACCTACACAAGGCTGGAATGGGCTACAAGACCATCGCTAAGCAGCTTGATGAGAGGGTGACAACAGTTGGTGCAATTATTTGCAAATGGAAGAAGCACAAAATAACTGTCAATCTCCCTCGGTGTGGGGCTTTGTGCAAGAATCAGCCCAGAACTACATGGGAGAATATGGTCAATGATCTCAAGGCAGCTGGGACCATAGTCACTAAGAAAACAATTGGTAGCACACTACGCCCTGAAGGACTGAAATCCTGCAGCACCCGCAAGGTCCCCTGTTTAAGAAAGCACATGTACAGGCCCATCTGAAAATTGCTAATGAACATCTGAATGATTTAGAGAAGGATTTGGAGAAAGTGCTGTGGTCAGATGAGACCAAAATCAAGCTCTTTGACATCAACTCAACTCGCCGTGTTTGGAGGAGGAAAAATGCTGCCAATGACCCCAAGAACACCATTCCCACCCTCAAACATGGAGGTGGAAACATTATGCTCTGGGGGTGTTTTTCTGCTAAGGGGACAGGGCAACTTCACCGCATCAAAGGGACGATGGGCGGGGCCAATAAAATCAGTTCCTCACCTCATGCCAAGGTACTAGGTGTAATCCTATACTATGACCTGTCCTTTCGGCTCCTAATCCAATCACTATCCAAATCGTGCAGACTTCACCTCCGAAACATCTCCAAAAAAAGCCCCTTTCTAACCGTTGACACCACTAAGCAACTTATCCACTCCCTTGTTATCTCTCGCCTTGACTATTGTAACTCCCTCCTCATTGGCCTACCTCTCCGCAAGCTATCCCCTCTTCAGTCTGTCATGAATGCCACTGCCAGACTCATCCACCTTATCAACCGTTCAGTGTCCGCCACTCCTCTCTGCCAATCCCTCCACTGGCTTCCCATTGTCCAACTAATAAAATTCAAAACACTTACAATAACATACAAAGCCATTCACAATTCTGCCCCGAGCTACATCACCAATCTTATCTCCAAATATCACCCAAACCGTCCTCCCAAGACCTTCTGCTCTCTAGCTCCCTTGTCTCCTCCTCCCATGCTTGTCTCCAGGACCTCACCAGAGCCTCTCCCATCCTCTGGAACTCACTACCCCAACCTGTCTAGTTATCTCCTACTCTGTCCACTTTTAGGCGATCCATGAAAACCCATCTCTTCAGGGTGGCCTTTCTTGTATTCAGCTAACAACCAAATCTTCTACTCCCCTAATCAGTTCATACCTCACAGTCCCTACCTTTTGTTTCACCGGCACCTCCCTCTTAGATTGTAAGCTCGCAGAAGCAGGGCTGCTCTAACCCTCTTGTTTTGTATTGTACTGTTGGTGTATTGTCTCCCTTTACATTGTAAAGCACTGCGCAAACTGTTGGCGCTATATAAATCCTGTATAATAACAATAATAATACCACCTACCAACCAAGTCGCTTCAGGCCATGGTTGCATGTTCACCTCGTCACATAGAATGTAGGGTTAATAGGTCTGCACTACATGTGGAGACACCAAGGGACTTACCAGACTGTAGCTTTGGGGGTGGAGCCCTGGAGCAAAAGATAGGGTAATACAGTAGACTAAACAAGCATTTCACTCCCTCCTGCAGTGTGGTTGCCCCACTACAGGGGTATATTTTATCTAATTACTGGAGCTCAGCTTTAAGCGTAGGATCTGATCTCAAGCAGGATGAAAAAGTATATTGCAGAGACCAAGATCATTATTGGTGACAATCTGGGTGTCAGAGAACAATCCGAAGAAGAACTGGCATATCGGTCAATGGCCAGCAGAATCATGCATTGATGAACTGAAATTCGCCAAGGCTAATGCGTGACAGATTCTGGCGCCAAGCGGCCTATTTAAAGGTGCAGCAGCAACCACTACTTGCTGGATGATTGTCAGTCCCCCGTGTTCCTGTACCTTGTGTATCCTGATCTTGGACCTTCTGTTACCGACCTGGCTTGCCTTTTGACCTGATTCACCTTGATTCCTGGCTCTGATCCCTTGCTTGAACTCCTGGCTTGCTTCTGCTTCATCCCCTTTGATTGACCTTGGCTTGGCTCACTGACCCTGTTTACCCATGTATGACCCCGGCTTGTTCCAGTTTCTGCTACCTGCCTATGATACTGATTGATTCACCGTGTATGACCCTTGGCCTGGCTTCTGGTTCTGCTTCCTGCTTTGCCTGGCTGCCAAGTACACCCAGAAACTGCTAAGGATAGCTGCCCTACAGAGCATCCTGCCTGTTCCTGCTACCATCCGGTGATCAGCTCTGCAGACTGCTAAAACTAACAGCCTGTGCTTCTTTGGGTACTGCATTCCCTGCATCGCCTCCAGGGGTGTTCAGTACTTAGCCGCATGGGGAGCCCTCTCAGCACTTCAGCCTCTAACCAGGTACGTGAACACTGGGCTACCAAATCAAGGCATCTAGGGGAGAAAAAAAAAGACCATCTAGAAGAGCAATCTGACCCAAAACACTAAAAAATAGAAGAGGATGTCATTGTACAGTAATAATCAAAAGGAAAGTTATTTTGGAAAAAAAAACCACTATTTGCATATGCAGCAGATCAGTTATTGCAATGTACAAAAATTACTCACATGTTCTCCTGGATGAACTTCTTAATTTTATGTGCTGTAATTTTCTCATCTGCTGGGAAGGAAACAGTGCTATCTTCAAACTTGTTTCCAAGACAAGGTAGACAGAACAGAACTACACACCTACGAAAATCATAAAAGGTTAATGGATTTATATAATCAGCTTCTGTTTCATAATTCCTCTGCAAGTCAGATGGGTGCACTTACTCTTCATTTGAGTCACATTTATTCACCAGCTCACCGATATCCGTGTGAGCAAACCAGTAATTCTCCCTCAGAGTGTTGTCAGCCTTCTGGAACTTCTGATGGGGATTGCTGTACAGATCACAGAAGAAGCCTGCAATGGAATGGACACTTTTTCGTACTGCTTTTTGTCATTAATACATTTTCTAGAGAGCTGAGAGATTTCGTGCCGGTTCACACTGGGGCAGCTTCAAAGTTGCCCAACTCTCGTCTGACTTTGAAGCCGCCCCGTACATCGCGACTTCAGTGCAGCTTGCAAAACGGCTTCTGTATAGAAGTCAATGCAAGCCGCTCCAAATTCATCCCTAAGTATTACAGGATCCTTTTTCTAAGACTTGAGTTGAGCTGACAAGTCGCCTGACAGGTCGCCCCAGTGTGAACCGGCACTTACATTCACCAACTACTGAAGTAGTTCTAATATTTGGAATATTTTGTAGAAGTATTCACAATTTGTACTAAACCTGCATGTTATATGAATTTAACCCCTTCCCTATGCATATAGATGGCAGCACAGAGATGGGCCTTATTCCAAGTGTGTTGCCATTGTGTGTCAGGAGTACACTGCCAGCATGGTCACTGACAGCTCTTGGTCTGAGTTATGATCAGCAGCCAGTAAGATTGACATATTTGTTATTTTAATAGAAAAAAAAACAAACAAATTTTTACAATTACTTTAAGCTTTGACAAAACAAACCTGGAAGCCGATTGGTTTCTATGCAGAGCTACACCAGATTTCAAATTATTATTATTATTATACAGGACTTATATAGCGCCAACAGTTTGTACAGCGCTGTATAATAGAAGGGAAGAAACCCCTCCAGTTTTACTAAATCAACCTCTATAACCCAAAATAAGTGACTTTTTAGCATACCCCTATAAGCATACAAACCATTGGGGGGGCGCATGCGCGATGCAGAGCTGAGCGGCCGCGCCTGATCGGAGCTCCGCCGGCCTGAGACTGCTTATAGCACCCCGCGGGCGATCAGCACCACGCCGTGAACCATCACGACTAGCGGGCGCCCCACGATATTCGTCAGAGTCCGGCCGCCTCGAGGCTAGTCCGCGCCG
>BLSH010211970.1:168532-185948 GCA_018402905.1 Glandirana rugosa | reverse complement strand
TGGGGTTCACTCAGAACAGAGACCAGTCACTAGTGGGGTACCACAAGGCTCTGTACTGGGTCCTGTTCTATTCAACCTATATGTAAGTGATATAACTAAAGGTTTGCTGGGCAATGTATGTCTCTTTGCTGATGATACAAAGGTGTGTAGTAGGGTTGATATCCCTGGAGGGGTCTGTAACATGGAACATGATTTGGCATTGCTGGAAGATTGGTCAAAGCAGTGGAGACTGCAGTTCAATATTTCTAAATGTAAAATAATGCATCTAGGGAAAAAGAATCCGCTTAGAGAGTACAGCATTGGGGGCACAGTGTTAGCCAGCACTACAGAAGAAAAAGATTTGGGGGTGCTTATTTCAGATGATTGCAAAATGAGCAAACAGTGTAACCAGGCAGTGGGAAAAGGTTAATGTAAAAAAAAAAAAAAGAAAAAAAAAAAAGGGGCAGACTCGATGGACTACTCAGTCTTTTTCTGCCGTCACTTTTCTATGTTTCTATGTAACGGTCGTATGAGCGCTTGTTGGTACGACCAAGTTTTCTAGTCTGCTCACACAACTCCCTTGTATGACCGTCGTATGTTCGACTGTTCTAATCACGCATATGAACTATCGATATCACATACAGCGGTCGTTAGTACGACCTGTTGTATAGGATCGTCGTCCCGTGTGTACGAGGCATTAGTTATGAAAGTAATCACCACTTTTAAAGAGAAACCTGATTCAACCAATTTCCTTTATGTGTAACATGGTCACACAAATTTAAAATCTATCTAGAAGCACCAATTTCAATTTGGGGAAACATCCTAAACGTAAAGTCTGTAGAAACAGTTCTTCAATCTGAACTCCAGAAAAACAAAAATGCAGTGGACTCTCCTGAACTGCAAGGGTCAAATGCTCATTTAGGTGCAGGGGACTGGGAAAATCACTTACTTACACGATCCTCTACTCCCGTAGGCTCCTCCAATTTGTCCCCACAACCTCTTATATGCTCCAGCAAGCTGACACCCTCTTATGCCATCAAGTTCAATGCAAAGCCCATATTCCTGCACTGGAAATGTGGACACCGAAGAAAGTCCACCATGGGAGAATATAGTCTGGTCAGATGAGACCAAAATTGAACTCTTTGGATACCGTAGTACACACCATGTTTGGAGTTCAAATGGCACTGCACATCACCCCAAAAACACCCCCCTTACCAACAGTGAAGTTTGGAGGTGGGAACATCATGGTGTGGGGTTGTTTTTCACGTGCTGTTTTTCAAATCTGCTGCCATGTACCAGGATGATGACGATGAAACGAGGGTGGACATTTCAGCGAGGATGCAACTAGTTTCCTCATACCGGAGGCGATAATGTGTTCAATACTTTTTCCCTGTGTCATTCCATTTTATTACACATAACTTCATTTCTGAACTTATTTGTTTTGGTTTCTTTGTATGTATGAATTGCATGGGTTGTTACCGACATGCTGAAAATATTATGTCAATAGCACCTTTATAAATATATTTACCTAGAAAAATGGTGACATGTTAAATACTTTTCCTGGCATACCTCACGTCAGCGCACAATTGGTTAATGCCTTATCTGGTGCCCACAGGACCACCCCTTACTGGCTAAATAAAAGACAGCCCCTCCCCCCCAAGGTGTTTTTTTTTTTTATCATGCTCCAGACCACCTTTTCAATAAAGGTTTTTATTGAGAGTAAGCATACATAAGCTTGTATAGGTATACAATGCATATATAAAACGTTAATAGGGGAGTCAGTGACATTTGGTTGTTTCTGTTTGTTGTAATATGTGTACAATTGATAAAAAGTAAAAAAAAAGTTAGTATAGAGACAATGGTAAAATAAAGTGATTTTCACGCAAAGTAAATTTTCACACAGAATAAATCCATCAATCCTAGAGCTTGTCATAGTATATGTGATTTAATATAGATGTTTTATATTCCAGACTTGTTGTATTGTGATGTAGTTGTATGTATAGTTAGTCAGCTAGTGTTTCTGTCTTGGTACTTGTGTTCGATAATATTGTAGTGGGGGTTTGCTTTGAATTTTGTTATGAGTCGAGTATATCAGAGTAATCTTTTGAGGCCTTAAATGAAGCCCATGGTTTCCATAATTTATGGAATTGTGTGGCATTTTCTTTTTTTATTGCCACTGTTTCTTCCATCTCCATAATTTCATTTATTTTTATTATCCAACATTTAGTAGAGGGTGTTAGAGTGGATCTCCAGGCAAGGGGTATAAATGTTTTGGCCGCATTAAGCATGTGTCTGATTAATGATTGTTTGTATGTCTTATAAGAAAGGTTGTTTATGTGTAATAGGCAAAAAGGGGCGTCGAGTTCAATTTTTGTGTCTGTTATACGTTTAATCCAAACAATGACTTCCTTCCAAAATGGTTGTATTTTATGGCAAGACCACCAGATGTGAATAAAAGTCCCCACTTCTTTTTGGCATCTCCAACATTTATCTGATACATTTGACATCCAGTTATTCAATTTCACGGGTGTGATATACCATTGGATGTGGATTTTGAAAGATGTCTCTTGTATATGGGTGCTTAGGGAACATTTGTGGTTGAAAACGTAAGCATTGTTTTTCAGAAATTTCAATATTGAGATCTTGTTCCCATTTATGTTTGTATTAATCTGTGAATGGTGAGCTTGGTTGAGAGATCCAATTGTAGGCCAGTGAGGTGGCCCCTCTGTGTGGGGTTTGATCAAGGCATATTTTTTCTAGGTTTGTTAGTGGTCTTGTCATAGATTTTTTATCTTTGTTATTCTGTATAAAGTCATGTATTTGGATGTAGGTCCAGTAGTTTAGTGACTGGTTGGCTAATATCATAGTCAGAGGTTGATGGGAAAGTATGTTGCCTTTGTTTATGCAGTCATGTATCAGTAGGGGTTTGTTTTTTTTTGTTAGTAGTAGTTTTGTGTTGATCATACCCGGAGGAAATTCAGGATTCCCTGCTATGGAGGTGAGCGGACTTATAGATGATGAGAGTTGGTGGGTTTCAAAGTTTTTCTGGCAAATTTTCAGGGTGCTGCTGATCAGGGGGTGATTTTAGATTTCTTGGGGGTAATGTTTGGGTGAGGACCAGGGTAGATATTGAGTGAGGGTCTTTCTTCCCTTGAGTTCTAGTTGGACCCACTGTTTGTTGTTGGCATGACAATGCCAGTCAAAAAGTCTGGTGATATGAGTTGCATGGTAGTATTTTTTGAAGTCTGGAATTCCTAAACCTCCCTTGTTTTTGGGAAGTGTAAGTAGTTTTAGTTGAATGCGGGGTTTTTTATGTGCCCATATGAAATTCCTCTTAGCCTTAGTAAGTTTTTTAAAGAATTCATTTGGAATTTCAATTGGTAAGGCATGGAACAAGTATAGTAGTCTGGGTAAAATCGTCATCTTTAAGATAGCTGCTCTGCCAAACCAGGAGAATTGTTTCGTGTTCCATATTTTGAGGTCATTTTCAATCTGTTTTAGTACTGGGAGAAAATTGTAATGATAGATATTTTTAATATCGGGTGTCAATTCAATTCCTAAATATTTGAGGGCATTTGTTTCCCATTTATATGGACAGTTTTGGATAGTGAGTTGTTCTATCTCTGTTGAGAGTGTTAAGTTCATTGCTTCGGATTTGCTATTGTTTATCTTAAAGTTGGATATATATTTGAATAAACAAAATATTTAATTTAGGTTCGGGATAGAAATATGGGGTTGTGAGATGAAGAACAGTAGATCGTCTGCGTAGGCAGCGAGTTTATACTCTTTTTTGTCTGTATTGAAGCCATGAATATTTTGATTGGCATTTATGGTCCTTATTAAGGGTTCAAGGGTTATGATGAACAGTAAAGGGAAAAGGGGGCAGCCTTGTCTTGTACCATTTTTAATGTGTCTGAGAGGTAATTATTAATTTTTATTTTTGCTGTTGGTTTGTCATACAGTGACTGGATCCATAGCATCATTTTATTCCCAAGCCCGATATGCTTGCATGTGGCAAACATGTAGTCCCAAGCTACTCTATCAAAGGCCTTCTCCGCGTCGGTTGACAGGAGAAGGCCTTCTATCTTGTCTTGGCATATCTTATGTATCAAATTCAATGACTTAATTATATTGTCTTTCGCTTCACGTCCTGGCATGAAGCCTACTTGCTCCGGACTAATTATCTTCAGGAGTAAGGGTCTCAGTCTGCCGGCTAAAATTCCCACCAGCAACTTAAGATCCAAGTTCAAGAGTGAGATTGGTCTGTAGTTTGCACATTTTTTATGGTCCTTGTCTGGTTTGGGTATGACTGTGATTTGGGCTGCTAAAAAATCCGGAGAAGGTTTTGTATTTTTATTTAGAGAATTGAGGGCGTCTTTTAGTGATTTGGAGAGTAATGGTTCAAAGGTTTTATAGTACTGTGAGGTCAGACCGTCAGGTCCTGGACTTTTCCCTGATTTAAGATTTTTGATTGCAGAGGTAATTTCTTCTGGTGTGATGTCTTTTTCTAGCTGTTTAGAGTCTAGATGTGAACTTTTGGGGAGTTTACTTTTAAGAAGAAAATCATTAATGATTTTTTCTCTTTGATCTGGGGTATTTTTTGTTTTGTTTTGTGGTGGTAAATTGTACAATTCCGAATAATAGTTTTGGAAGATTTTTGCGATTTTGGTTGTATCAAATGTTTCAGATCCTTTTGGGTCATGAATGCTGTTTATGTTAGTTGCAACCTTTGTATCCTTCAGAGATCTGGCTAGGTATGTGCTGCCTTTATCTCCATATTCATAATAAATTGCTTTTTTGAGATATAATGATCTTTTTGTTTTGTTGTCTAGGAGGGTCTGTAATTCTTTCCTCGCCTCGAGCAATTTTTGTTCTGTTTTGATTACCAATGTTTGTTTGTGTGTGTTTTCTAGATTGTGTATTTTTGTCAGGAGATTGGAGATATGGGTTTCTTCTTCTTTTTTCTTTTTTGAACCCCATTTAATAAAGTTTCCTCTTATTACACATTTGTGTGCTTCCCATGTTGTTAGGGGTGAGGTATCTTGAGGTTGATTATTTAGGAAGTAGTTAGTTATCTCTCGATTCGTGTCGGTTAGTATTTCGTTATCTACTAATAATGCGGGTTTAGTCTCCAATTAAAGATTTTCGGGTTTTGTGACTTGGTGCTTAGGTGGATTGAGATGGGAGCATGGTCTGATAGAAGGATATTGCCTATGTTAGCATATTTTAGTGTTGGTAAGTCTCTTTGTGAAATAAATAAGTAATCAATTCTCGTGTATCTCTTGTGGGGGTTTGAGTAGAATGTGTAGTCTTTTTCATTGTGATTTAGTAGTCTCCATGTGTCTAGTAAGGTTAATGATTGTAAGAGTAGTTTGATTTTTTTTAGTATTCTATAATTTATGCTAGTCTTGCCTGAGGATGTGTTTTGTTGTGGATTCAGGGGGATGTTAAAGTCCCCACCTAGAATTATACGTCCTTCTGCGAAGCTTTTCAATTCGTCTATCACTAGTTGACAAAATGTAATATGTGATTTATTGGGGAAGTATACATTCGCTAGTGTGGTGGGGATACCTGACATATAGCCTTTTAGGAATACATATTTGCCGTCTGGGTCTGTATGAACATTTTCTGTTTGAAATGTTGAATTTTTGCTTAAAAGGATTGATACGCCTTTTGTCTTAACTTGTGGGTTTGTTGAATGATATGCCTGGGTAAAAAAGTTGTTTGTTATTTTAGGTATTTGTGATCCTCTAAAGTGAGTTTCTTGTAGGAAAACTATTTGAGGGCTGTTTTTTTTAAGCTCTCTCAGGATTTTGTGTCTTTTTTCTGGTGTGCTTAAGCCTTTTATGTTGTGTGAGATGATGGTAGGGTTTTTCCCTAAGTGTGAATAGGCCATGGTAAGTGTTTACTCCGTGTAAAATTGATCAGCAGTTAATTATATACAGTATCACGTGTAAGGTGATAGGTGATTTCGCGATGTGTACGATCACTGACACTAAACTTTAGTGTCAGAAGATTCTTATTTGGTTAGAAATTTGGTTGTTATTGAGGTTCTCATGTTGTCTGTATTTGTTTCTATTTGGGCTTTGAGGAAGCGGTTTTCTTCATGGGTTGGCTCTTGTTGGGATTAATTAAAGTGTTAGTAAGTCATGTAAGGGTCATCAGGTAGTTCGTATGTGTATAATTGAACTTTGTTTTGTGAAAGTTAACAAGATTGAGCTAGTTTTATTTTGTGATGGCGTTGGGATTCTATGTGTGTGGTTTATCTCCAAATTTGAGAGTTGGAGTTGTTGTTTAACAACTGAATTAGTAGTTAAATAATAAGAAAATGAATAAAGTGTGGGATGTATACTGTAGGAGGGAAGTCTCTATCCGAGATAGTTGTGTAAAGTATTAAGCTTTTCTATTTTAAACAACTTAACAAAACAGTCTCTGAAATAATTCACATGACGCCTTGCGTCATGTAACAATGAGAGCTACATCCCAAAAAATTCCAGCTGTTGAATGTTGATGGTTTTGAGGTTTTAAAATCTCTATATCTTGTGTCAAGATCACTGCAACAGGCAGTAGTGGTTTTACGCTGTGTAACAAAACATTTAAACTTATATAACCTGAAAGAGTTAAATGAGTTAACCATTAAGCATATGTTTCATCAGAACTTAATGTTTCAAGTCTATGAGTAGGATATCCTTGTCTGTTGTAGTTTAAGCTTGGTGTCTATTAAGACTTTCTTGTAGGTAGTAGTCATGCTCGAAATAAGGTATTGTATGATTGTTTATGAGAACGGTAGACTTGTACAGAAAATTACCTTACAATGGGTCCGTTTTTAATGAACAAGATCATCTCTCTTCCCTCTATGTATCTCCGTTGTGAATAGTAGAAATCTATAGAGATTATTCAGATATATAATTAACCAATAGTACATATTTATAATAGCAGTTTATCTGAATTCTGTGAGTGTATGGAAGATACTTCTGAGTGACTCCCTTTTGTATGGAGTATGAATGTGAGGGAATTGGTAAAGTGTGTCTTTATCCTGGTACATCATAGTGTACTAGATCTTTATTATTGTAGGATGCTGACCTCTTGTGGGTATTCGTATTATTGCAGATTGTAAAATAGTCCTTACATAACTGTTACTTTACAATGAGTTTAAATCCATAAGTTTGGTTTGTTTCTTCTCCTTTGTTTCTTCGAGCTTTCAGCCTTAATCTTTTGTGTCGATTACTCGTATCTAAAGGTCTTTAACATGATTTGATAGAATCTGAGTTTAAGTGGTGATTTATTTTATTGCAAAGACTGAAAATAGTTTCAGGTTATGTTTCATGTTAGTGTTAGTTAATATATATTTCAGAGTTTTTCCTGGGTTGTGATCAGTTGTCCTGCTTCAGTAACGGTTATCTCTCACTCTGGGTGTTTTTGATGCAGGCGTTTCTGATGCTTGTCCTTCTTGTTGTTTTTGTTTCTTCTCTTTTGAATATGTGGGTTTTTGAGGTGTAGGGCCTGGAGAGTGTGTCTTTATTGGGATTTGTGGAGGTAGGCGGAATTCCTGATACCACTCAGTTAGACCTATTAGATCGCTTTGAATAGCGTCGTAGAAGAGTGGAATGTCTTCTGGGGTGCATAAAAGGACTTGTTTGCCATCAACCGTGATCTGTACAGCGAAGGGAAATTACCATCTGTATGGGATCTTTTTTTCTTTTAAGATTTCCAGAATAGGTTTAACCACTCTCCTGTTCTTTAGTGTTATGGGAGAAAGGTCCTGGAACAGTTGAATTATTTCTCCGTTAAAAAGGATTTGGTCATTTTGTCTTGCTTTTCTTAGGATATCCTCTTTCAGGGGGAAGTTGTTGAGGCAGCAGATGATGTCTCTTGGCGGAGCTGTATCAGGGCCTTTGGGTCTCAGTGCCCTATGAGCTCTTTCAAATTCAATTGTCAAGTTCATAGGTCTTTCCAGGAGGTTATTAAAGATGGATGTAAGGACTGGTTTAATTTCTTCTGCATTTATAGCTTCTGGTATCCCTCTTATTCTGATGTTCTTTCTTCTTCCTCTGTTGTCGAGGTCCTCCATTTGTCTATTAAGGGTGATTAAATGTTGGGAGTATAGGGTGGTTACTCTATCGAGTCTCTTTATGGCTCTGTCTCTTTGTTTTCCTGATTTCTCAACTGTTGACATTTGTTCGGTCATTGCTGATATTTCGGCTTTAAGTTCAGATAGTGCTGATGAAAATGACTTTTTGATGTCAGCGGCTATTTCTGTCATGTCTCCGTAGGTTAAAGGGTGGTCCATATTTGTTGTACTTCTTGTTGGACCTTCAGAGGCTGCTAGAGATTCATCATCACGGTCTTCTTCATCTGTGTAATCCTGTGGTTGCGTATTCTTAGGACCTTCCAGGTTCCTGCTTTTTGGGGTGTTTTTAAAGATGATATTTGCCCATCTTGTTATGTTAGAGAACTATGTGGTGTCTTTATTGTTTGTTCAGAGGGGTGTCATTTCCCTTGGAGTCGAAGTTAGAGAAGAGATATATGTCCAATAAGATCGTCTTTAACTGGGGATGCCAGTGGGGATCTTGTTTTTGTGTTTTCTTGGTTTCTTTCTGTCTTAAATGTTTTCAACAGAGGACTTACTGTGGTAGAATATATTATTATTTCTGCTGGTATGGCAAGGTTTATTTAATTGAAGTTCTCCTCTGTATATTGTCTAATATGAAGCCCCAGCAGATCCCGGACCAAATCTGTGTGTTCCAATGGTGTCAATAATGGGGTTTACTTAGGTTCCAGTCTTGCCTTTATTATCAGATGTGTCAATGAGAGGTGTTGTTAATTGCTTATTGATGTTTTATAACAATGCCTTCTAATTTTTCAAAATGTATGTGGAAATGCTGTGGTGGATAGGTGGTAGGGGATTGCATGTTGAATGATCTCAATGACACTTTATCTGGCCTGCATCCGTAAGAGTGGCAGGGGTTGTTGCACAGCAAGTAGTCTTTTTATGGCCACAATAATCCCCCTGCAGATCAGTTATGATGTGTGGGGAGGTGCTGTCACTGTTACTGTGGCTTGTGTGGTGCCCGTACTTATTTTTTTTTATCGCGGTTTTTTACCGCGATCGGCGTGGGTAGCGGTTAAATTTAGTACGGTGTCTGCCGGAGGCTTATTGCGGCCTACTAGTATGGCGGCGTCTGTTTGATAGAAAGTTTCCGGGCTCTGTTTCTCTGAAACCCTTTGGTCAGATTTTGTCAAAGGGGTCTTAAAATGTGGCTAAGGGTCGTGGTGAACTATTGATGAAGAAGTGAGATCTCACCAATCCTTTGAAGCTGCGGATTCCTCTGGATAGCTGTTGTCTTTGAGATAGCTTGTCCAGAACACGTCCGCCATGAAGCTCCGCTAGCCACGCCCCCCTGCACTTCTTTTCCCATAATGACGGAGTTAAAAGTCGGAGTGACTTGAGTTATACTGAATGGAGCGCAACTTGTCAGGCTGACAAGTCGCCCCAGTGTGAACTGGCACTTACATTCACCAGCTACTGAGGCATCAGATTTTGCAACAAATTTCTCATCCAAAGAATGCAGAGCCACTGATGCAGGTCCAGCTTGCTACTTCATAGTGTTGACAATCCCATCTAAAGAAGGAAAAAAAAAGACTTATTGCAAACCTCTGGAAAGTACTTCTAATATTTGGAATCTTTTGTAGAAGTATTTACAATTTGTACAAAACCTGCATGTTATATGGATTTAACCCCTTCCTGTCATCCATATGCATATGGATGGCAGCACAGAGATGGGCCTTATTCTAAGTGTGTTGCTGTTGTGTGTCCGGAGTACACTGCCAGCACGGTCACTGACAGCTCCTGGTCAGAGTTGTGATCAGCAGCCTGTAAGATTGACATATTTGTTATTTTAATAGAAAAAAAAAACGAGACTTTACAATTTCTTTAAGCATGATGGTCTCCAAGCTTTATCCAATGAAGCTGGCTGATGCATGTTTAAGCAATTCACTTTCAGTAGTGGACGGGGCCTGCCAGCATCTGGTGCACAAGTGTCTTTGCTTTCAATACCTTTAGGAATCCTATGGGTTAAAAAGTGGACTTAAGTCTGGTTCACACCAGATATAGTCCAATGCGTTTTTAATCGAGTTAAAAATGCATGAACTGTTTACCATGGATTCCAATGGCATACACCACACCAGTGCAGTGTGCTCCAGTACAGTTAACTAAAGGACAAAATTAAAAAGAGGAAATATCAGCGCTAAGTTCTGACTAACTCTACAAAATAGTCGCCAGCTGGACATCAAGGAAATCACAAACCTTATATAGACAAACGCCATAAAAGATACAGCGCAAAAAAATTCATCTAGATTTCTAAAAATACATTCCTAAAGATGATGATGGTAGATGCATATCATAAAAACAATATCAAATTGATAGAAAAGTCCATAGAAGGTCCATGCATAGATGAATAGATAAAAGAATCTTATGCAGTGCCCTCTGTGCCAGAGTAAATAGTGCTAATGGTGCTCAGTCCCTCCACCGGTGATAGGTATTGCGCTCATCTTAAAAGCTGACCCCAGTTTTACTAGAGGGTCTGACACGCTTTCCCCTGAGGGGACATACTGAGATCATAAGGCTGCACGCAGGCTGGATGGAGCCGTCCACACTTGTTTCTATAGCCGCTCTCTATGGGATACACTTCTCTCTGGTCAGCATAAGTAAACCCACGTTCTCATACCGATCATCCGACCCAGGTGGATAAAAGAGAAGCATAGACTCTAAGAGGGTGATTTACTAAACTTGGAGAGTGCAAAATTTGGTGCAACTCTGCATAGAAACCAATCAGCTTCCAGGTTTTATTGTCAAAGCTTTTTTGAACAAGCTGAGGTTAGAAGCTGATTGGCTACCATGCTCAACTGCACCAGATTTTGCACTCTCCAGGCTTAGTAAATCAACCCCTAAGTGCTCACTGTGCAACAAAAGTTATGGATCCATCAGGGACTGAGCACCATTAGCACTTTTTACTGCATAAGATTCTTTTATCTATTCATCTATGCATGGACTTTCTATGGACTTTTTTTTATCAATTTGATATTGTTTTTTATGATATGCACCTACCATCATCATCTTTAGGAATTTATTTTTAGAAATTTAGATACATTTTTTTGCGCTGCATCTTTTATGGTGTTTTTTAAAGGAGAACATGTTGCATTTTTTTCTCTATGGAACACATCTGTAACATGGCAAAATGCATTGAAAAAGCACCTCAAAAATGTGCATGCAACAAGACCTCTTCAACTCAGAAATCGTGGTGAACTGGCCCGCAGACTTGCAGAAAATCTATACTGTGGCAGGTTTTTTTTTTTACCTGTTGACTAACAACTGTGTTAACTATGATGTTGAAACATTAAGAAATGGCCTTTAATTCAAGTGGAACCTACAGGAGTGGGCTTGGTTCTGGAGGACTTGAACCTGGCTGCTGACTTTTGGCAGAGGCTTCAATAGACCTAGTTCTAGAGCTGGCACATTAGCCATAGTTATAAGAGCTTTGTAGTTGTGCCATTGGAGGGTGGAAGTAACCTCCACACAAGCCCTGTATAACATTCTCCATAATGGGAGGTTGTTGTTTTGCAAAACGTTGGATGAAGTGAGTGACAGAAGGAATGTTCAGAGTGTGGCCACAGTTTACTAAGAAGAATCAGCCGTCTTTTTTGCTCAAGTCCTCGATCTTCAGCAGGGTTCAGGAGGCCAAATCTTATAGGCCAGGCTGGAATTTACCAGATCACAGTGGAGGGAGCTCAAACTTCATGTTTACATGGAATCAAACCTAGAGCAGGTTGGTAGACATGTGGAAAGTCTGTGAAGGTGGGCCCAACCAGTGTCTTCCAGTAGGAGACAGGATAACCTCCTATTTGGAGGGTTTGGGCGACAAACATCAAAGAGAGTTAGCTGGGAGTACAATCACTAAATCCTTTCATTCATGACCAACAGATCCCAAAAAGAAAGAATTACTGCAAGATTATGTATAAGAATTATACCGCAAGAAGTCCATAGTGCTGCTTCCACTAAAATAACAAATATGTGGGTTTCTCCCCATTCTTTATTGTACCTAATGCATCAGGAGCTTTTCCCTACTGTCTGGTTTTGATTCCTGGCTCTGACCCCTGGCTTGAATTTCTGACTTGCTTCTGATTGATCCACTGTGATTGACCTCGGCTTGGCTCACTGACTCTGCTATTACCTGTTTACCCGTGTATGAGCCCGGCTTGTTCCAGTTTCTGCTACCTGCCTATGATACTGATTGATGCACTGTGTATGACCCTTGGCCTGGCTTCTGGTTCTTCTTCCTGCTTTGCCCTGCTGCCAAGTACGCCAGGAAACTTCTAAGGACACCTGCCCTACAGAGCATCCTGCCTTTTCCTGCTACCATCTGGAGATCAGCTCTGCAGACTGATTCAACTGGCAACCCGTGCTTCTTTGGGCACTGCATTCCCTGTATCACCTCCAGGAGTGTTCTGCACTTAGCCGCAAGGGGAGCCCTCTCAGCATTTCGGCCAAAGACCATCTAGAATAGCAAACTGACACAAAACACTGAAAAAAATAGAAGAGGATGTCACTGTACAGTAATAATCAAAAGGAAAGTTATTCTGGAAAAAAAACACGTTTTGCATGTGCAGCAGATCAGTTATTACAATGTACAAAACCAAATGACTCACATGTTTTCCTGGATGAACTTCTTAATTTTATGCGTTGTAATTTTTTCATCTGCTGGGAAGGAAACACTGCTATCTTCAAACTTGTTTCCATGACGAGGTGGACAGAACAGAACAACACACCTACAAAAATCATAAAAGGTTAATGGATTTATATAATCAGCTTCTGTTTCATAATTCCTCTGCAAATCAGATCGGTGCACATACCCTCCATTTGAGTCACATTTATTCACCAGCTCACCGATATCCGTGTGAGCAAACCAGTAATTCTCCCTCAGAGTGTTGGCAGCCTTCTGGAACTTCTGATGGGGTTTGCTGTACAGATCACACTGTACAGATCACAGAAGAAGCCTACATCAGAATGGACACATTCTCGGACTGCTTCTTGTCATTGATACATTCCTAGTGAGCTGAGAGATTAAGTGCCGGTTAACACTGGGGCAGCTTCAAAGTCGCCGAATTCTGAAGCTGCCACGTACATCGCGACTTCAGCGTGGCTTGCAAAACGACTTCTGTATAGAAGTCAATGCAAGCCACTCCGAAGTCGCCCCCAAGTAGTGCATACTCCTATAAGCATACACACCATTGTCAATGCCCATTTGCTTGAAAGGTTAGATAGCATGTGCTTTGTATGCATATTTGTAATTTTCTGTTTGTACTGATTTCCTACAATTGTAACTACATAAGTAGTAGTAGAAAACTTCATTTTAAATAGTTTTAGGTTGTGGTCATGGTAATACACACTATGTGGGACTTATTTTCCTCTGATAAATAAAGCGGTAGTGAACCGCAGAAAAAAAAGGCCTTGGGCAGTTCAAGTCATCATATGCTAGTCAGAACTGCATACTAGCACATTATGACAGACTTACCTGAAAACATAGCCCTCACTGTTGTAGACGCTTCCAGCTGCACAGAGTCTTCGGCCGTATGAATGGCCATGCCCAATGACGTCACTGCCGTGCATGTGCCATCCATTCAAAGCCCAGTGTGCATTCCTCTGTGATATCTCTGGCCGCTTCTAAAGTAAGTATCTTTTAAACAGGGCACATTTAGGAGGTATTTACTGTACCTATAAGTAAGCCTTATTATAGGCTTACCTAGGGGTAAAAAACAACAAAGAGGTTACTCCCACTTTAAACAAATCAGGAGTAGAGTTGAGCGAACACCTGGACGTTCGGGTTCGGAGGGTCCGAACTAATTTTGGAAAAAAGCCTGGGTCCGGCACCGAATGTTGCCCGAACGTTATCCCGGACCCCATTGAAGTCAATGGGGACCCAAACTTTTAGGCACAAAAATGGCTGTAACAAAGTCCTGGAAAGTGTTGAGGGCTGCAAAAGGAAGTAAAATGGGGGTAAGAGTAGGGCAAGTGCCCTACAAAAAAATGGGGATAGGGAAAATAAATTAATATCAAATAAAAAACATGGGAAGGGGGGTGGATGTGGAGTAGGAGCCTAGAGGTTGACTAGGCCGTGACCGTGGCAGTGTAGGTGGAAGTGGCGGTGGTCGAGGAGGAGGAGGAGGTAGCCAGCACTGTATTCTTTTTTGTTTGTTGATAATTGGGGTAGCCCCCAAAATATTGAGGCCTATTCAAAAAAACAAGTATACGAATGGCTGTGTGAGTCCGGTCTAAATGTTTATTCTGCACAAGGTACAGACAAGTCTTGCCTGATTCATTTTAATAAAGGTTAGCTTGTCCACGTTGGCTGTGGACAAACGGCTGCGCTTGTCTGTGATAACGCCTCCTGCCGTGCTAAACACACGTTCAGACAATACACTGGCTGCAGGGCAGGCCAGCACCTCCAAGGCATAAACAGCAAGCTCAGGCCATGTGGCCAATTTGGAGACCCAGAAGTTGAATGCGGCAGACCCATCAGTCAGTACATGTAGGCGTGTGCACACATACTCTTGCACCATGTTGCTGAAATGCTGCCTCCTGCTAAGACGTTGTCTATCGGCTGGTGGTGCTGTTTGTTGTGGCAGGCTGCTGACAAAGCTTTGCCACATTTCGGCCATGCTAACCCTGCCTTCTGAGGTGCTGGCGGTGCCACAGCGGAATTGGCGGCCTCTTCCTCCTCCTCCTCTGCCTTCGCCTTGTGCTTCCACTGAGCCCCCGGTGTCATTTGGGAATGCCCTCAGCAGCGCATCTACCAGTGTGCGCTTGTAGTCATGCATATTCCTCTCACGCTCCAGTGAGGGAATTAAGGACAGCACATTGTCCTTGTAATGGGGATCCAGCAGGGTGGCCACCCAGTAATCAGAACAAGTTACATTGTGGGCAACTTGGCTGTCATTGCGCATGTACTGAACGTGATGCCCACGAGCTGCGTTGGGTGCCACCCTGCTGCGGTTCCTCCTCCTCCTCATGATCTTCCTCGTCCTCCTCATCCTCCAGAACTGTGAACAACATACTGTGGGAAAGCCATCACCATCAGGTTTTTAAAACTGTCCGTGTCCACCAGACGGAATGACAGCATTTTAAAGGCCAGGAATTTTGAAATGCTGGCATTCAGGGCCAGGGATCGCGGGTGGATAGGGGGGTACTTCCTCTTTCTCTCCAATGTTTGGGAGATGGAGAGCTGTAAGCTTCCATGGGACCGTGTGGAAATGCCTGGGGGCCGTGGCAGACATGGTGGCGCTGCTGTCACATGCTCTGTTTGCTGGGTGGCAGGTGAAACTGGCACTGTAGAGGTGGAGGAAGAGGCCGAGGCAGCAGCAAAAGAGGAAGCAGGAGGAGGCTGAGATCTTTCTTGGATTTTGAGGTAATTATTACAATGCAGCTTGTGCCTTGAATTTAGATGCCTTATCATGCAGGTTGTGATCAGGTTTAGAACATTTAGGCCTCGCCTCAGGCTATCATTGCAAAGCGTGCAAATCACTCGTGTCTTGTCGTCAGCACATTGTCTGAAGAACTGCCACATGGGGGAATGCCTTTGAGCTGCCTTTGGTGTGCTAGGTCCCTGGGTGCGGTGGGTAGTAGCAGGCCTACTGTCTAAGGGACGCTCGCTCCGCTTTTGCAACCTGCTTCCTCTTTTGCTGTGCTGGTGCCTCTGTGCGACCACCACCTCTTCTTCCAAACTGCACACGCCACTCGCATGACCCTCATTCCATGTGGGGTCTAGGATCTCATTATCCTCCTCCACATCATCTTCCACCCACCCTTCACCACTGCCCTCCTTGTCAGTCTGCCCACTGAGGAAAGCTGCAGCATTTGGCACCTGTGTTTCGTCATCATCAGAGACGTGCTGCGCTGGTGTTTCCATGTCCTCATCCTGCAACAGAAATGGTTGGGCATCGGTGCACTCAATGTCTTCCACTTCTGGGGCAGGGCTATGTGGATGGCCCAAGGAAAGCACACCAGGAGAGTCATCAAAAAGCATAAGAGTCTGTTGCATGACTTGGGGCTCAGACTGCTTGGCTAATTTACAAGGGGCTGAGGTGAAAGACAGATGGCCATGGGGTTCAGGTGCCAACTCTGAGCTTTCATCAAGGGACCTGGAGGGAGACAATGTGAAGGAACTGGAGGCATTGTCAGCCACCCAATCTACTATCGCCTGTACTTGTTCTGGCCTCACCATTAGTTGAGCAGCATTCGGGCCTACCATATAACGTTGAAGGTTCTGTCGGCTATCTTAGGAAGGTGTTTCACTTGTGCTTGTAGTTGGCACAGATCGACCACATCCTCTTCTTCCAACAGGAGCTTCACCAACACCCCCAACAACAGCAGCACCACAACCATATCCCTTATTGGACGCTCTCCTCATTCTGCCCACAAATGTACTATGTAGCACTATTTAAGTATTTATTAATACAAAAAAAATAAATAATAAATTCTTCTTCTTCTACAGGACCAGCAGGAACCTCTCCCTTTAGAACTAGGAGAGGATTATAGAACAATAATCTGTCCCTTACAGCAACAGCAGGAACCTGACCCTATAGGAGTAGGCAATGATTTTAGAAAAATGATCTGTCCCTTACACGACCAGCAGGAACCTCTCCCTTTAGAACTAGGAGATGATTATAGAACAATAATCTGTCCCTTACAGCAACAGCAGGATCCTGACTCTATAGGAGTAGGCGATGATTTTAGAAAAATAATCTGTCCCTTACAGGACCAGCAGGAACCTCTCCCTTTAGAACTAGGAGATGATTATAGAACAATAATCTGTCCCTTAAAGCAACAGCAGGAACCTGACCCTATAGGAGTAGGCAATGATTTTAGAAAAAATAATCTGTCTCTTACAGGACCAGCAGGAACCTCTCCCTTTAGAACTAGGTGATGATTTTAGAACAATAATCTGTCCCTTGCAGCAACAACAGGAACCTGACCCTATAGGAGTAGGCAATGATTTTAGAACAATAATCTGTCTCTTACAGCAACAGCAGGAATCTGACCCTATAGGAGTAGTCGATGATTTTAGAACAATAACGACAACGACATTCCGTGTCTAATAACAAGATTTTAGTAACGGATGAGGATATCCCAGTCCAAGGACGACAACGACATTCCCTGTCTAATAACAAGATTTTAGTAGCTGATGAGGATATCCCAGTCTAAGGACGACAACGACATTCTCTGTCTAATAACAAGATTTTAGTAACGGATGAGGATATCCCAGTCCAAGGACAACAACGACGTTCCCTGTCTAATAACAAGATTTTAGTAGTGGATCAAGATTTCCCTCTCCAAGGACGACCAGGACATTCTCTGTCTAATAAAAAAGATTTTAGTAACGGA
>BLSH010211970.1:143786-168185 GCA_018402905.1 Glandirana rugosa | reverse complement strand
TAGTGCAGTCAGATCACTCAAAGCAGCAGTATGTGAAATCTCAAATTACTCCCACAATCTGATCGTTGTGTACGATCGCACAATCTGATCGTTGTGTACGATCGTAACGATCGTTGTGTTAGGCAGGGTTTGATCTGCAATATGTCACTCAAAGCAGCAGTATGTGAAATCTCAAATTACTCCAACAATCTGATCGTTGTGCACGATCGTAGCGATTGTTGTGTTATGCAGAGTTTGATCTGCAATCTGTCACTCAAAGCAGCAGTATGTGAAATCTCAAATTTCTGCAATCTATCCCTCAGAGCAACAGCAGTAGTAATCTCAGGATGCAGGATCAGATGTTAAAATGTCTTCACTCTCTCCCTCACAAAAACGCCGACAGCTTCCTCTCCCTACACTAACCCAAGAGCATGTAACATGCAGCACTGTGACTCCAGCTTATAAAGAGGCTGGATCACATGATGCACTGGCCAATCACAGCCATGCCATTAGTAGGCATGCCTGTGATGGCTTCTAAGGGCAAACCAGTGAAACGCTTGTTGATTGGCTGCCCTTCAGCTATTCAACATGCGTGATCAACTACCAGAACCCAGAACCCGAACCCGAACCCGAACGTTTTTTGAAATGTCCGTGTTCGGGTCTGGGTCCCGGACACCCGAAAGTTCCGTACGGACCCGAACGTTACAGTCCGGGTTCGCTCAACACTAATCAGGAGACATCTATTAACAATTTTTCCTGAAACAAGGTATAATTCACCTAGATACAATTAGTTGCAAAGATGTGTACAGCTTTACCAACACATGTCCAAGCTACAAAACAGAGTTTAAACGTTAAGGTTTGTTTTGCCTTCCATCACAAAGGGGTTACAGAGATAAAGGCAGCCTTAGTTATGCAAGTATTCACCACTTTTAATGTGAAACCCCATTCAACCAATTTCCTTTATGTGTAACATGGTCACACAATTTTAAAATCTATCTAGAAGTCTGAGAAACTTTCTGGAGAAGCACCAATTTCAATTTGGAAAAACATCCTAAACGTAAAGCCTGAAGGAAGGATGAATGGAAAAATGTACCTACACATTCTTGTTAAAAATCTGCTGCCATGTACCAGGATGATGACGATGAAACGAGGGTGGACATTTCAGCAAGACAATGATCACAAACACAAAGCCAAGGAATATCTCAATTGGTTTTAAAGAAAGAAAATAAAGCTGCTAGAATGGGCCAGCCAATCACCAATATGGACTAAACATCAGAGTTCATAGAAGAGGCCCACGGAACCTTCAGGATTTGAAGACTATGTGAAAAAATGGGCCAAACCACGCCTGAGCAATGCATGCCACTAGTTTCTCCACACAGGAGATGTTTTGAAGCTGTCGTTACCAAAACGATTAAATACATGTTAGTTAATGTGTTCAATACTGTTTCCCTGTGTCATTTCATTTTATTACACAACTTAATTTCTGAACGTATTTGTTTTGGTTTCTTTGTTTGTATGAATTGCATGGGCTGTTACCGACATGTGCTGAACATTTTATGTCAATAGCACCTTTAGAAATATATTTACCTAGAAAAATGGTGACATGTTAAATACTTTTCCTGGCCCAACTCACTTCAGCACACAGTGGGTTAATGCTTCATCTGGCACCCACAGCACCACCCTTTACTAGCTAAATAAAAGGCAGTCCCTCCCCCACTAAGGTGTTCTTTTATTTGGTCATGCTCCAGACCACCTGTGGATTGCAGCTGGTAAGTACTTTGGTCGCTACTAAGATAACCCCCCTACCGCACTGCCCCTCCATGTTCAGCCTCTCATGGAGTTGGAAGACCCAGAATGTTGGATGTAAACCCTCCTGAAACTGGGTATCCCTTGTGCTGGGCCACGGGCAATGCTGCTTAGATAGCACAAATATTCTACAGGTGTGGTGTGAGTAAGCTCTGCTGTGTCACCATTGGGGTTTTCCCTGTATTCTATAGGCAGCGTGCCACTCTCCTGTCTTTGATTTCAGTCAGAGAGCCGTGGTGGGTGATGTCACAGAGGACAGGGTTACGGGGTGGCGTGGGGTAATGACCAACAGTCAACAAGCAGCATGTGATGAACCCATAGTCATTCATGTCCTCTCTGTTTGCTTACCTCTTTGGTTGTGTCAGCTTAGAGGTCATTCACATCACCACCTGTGGGCTAATTAATCTCCTCTCAGTGAACTCCACCCCAGCCTCCAATTAAGCAAACACTATTTAAAACCATGTGCTGCAAAGCCTCCATGCTGATCAATGTTGTGTGTGTTTGGCTTTGTGTGTGGTTGTTCCTGTCATATGCTCGGAGTCCATTTCCGTTTACCGGCATTTGGCTTGTTCTGACTATCCCTGCCTGCTTGATACCCTGACCTTCGGCTTGTTCTCTGTTTCTCCTGTCTTCTTGACACCCAGACCTTGGTGTGCTCTTCTGTCTGTGCCTGTCTGCTTGTGGCCCTGACCTTTGGCTCGGCCGCTTATTATCATTGCTGTTCCTGTGCTGCTGCTTCCTCTCTTCCACCTGTAGCTAGCTGAGTGTGAGCTAGGGGACCCTGGGGGCCGAGACCTGGATCCAGTTGCAGCCAAATCCATCCTCATCACCAAAGGCTCTGGTGAATACCTACTGGCTCTTAGACTCTGCCCCCTGGGGAAGCTGATGCACTAGCTCCCTGTGTTTCAGTGTCAATGCTCTTCCCGTACCACCCGGAGCTTATAACCTCACAACCTTAGCGGTGCGATTCGCAACCTTAGCGTGCGCTTCACACTTCTGTGGTGCGATTCGCATCCTTGCGGTGCGCATCTGTCACCTGACCCCTGGTGTCCTGACAGTTTGATCGGCCATGGACCTGGCTGATGTGCCGCTACCTGCAAATGATCCAGTGCAGGGCATAGTCCGCAGACTGGAAAACCAGGAGTCTAATTAGACTCAGGTGATGCAATTCCTACAGGATTTGGTGTTTTCCGCTTTGACCAGCTGCAGGCCTCCCTAGGACCTCCAGTCCAACAGCCTCAACCTCAGCCTGCGGCCATATCGGTTACAGCCACACTCGCAACCATTAACCCATTGCAATTACCGGCTCCGTCCCATTACTCTGAGGACTCTAAGGCCTGCAGGGGGTTTCTCAGCCAGTGCACCATTCATTTTGAGCTCCAGTCTCAAAACTTTCCGTCTGATTGGGCTAAGGTGGCCTACATTATGTCTCTCCTGTCCGGCGAGGCTTTAGCCTGGGCTGCCCTTCTGTGGGAGAAGAGTGACCCAGTGGTTTCTAGCCTGTCTCGGTTCTTGAAACTCTTTTGGAACATCGTGTCTCTTCAGCAGCTAGCGCTCTTTTACGACTCCGCCAAGAATCTGCTTCTGTGGGGCAGTATGCTCTTCATTTTCAGATTCTGACTGCTGAGCTGAACTGGAACAATGAGGCCTTAGTTGCAACCTTTTTACAGGGCCTCTCTGATCGAGTAAAGGACGAATTAGCGAAGAGAACCATCCCCACGAATCTAAGCGATGTGATCTCTCTGTAATCAGATTGACATTCGTTTTCAGGAGGGGACCCTAGAAAGAAGACGCTAGCATTCCTTGGTCCCTAGTCAGCCTGAAATCCCCTCTCTGCAATCCATGGAGCATCTCCTGCCAGCTGAGGAACCCATGCAGACCAGGCTATCCCCGGAGGAGCGTGCTAGGTGCAAAACTTTGGGCCTGTGTCTCTACTGTGGGGGCAAAGGTCATTTTCGTGACACTTGCTCGCTGTGCCTGGGAAACGCTTGGGTCTAATACGTCTGGAAGGTGGAGTATTGGACCCAGAAATCTCACCTTCACTTCTCCTTCTGTCGGTGTTCCTTCACACTGGTGCTTCTTCTCATTTGGTCTTGGCATACCTTGATTCTGGAGCTGCTGGCAATTTTATGGACTGGAAAACGGCTTCTTCCGTGAACCTTACCCTTTCGCCTCTCGCCACTCCATTGGTGGTCTCGGCGATCGATGGTACTCTTCCAGGGGGCCCTATCCGCTTCCAGACCCTTTCGGTTAAGATGTCAGTAGGAATACTCCACCTGGAGGAGATGTCCTTTCTTTTCCTACCTAAGGCCTCAACCCCCATTCATATTGGGTCTTCCCTGGTTACAGCTCCATTCTCCACATGTTGACGGGACTTCCGGGCAGATATTAGCTTAGGGTTGCTCCTGTTTTTCGTCCTGTCTACTCAAGGTGGTCCCGAAGGAGGGACTTCCTGTTGCCACCAGGTCAGTTTCTTCTACCCTTCCCACTGCATATATCCGGGATGTCTTCTGCAAGAAATCAGCTGAAGTGCTTCCTCCTCACAGGTCCTTTGTCAGTGCCATTGACCTTGTTCCAGGAGCGACTCTGCCCAGGGGTTGTACCTATCCTCTATCCATCCCTGAGATGGGGTTCACTTGGAAGTCCTCATCACCAGCGATAGCAGCATTCTTTTTTGCTGCCAAAAAGGATGGCACCTTAAGACCTTGCATTGATTATTGAGGTTTAAACGCGGTGACAATCAAGAACTGATAAACCTAACCCTAATCTCTGAGCTATTCGACAGGTTGAAAGGCGCCTTCATCTTTACCAAGTTGGATCTCAGGGGTGACTACAATCTGATCCGGATAAGGGAGGGTGACGAATGGAAAACCGCATTTAACACAAGAGACGGGCGTTATGAATACCTGGTTATGCCCTTTGGGCTGTGTGACGCCCCAGCTGTATTTCAAAACTTCGTCAATGAGGTCTTCAGGGATTTGCTGTATCAATTTGTGGTCATCTATCTGGATGACATTCTAATCTTTTCGGAAAATCTGCATATCCACAGAAACCATGTCCAGGTTGTACTCCAGGGAAAATAACCTGTATGCCAAGCTAGAGAAATGTTCTTTTGATTGTTCTGAGGTCCTGTTGATGGGATGCTTTGTCTCCAGTTTGGGTCTTCGTATGGATCCTGAAAAGGTCTCGGTCATTACCAACTGGCTTCTTCCTGCCAGCCTCAAGGCCACACAGCAATTTCTTGGGTTCTCCAATTATTATAGGCAATTTATTAAGAACTACTCTTCCATTGCTGTGCCATTTATTTCCTTGACCAAGAAAGGTGCTAATGCCAAGGAATGGCCTCCTGAAGCTGTCGTTGTGTTCCATGATCTGAAACAAGCCTTTGTTTCTGGTCTTCTCTTGAGGAGACCTTATCCTGGGGACCCATATTTTATTGAAGTGGACGCTTCCTCTACTGGAGTAGGAGCGGTGCTTCTTCAATTATCTGAGAATAAACAACAAACTTGTGCGTTTTTCTCCAAAAAACTTACTCAGGCAGAGAAAAATTACGCTATTGGCGCCCGTGAGCTTCTTGCAATTAAATTGGCGTTAGAGGAATGACGTCATCTCCTGGAGGGTTCCCCTCACTCCATAACAGTCTTCACTCATCACAAAAATTTACAGTACTTACAGAATGCTAAATGACTGAATCCCAGACAGGCCAGGTGGAGTCTGTTCTTTCCTGTTTCAATTTCACGATCACGTACAAACCTGGTTCCTGCAACAGTTGGGCTGATGCACTCTCTAAGTCTTTTGTCATGCTGGATGAGGAGCCCACCTCTGAACCTGAGCCGATCATTCCGACCAGGGGTATTCTTGCCCATTCCACCGAGTCAAAAATTCTTCCTGGCAAGACCTTTGTCCCCATGGAACTAAGACCTAAGATCCTTCGTTGGCGACATGATTCCAAGGTGTCAGGTCATGCTGGGTTCCTCCGATCCCTGCAGCTCATCAGTCGCCACTACTGGTGGCCTATTCTCTGTTCAGATGTCAAAGGCTATGTAACGGCGTGCCATATTTGTGCCCAGTCTAAGTCCTCCACACAAGCTCCTGCCGGTCTGCTCATGCACTTGCCCATTCTGAAGGAGCCCTGGACTCACATTGCTATGGATTTCATCACTGATATTCCGCCATCTGAAAAGAATACAGTCATTTGAGTGATAATCGAACGGTTCTCCAAGATTGCTCATTTTGTTCCCCTTCCTGTTCTCCCTTCTGCTCCTGCTTTGGCCCCCATCTTTGTTCAAGAAATCCTCTGCCTCCATGGGGTACCTTCCCATATTGTTTCGGACAGGGGGTTTCATTTTACATCTTGCTTCTTGAGGGCTCTTTGCAAGTCCCTCAATATTGTCTTGGATTTTTCTTCTTCTTACCACCCTCAATCCAATAGACAGATTGAGAGGGTTAATCAGGAGTTAGAGGTCTTCCTCTGCACCTTAGTCTCTGCTCATCATGATAACTGGTCCTCTCTACTCCCGTGGGCAGAATTTTCTCACAATAATCATGTTAACACCAGTTCTCATAAGACCCCCTTCTTCACAGTTTATGGAAGACTCTCTCAGCTTCCTCTTCCTATGACCTGTTCTCTGGACATTCCAGCTTTGACTACTGTTCAGCAATCATTCAATACCATTTGGGTGAGGTTCATGATTCCCTCCAGGCAGCAGCTGATAAGTTTAAGGGTTTTGCCAACCGTCACAGGCGTAAACCGCCTTCTCTACAGATTAGAAAAGATAGAAAGTTCCGGCTTTCTACCAGGAACATCAAGCTCAGGGTTCCTTCTCTGAAATTTGCCCCAAGATTCATTGGTCAGTATTCTATAATTGCTAAGTTGAATCCGGTTTGTTTTAAACTCCAGACTCCGAAAAGCCTCAGGATTTTCCTTTCATGTTTCCCTTCTGAAGCCTTTAGTCCTCAACAAGTTCTTTCATCCTCTCCCTACCACGGTTCCGGTCTTGGAGGAAGGTCAGGAGTATGAGGTTAGTCTAGTCCTGGACTCCCGGCTCTGTAAAGACATTCTACAGTACCCTGTGCATTGGAAAGGGTTTGGTCCTGACTGAGGAGAGGTCTTGGATCCCTGTGTCTGAGGTATTTGCGCCTCGCAAGCCTCCAAGCCTGGGCCTAGACGGGGGAGGCCTTCGTAAGAGGGGGGCGGTACTGTCATGAACCCATAGTCATTCATGTCCTGTCTGTTTGCTTACCTCTTTTCTTGTGTCAGCTTAGAGGCCGTTCACATCACCACCTGTGGGCTAAGTAATCTCCTCTCAGTGAACTCCACCCTAGCCTCCAATTAAGCAAACACTATTTAAGACCATGTGCTGCAAAACCTCCTTGCCGATCAATGTTGTGTGTGTTTGGCTTTGTGTGTGGTTGTTCCTGTCGTATGCTCTGAGTCCATTTCCGTTTACCAACATTTGGCTTGTTCTGACTATCCCTGCCTGCTTGATACCCCGACCTTCAGCTTGTTCCCTGTTTCTCCTGTCTGCTTGATACCCCTACCTTGGCGTGCTCTTCCGTCTGTCCCTGTATGCTTGTGGCCCTGACCTTTGGCTAGGCCGCTTACTATCCTTGCTGTTCCTGTGCTGCTGCTTCCTCTCTTTCACCTGTAAGCTAGGGGACCCCGGGGGCCGCGACCTGGATCCAGTTGCAGCCAAATCCATCCTCACCACCAGAGGCTCTGGCGAATAACTACTGTCTTTTAGACTCTGCGCCCTGGGGAAGCCGATGCACTAGCTCCCTGTGTTTCAATGTCAATGCTCCAGGGGCCCATCTTCCTGTACTACCCGGAGCTCATTAGCAGCAGTCAGCTATAGGTCCACAACTTCGCAACCTTAGCGTGCACTTCGCACTTCTGCGGTGCGCATCTGTCACCTGACCTCAGGTGTCATGACACAGCAGCTTAAACAGTCTCAGAGCTGGCAGAGGAACTGGATTTTCTCCATCTCTCTGCAGTCCGGCCAGTATTCTCTTGTATGGTAGACTTATTGCTGTTTGCTCCCCTGCTGTGCTGTGTTCCCAGGGGTTAGACAGTCTGATGGTTTTTGTCTCAGATTCTGTGTCTTCCGTCCGCTTCTGGAAGGTTGCCTGACCTCAACTGCTGCTGCGTCTGAAGTAAGTAGATGAAAGCACATGGGTCTTAAAGGGACAAGGTACCTGTTTTTTCTTGGTGACAGAATTATGTTTTTTCCATATTTTTTTTGCAGATATGAGCTCCCCACACCTGTCAGTGGCACAGAAGATTAGCAAAGGTACAAGGGGGCAGCGTGGGACATATTTTAAAAAGATTGCTCAAGGAATGCAAAGTATGGTGTTTAGCATTATTTTAAAGAGGAAGTAAACCCTAATGGGTTTTACTTCCTCTTTATTACCCTGAAGAGTAAAAGCATAATAGGCTAGTATACATCGCCCTGCCAGCCATGCTCTCCACTTGCGCCCGCTGCTTCCCGTCAATCACAGAGAGCCGGGCACAGCGACAGCACCGATCACTGAGATCCACCTTCCCTGACCCACACTGATTTGAGCTGGGCAACGGAGTCTGGTGCCGAAAGGGAATATTTATCCACATTTGGGTGCAGGGAGTAATCCGCTACAGCCTTTTCTTGCAATTAGATTAAAGCTCCGGCAGATATAATTAGATATAGTAGAAGCCGGAACTTTAATTTAATTGTCGGGAACCACAGTGCAGTAGATCACTCCGCCTGTACCCTAAAGTGTTTAAATAGTCCCCTTTCGGGTCCCTGCCAGGCAGATAAATAATAAATGTGTTTTCTTTTTAAATAGCTGCAGAGCAGAGGTACCCAGGGTTTATGAGTTGGGCTCCTCTCTCTGCTGCTGGGAACCCATATGGAGCTGCCAGGGCCAGGCAGAGTGATGCACATGGGGGTGATTAGGGTGTGCCCAGGCACACCCGGCACACCCCGAGCGCACGCCTATGAGTCATGGCAATAGTTCGGCTTGAGGACCGGTTAGTCAATCGACCTGGCTGACATATACTTCCATATACCAATCGTTGCGTAATACCAGAGACATCTGAGATTTGCAGTGACCGGCTGTCACTTCCCGTTCAGGTGTTTGCCATTTTTAGAATTGGCACATCACCAAGAAACTTTTTGAACATTGTGTTGGCAGAAGTGGCAGTAAGTTGTCTTTGGGGATAAGGCTCTAATTGGACGATGTTTTGATTGTCGCAGGTGTAAACCAGGAGCTGGCAAAGCATCACAACCTTGTCCTAGAAATCCTTTTCCGAGTTCAGTCGACTAGTAAACAAATAGGAAAAACAGTTAACCCCTTAATCTGTGAAGGATCTTGGAGTTGTTTTTCATGCCCGAATATGTCAACTGGTTTTCCAAAACTGTGAAATTTGCAAAATGAAAATCTGCATAGTCATGGAGACTGCATTTATGTCAGCGAGGGATTGCATTGTCCCCATTGGGACATTTTACAGTGGCCATTCCAGTGCTGCCTCGGGCCAGGTAGCACATGGGGGCTTTTCAATTTGCCTTCCTTATTCAATGGAATGGGCTGCCTATGGATCAGAAAGTTTTTGTGTCTGCACAAATTAGCAAGAACTGGAGTTTTGGACACCAGGGTGCCTCTTTTGTGGTATCCCTCTCAGCCCAGGAGATGGAATAATTCTGACGTCAGATGCCTGTCTGCCTCCAGTCTGAAGAGACAAGTGCAAGGCCATTAGAACCTAGTGGAATGCAGATGCTCTGACTGACTTAAATGTGAGGCAGTTTTTTTCTAGCATTGCAAGCGTTTCAGGATCTTTCTCCAAGGTGAAGTTGATGATTGACAACAAGATAGCAGTAGCTTACATTGCCCACCAAAAGGGCACCAAATGTCTGTCTTTTCCTGTTACTTTTCATAACATAAACTTTTCGCTGGGTGGAGAGCCACTTACGGACAGTTAACGGCAGTCTACTTATTGGATCCTGCTTTCCCAGTAACAGATCAGTTTGGCAAATTATTTTCCAACAATACGTACCTTAACTAGTATTGGCTCTATGGTGCATTCCAGCGATAGCTCTCATAGAGAGTCCACTGAACACACAGCTTCCGGTATTTGTAACAAGATACAAAGGTGCAGTGATAGAAGGTGGATTGACAGTGCCATGGGCTTTTTCCGTTGGTGTTTGTCTCCCTCCATTGTCCTTGGTTTTTATTGCTCCCCCACATGTCATCAGCACCACCAATTTCGTTTCCGGTCAAACATGATCTTTTTGCTCACTTCAATGGCAGCACCCCAATCCATTGAGACTCTTAATAGCCTGGCTGTTGAATCAGCCGGACTAGAGGTGCACGGATTCTCACCCGAGGTTGTTCAGACCTTGGTTAAGACCACAAGACCATGAACGCTACATATAATAGGACATGAAGGAAGTTTGTTCTGTTCGCTCAGCAAGTTTTCTCTCCCGTGGCAGCTCTAGCTAATATACTGGATATTTTTACAATCAGCATTTGAGGTTGGGCTGGCATACAACTCCATTAAAGTACAAGTCTCTGCCTTTTATCCTCTTTTTCAGGCTGCAGATGAGTGGAAGAGCTATTGAACAAATGCTTCATGCAGGCCATAATCCATATATGACCACCAAGGAAATCCCTGTTCCCTATTTGGTACTTAGGCTTGGCTCTGAAAGCACTAGTACAGGCATCCCTTGCTCCAATAGCTTCATTTCCATTTGTGGTTCCTAGTGGTAAAACGAGTTCCTCTGACAGCAGTTGCTTCAGACAGAAGGATGTTGGAGATTGCAGCACTTTCCTGCAAAGATCTCTTTTGTGTCTTTTTACCAGAAATAGTGATACTACGTCCATCTCCAAAGCCCAATTCTAAGGTGGTATGAAAACTTGGAGCAGTCCCTCCAAACATTCACACTGAGTAACTGAATACACAGCAGGAAAACTTCAGGTACTTACACAAGTTGCTGTAAGCGTACATACAAAAGGTCAAAAGACGTAAGGAAAGTGGACAATCTTTTCATTTCGCCATCAGGTCTTTGAGTCATCTTCTATTGGTTTACCAGGGTGATTAGACTGGCATGCAGGAAGTAGGCCTTTCTGCTCAGGTGCAAGCTCCTTCGCCTGAGGGGTGGCAGCCTTTGGGGCAGTTATACCAGGATTTCAGTGGAAGATATATGGGAGACAGTTAGCCTTTCACTTGACTTTATGGGCATGCAGTCAGCAAATTCTGCAAAGTTTGGGACGAGACATATAAATAATTTTGGTTTTTGGCAGCTTTTCTTTGATTGTCAATATTTCTTTTCATGTGTTCTCTCCATTTATTCAGTTAGTTATATCCCATTGCGTGCTGATGTGAGGTATGGCCAGGAATACAGAAAATGATCAAATACTTACGTTTTTTCCTTTCCTGGCCTGTCCTTATGTCAGCATAGGAACCCCCCTGCCCCCAGTGGCCTGTCACAGGCTAGGTTATCGAACACCTTGTGGGGGAGGGGCTGTCTTTTATTTAGCTAGTAAGGGGTGGTCCTTTGGGCACCAGATGAGGCATTAACCCAGTGTGTGCTGACGTGAGGTCTGGCCAGGAAAGGAAAATTACGGTAAGTATTTGATAACAATTTTCCGTAATTTTACCCGCTGTATATACCATAGTTTGTAGACACTATGACTTTCACACAAACCAATTATATGCACTTATTGGGATTTTTTTTACCCAAGACATGTGGCAGAATACATTTTGGCCCACATTTATGAAGAAATGTTTTTATTATTTTTTTGCGATATGTATTAACCACTTGCTTACTGGGCACTTAAACCCCCCTCCTGCCCAGACCAATTTTCAGCTTTCAGCGCTGCCGCAGTTTGAATGACAATTGCGCGGTCGTGCTACACTGTACACATATGACTTTTTTTATCCTTTTTTTCCCCACAAATAGAGCTTTCTTTTGGTGGTATTTAATCACCACTGGGTTTTTTTTTTTGCTAAAAAAAAGACCGAACATTTTCATAGTTTTTCATAAAATTTTGAAAAAAGGTAATTTTTTTTCTTTGTTAATGTGCGCTGATGAGGCTGCACTAATGGGCACTCATAGGCTGCACTGATGGGCCCGTATAGGCTGCACTGATAGGCTGCACTGATGGGCACTGATAGGCTGCACTGATTGGGCAGCACTAATGGGCATTGATAGGTGGCACTGATAAGCACTGATGAGGCGGCACTGATAGCTGGCACTGATGGGTGGCACTGAAGGGTACTGATTGATGGCACTGATAGATGGCACTGATAAGCAGCACTGATAGGTGGCACTGATGGGTGGCACTGATGGGTACTGCTGGGCACTGGTAAGTGATGCGGATAGGCAGCACTGATTGGTGGCACTGATGATCCGGCACTGATGGGCATTGATTGGCAGCACTGGTGGGCAAAGGTAGGAGGCACTGGTGGGCAAAGGTAGGTGGCACTGTGGGCACTGGTAGGTGGCACTGATGGGTACTGGAAGGTGGCACTGATGGGTAATGATAGGTGGCACTGGCAGGGGGCACTGGTGGGCACAGATGAGCCATCCGCGGCTCTCTGTGCGAGGGACCGATGTCCCTCTGACAGAAGCCGGCGATCGGCTTCTTTTTCCGCTCAAGCTGATAGCGTGAGGGGAAAAAAAATACAGATCATGATCTTCTGTTTACATCACGTGATCAGCTGTTATTGGCTGACAGCTGATCACATGGCAAGGGGGTGGGACCGCCCCCTTACTCCAATTTGTGATCAGCCATGTCTCATGGACTTGGTGATCACAGAGCGCGCTGACAGCGCATGCTCGGGAAGATGTCCATGGACGCCCTCCAGGCAATTCAGGTCTGCGCTGTAGCTGTCTTTTGGGTATAGCGCCGATCTGTAGTGGTTAAAAAAGAAAGTAGAAATCATTTTTTTTTCAAAATTGTTGGTCTTTTTTCATTTATATATAAAAAAAAAAGAAAAAAAAACCCAGAGGTGATGAAATACCACCAAAAGAAAGCTCTATTTGTGTGAAAAAATGAAAAAAAATTGCTGATTTGCATACAGTGTTACATTACTGTGCAATGGTCAGATAAAGTAGCGCAATACTGAATAGAAAAAATGCTCTGGTCATGAAGGGGATAAAACCTTTTGGAGGGGAAGTGGTTAAACAATAGCAGCATAGGCTCAGGTTTGATTTAAAGGATAAGTTCACCATTATTAAAAAAATAATAAATGCACATTTTTTACAAGTAAAAAATATGCATTTCCTGACGCCAACATGGCAGCATACTAGTGATAGAGCTCTGCCTCTTGACCACTCCCTCAGGACCAGTGAATAGCATAAGAAAAGGCAGTTAGCCGCCCCCCCCCCCCCCATTCTTATTTTTGTCCTCATACCTCCACACACCAGTGAAGAGTAAGCAGTTCTATGGCCCTTCCTCTGCCTCTGTGCAGTAGCCATCTGGGTGCAAGCCTCTCCCAGTGCGAAGACCCAGTGCTCGGGCCGCTAAATTGCGCTAAAAAGCCTGGGTGCCCCTTCTGTGGGTCTTGATGTGGCCCTGCAGTGTTTCCTCTTTAGGGATGAAATCTGCCGTTATGTAAGTGCCTGTGGGCTGAGGCTTGGGTGAGCCAACTAGTTCATTCATTTTCCTTTTTTGGTTCTTTGCACCATACAGGGCTGCCTATCCCTTTTATTCTGTGCTGTCTCATATGTGTTCTCCCTTACCTTGATCTGTTTCTCTTTTGAATGCCTCCCATGTCTCCATGTTTGTTTGTGTTCTGTTTGCCCATGTGTCTAGACCATGCTGTCTGGGGCATCTTGATGACATCATCGGGCTGTGCAAGCCATCTTGCTTATGGGCAAAAGCTCACTGCTGCTAGCAATGAGGGATGCAGTCCTGGGGGAGCTCCCCCTGCTGATTTTTAACAGGTAGTACACCAAAAAAAATGTGTGTGTATGTGTCTATACAGTATATGTATGTGTGTGTGTATATATATATATATATATATATATATATACTGCATTAATTTGTTTCTTTTACTCGAAAAAAAAAAATAAATGTATGCATATATTTTTTTCTCCTCTCTTTTTAATGTCAGACCTTCTCTCTCTAGTGCTATTTTCCTTTCTGGCTATCCTCATTTCAGCTGGCCGTCCTATCTGTCCCCAAGCCATGAGTCAGTCACTGCTTATGCAAAAAGACCCTCAAAATCAAAGGTACGGGACCACCGTGTTGGTAAGTTTGCAGGAAAAGAGTGCCTCCTTATGCGGATTGCTGTGAGTGTGTTCAGCTCCGCATACTTATGCTCTCAAAAATCAAGAGCCAGGGAAAGGCAGACAGTCTTCATAAGAGTGTAACTGTAGATGCCGCACCCACTCAAGGGAAGAGGTTCCAAAGAAGACGTCTTATCACCTCTTCCCCCGAACAACGCCAATGCTCCAGCAAGAATCCTGCAAGGCCTGTGGCACAGCGCCTGTAGCCAATAGGCTGGTGAGTAAAGACTACCCGGAGGAGTTTGCAGTTAATACGTAACACCAAATATCTTTATTAATTATGATGCAAGATGCTATTTTGGACTCACTTCAGTCATGCCAGCCAGGTAGCCCCCTCCTAGTTGCTACTCTAGCCACTAGAAAAACAACCTGGCACCCTGGCATGTGGCGCTCAACCACTCAGTTCTGTAGTGAAGAGTAAGCAGTTATATGTCCCCACCTCTGCCTCTGTGCAGTAGCCGTCTGAGTTCAAGCCTCTCCTAGTGCGAAGACCCAGTGCTCGGGCTGCTAAATTGCGCTAAAAAGCATGGGTGCCCCTTCTGTGGGTCTTGATGGGGCCCTGTAGTGTTTCCTCTTTAGGAACGAAATCTGCCATTATGTAAGTGTCTGTGGACTGAGGTTTGGGCTACTCTGGTGAGTGGGCAGCCTGCAGATAATAGCTTCTCTTCATCAGAGGAAGACCCGGAGCAGCTTGGTTTCTCCTTTGATTGCCTATACAGGTTTTATCCTTGTCGGAGACCAGATATAGCATCACTGAAATCCATGCCCACAGTAAATGCGACTGTAGTCTAGCAACGAGGCAACCAACAGGGATCTGCCATCCGGCAGTTGCCCTTATCTTGGTGACTAGTGCTTTAGGTTTTAGGTACTGGGAGATAGAGACAGCCGTTGGAGAGGAAATCCATAAAGCTGATATAATTCGAACTCTAGCCAAGATGAATGTGTCTGTGAACTTTATTGCAGAAGCAGCAATAATCTCAACCAGGTGCCTGGCCATAGCGATGCTATACTCAGTCACGGCTAGAGGGGCCCCATGGTTGAGACCCTGGGCGTTGTCTTGATTCCTAAAAACAAGATTGTTGTGAGTCACTTTATGGCAGAAGATCTCTGTTTGGTAGGAAACTGGAGACAGCCTTATCATAAGTGACAGGAAGTAAGTCCGATCTGCTCCCATAAGACCAGAAGCAGAAGGAAAAGAAAATGTTTCTCCCAGCAGGTTCCGCTTCTCTAGGTCCTGGGAGCCTAGGGCCAGCTGTCAGGCCAGGGTCCCAGGTAGAGGATGTAAGGGAACTCAGGCAACCTTTCACAAGGCCCATAAGTGAAAATCCTTGGGTATACCACAAGTACCCACTAAGTCCTTTTGACGAGCGCATGCCCAGACTCTTAAGGTAGGAGCCAGAGGGTGCGCTTTATGGGTTTCTGGACAGCATGTTGTACAGATCTTTGGAGGAAGGTATTAGGCACTCATGGTCACTTCAGGGATTCCTCACTGCTTCTCCTCCAGACCATTTCTCTGCCAAATCCACCGCAAAAGCGGGTGGGCTGCTACAATACTTACAGACACATTAGTCACAGGAAAGATTGCAGGTTTTCTACCCAACCCTGTTTGTAGTTCGCAGCGGACGGAGGCTAGTGTCCAGTTGCAGATTGAAAGAGGTTAAACCTTGTTGGCCTTCTTAGAGGTCTTTAAGATGGAGTCCATTAAAACGGTACAAGCAGTCGGCTGGATGCTACTGCTGGATTGTCAGGATGCATATCCTCACATCCCAAATTTCCTTTTCTTTCCAAAATAAGTAAGTTTGGTGATTGAGTAGACGCATCTCCACTTTAACAGCCTACCTTGTGGCCTATAAATAATAAATATCTCTGAGAATGTTGGCAAGGGTCTCAGTGCTGTGTCAGCTCCACTCAGAGAACAGGGTCTCCGGGTTTGTCACTACCTGGACGTCATTCTTTTTCTATTCAGGGGAGTGGAACAATTGCTGTCACACCAAGAGGTCCTCATACATACTCTGCAGAGATATGGCTGGGTTATCAACTCCAAAAAAAAAAAAAAAATTGGGGAAAGAGAAGCTGACTTTCTCCAACCCAACAGTTAGTGTAGTTAGTGTAGTTGGGGGTGCTCTGCTAGTTCCTCTGTTTTGCTTACATCAGAGAAAGCAGTGACAGTCAGGTAGAGAATTCTGAGGACAGCTACCTTCACTTGTTTGATGGCTTCTCAGTGCCTCAGTCTTCTGGGCTCAACATCTTCATACATACTGATAATTCCATGGGCGCCTGCGCAAGTTTCAACTAGGATTCTTAGCGCAAGGGAGGAAACAGGATTGAGCACAGTTGAGAACAGTGTCACTCAGTATGAGTAGCGGTCCACGGTGATGGAAAGACCTTGAGGAAGTCATGGCCCTTTTGAACCATTACACTGGATCATTGTTATGAATCATCTCGGCAAGACAGCCTGGGAGGCACACTGTGAGGGACTGTCGGTCAAGGCAAATGGACACTTCCAGCCAAGGAGGGTAGTCTCGAATGCGCTGGAAGTTCAAATAGCCTTTTTAGCACTTTGGCCTTGCTACACAGAATCAAGGGAAAACCAGTTGCAGTTGAGCAACAGGGCAGCAGTTACCTATATTCAGCTCCAGGGAGGAACTCTCCCTATCAGCAGTATGCTATTGAGAGAGGTGAAGCCCATAACGCACAACAAGTGGGTCTTCATCCCAGGTCTTCTCTGAGCTGGTCCATAGGTGGGGTCTACCACAGACAGACCTCTTCACTACCCATAGCAATCACAAATGTTGGGTATGTCTGGCCTTGTTTCCGCACCCCAAGGCGCAGGGGGCATACGCTCTGGTCTCTCCTTGGGGCTGCAATCTAGCCTATATATTTTTTCCCCAACATCTCTCGTAATGAGATTCCTCTAGATTCTGTCAAGGGAGTACATGTTGTCATAGCCAATCCTCCATATTGGCCATGAAGCCCTCGGTTTTCCTTGGCCATTCACTTCAGAATACAGAAGACATTTCCCCTATGCACATATGCAGACCGGCACTGCAAGCAGGGTGCTAATAGGGGAGGCGGGGGGAACTCCGGTTGCTCCAGAGCAATCTCTACTTTGTTGAGTACTAGAAGGCACTCTACTTACAACATCTATGCCTAAATCTGGAGCAAGTTTGCATTATCTCGGTAGGGTAAGACATTGATCCTACTGCCTCAGCTTTTCTATACTTCTTCTAGGCCGGGTTGGACATGAGCCTTAGTCTATCCTCACTGAGCTGCCAATTGTCAGCTATATCGGCAATAACAAATTTAAATGAGCCAAGAATCTTTCAGTCTGCACGACTTTTGAAGGCAGTCATAACGATTCAGTCACAAACGGAAAGGATTCTTTCCCAGTGGGATCGATCGTGTTGCTGGATCTCTTGTCCGTTCAACCGTTTGCTCCAACAGAGCAGTGTTTGGTTCGGGCCATTACCTACAAGACGGTATATATTGTTAAAACTTTAAGCAGAAGTTTGTCTGAGATTCAAGCTCTTGGAGCTTCAAAAAAAAAAAAAAGTTTTCTTTGCAAAAAGAGTAGAGTGCTGTCTTGTAGGTCATCTTGTATCAAAGGTAGCAATAGCCCTCTATTTAACAGACATTTGGGAATTGCCTAAATTTCCAGAACATCACACAGGAAAGTCACACGACCTGGATGTTTTCAGAAAGAAGCACCTCTCCACAATTGCTCCTTTCAGATCATCTAATAAGCCTTTTGTCATTCCAGCTGGGAATCATCAAGGAAAAGAGGTTACTGCCTGGACTCCAACAGGCTTGGTGGTGCATATAGGGCGAGGGGGTGCGAGCCTCCGTCAGTGGCGGTGCACTCTACCAGAGTGGTTGCAGTCTCATAGGCAGCTCATTTGGGAGCATCTATAGTATCCATCTGTAGAAGTATCATGGTCATCCTAGCATACCTATTCAAACTTTACAGAGTAGACAAAGGTGCCTTGTCATCAGTGGACTTTGTAGGAAGGACTATTCAGCTCACTGTTCCATTCTAATTAGAATATTGGTTTGGCAAGTGGAACCCACCCTGTCAGCTAGTTATTTATCACTAGTATGCTGCCATGTTGGCGTCAGGAAAACAGAAAATTGTATTAAATACTTACCGTAATTTTCCTTTCCTGACGCCAAACCATGGCAGCATACGGGCCCACCCTGTGCGTTTCGGTATGTAGCTTGTTACAAAGAATGGGGGGGCGGCTAACTATGCCTTTTTTATGCTATTCACTGATCCTCAGGGAGTGGTCAAAAGGCGAAGCTCTATCACTAGTATGCTGTCATGGTTTGGCATCAGGAAAGGAAAATTACGGTAAGTATTTGATACAATTTTCCGTTTTATTATTATTTTTTTTTTGTAATAGACCTGTAAAGCATTCCACTCATGATCAGCAGATTGTGGGTGTAATGCCACAGTCCTGCAGACCATCTGTGTATCTGTCTGGCCGTACCTCGGACACGGCCAAGCAGTTACACTGTGACAGGAAGACTTAATGAACTACCACAGAGCTCAACAGCGCCGTGGTAGTTCATTGAGAACTACAGGCCACAAAGGCTGTCAGAACTTGTAGCTTGTAGTTTTCCCATTTACAGAACAATGTGAAGGGATGATGCGGCCAGGTGATCGGAGCCCGATCTGTGCTTGATTAGATGGTGTGAAGGGCAGGGTAGACATTGGGGTCTATTAGACCTCTAATTTCTCCATAAAGAGTACCTGTCACCTGCCCAATGCTATCACATAGGGGCTTATTAACCCCTTGTGATAGCAATCAAGTAAAATAATTATAAAAATAAAAGAAAAAAGTTAAAAAAAAAAAAAAATAATATATATTAAATTAAAAAAAAAAACGCACGCGTGAGTCCAGGGTGTGCACGTGCATGTAAACCGCAGTCGCTACATTGTGCAATTCTTGTACAAGAGCTACTAGTTAACTCTAAACTGATAAGCTGTAAAGATTTTTAACTACCTCCTGCCCGACCTATTGCAAAATGACAGTCGCAGTGGGGATCAGTTATCCAGACTGGGTGTCATATGACGTCCAGAAGGATAATCTGCTCGTGCAACGCGGCGATCAGTGGTGCGGTGTGTCGTTTCGACACACAGCATCTCCAATCTAGGTAAAGAGCCTATGACTTAGGCTCTTTGCCACGTGCTCAGCTGTGTCCAATCACAGCTGATCACATGGTAACCAGGAAGTGCGGTTTATTGGCTTTCCTCCGTTCGCGCTGACAAGGAGCATGTAGAGGAGAGCCGATCAGCAGCTCTCCTGACAAGGGGGGGGGGGGTCTGCGCTGATAATCAGCGCATTGATTATTAGTGCAGACCCATCAGCGATGCCCGCCAGTGATGCCCATCAGTGCCTGCCAGTAATGCCAATCAGTGCCCACCTGTACCCACATGTGATGCCAATCAGTGCCCATCAGGGATGCCAATCAGTGCCCACCAGTAATGCCAGTCAGTGCCCATCAGTAATGCCTGTCAGTGCCTCCTCATCAGTGCTGCATATCAGTGCCATCTATCAGTGCCTCCCATCATTGCCCATGAGTACCGCCCATCAGTGCTCATCAGTGCTGCATATTATTGCCTCCTCATCTGTGCCGCCTATAACTGGCCTTCACAGCACAGAGCACATGGAAGGGCAACACATGCAAGACAAAAACAGAAAACTTCTCAGCCCAACTCACCAACCAGTCTGCTTACCAACCGAATTAACCCGTCTAACAGTATGTGTTAAAAACAGGGGGTTAGTTAGCACACATTTGCAAATGCATGTGAAAGCTGCAAAGCTGCTTCACGGCACCCTGTATTACCTGCAGTCCTAACTCCAGTAAATTTATGAGAGTCTCCGCAGTGGTTAAAGCGTCACCTATGGGGATTTTTGGGCACCATCGTTTTAGGCGTTATCGCGGGCTCATGCAATTTTAGTATCTACTTGATGCAACCTCATCTTTTATATTTTAACCAAAAATGTGTATTATATGGTGTGGTTTTCCACTAAAATTAATTTTATTATATTTTTTTCCTGAAAATTTGCATTTAATAAACAGTTGCAACTATCACTTTTTTATTCTACAAGGCCTCTGTTTTCAGAAAATATATACAGTAATGTTCTGGGGGTTTAATTAATTTTATTGCCAAAAATTACGATTTTTACATGTATACGGAAAATAAAAAAATCTGCTCTGGAGCCGAACAGGTTAATGCATAGAATGCATTAGTGCTGGTTCACACTACTGCACTGTGTGAGATCGCATGTGATTCACATCGCACTGCAGTGCAAATCACATGCGATGCGATTGCAGCCATACAGTATGGCTGAATTTGCATCACATTTGGACCAAACTCGCACAGGACCCTTTTTTTGGTCCACACCAGAATCAGATCGCATGGGTGTTCACACCCAATGCAATCTGATTCACGTCCGAACTGTCAGTTAGCAGTGCGATATGCGAGCTGAAATGGGGGTGTCATTAACTTTGTATTGACACTCCCAGCAGTTCGCATAGGGCAGTGTGAACTGTCATGCGAGTCAGGTGCGATGCGGGAACTTGCAGTGGATTTGCAGGGTTCACACCAATGTGAACCGGCTCTTAACAAGTTGCCGACCACCCGCCGTGGCTTGACAGTGGCAACATGGTTCTCCTGCGTGAACCACCGTCACCTGACGGCGGCCACAGGAGCAAGTATTGTGTGCACACTCGTGCACTCACACACTAGCGGGAGAGCCAGTGAGTGGGTGGGGTGGACTCAATGTCCGCTGGCCTCCCGCGATCGCTCCCCGGCAGTGACAGAACGGGGATCTGTGTATGTAAACAAGCGAATCCCCGTTCTGACAGGGGAGAGGAGTGTGATCTCCTGTTCCCTGTATATGGGAGAAGCTATCACTCTCCTTCCCCACTCAGCCCAGCCACAAAACAGTTAGTAACACATAGCAGGGAACACATTTAACCTTTAATTTTACTTTGATTGCCCCCTAGTGTTAACCCCTTCCCTGACAGTGACATTTACACAATAATCAGTGCATTTTCATAGCACTGATCGCTGTATAAATGGCAATGGTCCCAAAATAGTATCAAAAGTGTCCGATATGTCCGCTGCAATGTCGCAGTCGCTCTAAAAATTGCAGCCCATCATCATTACTAATAAAAAAAAACCCCATAAAATAATTTTCATCATTTGTAGGCGCTATAATTTTTTGCGCAAACCAATCGATATACGCTTATTCCGATTTTTTTGTACCAAAAATATGTATATCGGCCTAAACTGATGAATACTTTTTTTTAAATATTTTTTTATGGATATGTATTATAGCAAAAAGTAAGAAACATTGTTTTATTTTTAAATTGTTGCTCTTTGTTTATTTATAGCGCAAAAAATAAAAACCGCAGAGGTGATCAAATACCACCAAAAGAAATCTCTATTTGTGGGAAAAAAAGGACATCAATTTTTTTTGGGTACAACGTCGCACGACCGCGCCATTGTCAGTTAAAGCAACGCAATGCCGTATCACAAAAAGTGGTCAGGAAGGGGGTAAATCTTTCCTGGACTGAAGGGGTTAAGATATAAAAACCTTCTGCCTTTACAACCGCTTTAAGCCTGGTCTATGGTCAAGGACACCGATTGTGACCACAATTTGGCTGCATGCAAAATTTCTTTCCCATGATGATAAAAAAAAAATGTTTTTAAAACTAAAAAAAAGCTAATTTTATATTGCATACTGATTAATATTTTTTAAAAAGAAAACTGGTAAAAAGAAGCCCACCTGCCGTGACATTGTTATCACACAATGCCGTGACTCGGATTCGAACCGAGGTTGCTGCGGCCACAACGCAGAGTACTAACCACTATACGATCACGGCGAGCTACTTGGGCTTATGGGAAATTTGACTGACAGAAGTCACTTTAACGACAATACCATGTGATGTCACCCAAAGTTATTATTTAATTCACAAGTTGCACCCATCAACACTAAGAACAGCACTGCCCTCACTGCAAAGTGTCAGATTAATAAATGAGTACTCAGGAGAAATATATGATGCATGTGAAGTCACCATATAATAAATACACTTTGGGTGGGGGATTTACTAAAACTGGAGCACTCGGAATCTGGTGCAGCTGTGCATGGGAGCCAATCCGCTTCCGACTTGTTCAATTAAGCTTTGCCAATAATGGCCCATACACACGTTCCGTAGATCGGACCGAAATCGTCATCCGAGGAAGAATCGTATGATTTTCGGATGGTGTGTACACTTCTTTCACAGCCGATCCCGACAGTCAGAATGAAAATTTTTGAAGGAGCAAGCTCTGTAATTTTTCTCGTACGATACCAGGCCGTACGATTTTCATTTAATCAGTACAATTGTGCGAAAATACAATACAATTACACTACAACAACATTTTCGATTTTTTATTCTGTCGTACGAGAAATTTCCTTAACTTTAGTAAACTCTTCCCATTCGATCTGAGATTAGCATGCAAAAAAAAAAAAAACAGACGCTCTGTCGTCCGATTTTCGGATGGTGTGTACGGCCATAAAAGAGGCTGATTGGTTGCTATGCACAGCTGCACCAGAATCTGCACCGTGCAGTTTTAGTAAATAACCCCCTTTGTCTGATAACCATATCTACTAAAATAATGAACTACATAAAGAGCATAAGAGAAATACATAAACTCATTGCTGTCTATAAACATATATACACATTTATAGACTCACATATGTTATTAGAATGATTTTAAATCGACAAGCAAAATGGGGAATTTAGCAGAATAAAAAAACCAAAAAAATTATGAGCCCACATGCCGTGTCATTGCTTTATCCGCAATGCCGTGACTCGGATTCGAACCGAGGTTGCTGCGGCCACAACGCAGAGTACTAACCACTATACGATCACGGCGAGCTACTCGGGCTGCTGGCAGCACAGTCAGATTCTAGTGCTCTTCTGTATGACAGCGGTGTCGTCACTTCTAAGCATACTGCGCATGTGCACATACTTTTGTTTCTGGGTTCAGCTTCTTCATTGCTGGTGTGCTCCTGACTATCAGGATATCAGGGGGGATATCACATGACTTAGCCTATTCCTAAGCTGTGTGCACACACTTCACTGAACACTCCCCCCCTCCCCTGGCTGCAGCAATGAACCCTTCCAACTCCGTCTGTGTGAGCTTCTAACACTGCCTCCTTGTTTACTATATTAGTTAACCCATTCAGCTCAACGTGTTCCTTCTGTGTGCACTGAGATGATGTGCCTTCTCCTCAGCTCTGTATGCAGTAATTACATCTATGTGTGCCCTCATCCCTACTCCCCACTCATTAACCCCTTCTCCTAGCTGTTCCTTTAACCAATGGGTGCTCAATCTGTGACCAACCAGCTGTTGTGGAACTACAAATGCTATCATGCCTCTGCCTTTGGGAGTCAGCAGATTGCAATGACTCATGGGACTTGTAGTTCCACAACAGCTGGAGGGCCACAGGTTGAGCACCCATGCTTTAACCCTTTCACCGCTAACAACACCCCTCCATGTTTGTTATCACTAATTCATACTCCTAGTAGAGTTGCTCATCCCTTTAAAACCGAACACATATTAATTACACAGGTTCTGTGGCTAATTATGGTGGTAATTAAACTCACTTGGTGCCTTATCTGCATTAAATTAGCCCCAGAACCTGTGTAATTCATATGCGTGCGGGTTTAAAGGGATGAGGTGGCAACCCTAACTCCTAGGCATCCCATAATACCGCACAGTAGTGCCGCCTGCAAACCCTCATCCACCCTCCTCTCGGTGTAGCCACTTTCTATACAAGATTCCACAATTACTCTAGGTTCACAGATGTGCGTGAGCGTTTGCATTTTTATGTGGTATCATGCACTTTAGAATCTGCAATAACGCAGGCGTTTTTCCGACAAATAGGGGTGCCACCGAGAATCAATGGCACCCTAGACTTCTAAGGAGCAGCATGTTTGCCTGTGGGTTGGGAACGCGAGCAGATCCTAGACCTAGGGCCGGGTCACACTAGGGTGCACATTCTGGTTTTGACAGACAATTCATTTCAATGGGCATGCCAAATGCACTGGAATGCTCAAAAAGTAAGGCTGGAGCTTCTTTTTAAGATTGCGCCGCACCAAAGCGCAAGTAAACTGCGGCCTTTGCATGCTTTTGCTCGGCCCTTGAGGCATTATCCCCCCCCCCCCACACACACACACACTGTCAGCAACAGTTCTTGCCACTGACATCAACAATGGGGCACTATTCCTCCTTTGCGAGTGCGTGTAGACACTTGGATCTCATTAACACCTTAGAACATATCTT
>BLSH010211970.1:132252-143776 GCA_018402905.1 Glandirana rugosa | reverse complement strand
ATGGCACCCTAGACTTCTAAGGAGCAGCATGTTTGCCTGTGGGTTGGGAACGCGAGCAGATCCTAGACCTAGGGCCGGGTCACACTAGGGTGCACATTCTGGTTTTGACAGACAATTCATTTCAATGGGCATGCCAAATGCACTGGAATGCTCAAAAAGTAAGGCTGGAGCTTCTTTTTAAGATTGCGCCGCACCAAAGCGCAAGTAAACTGCGGCCTTTGCATGCTTTTGCTCGGCCCTTGAGGCATTATCCCCCCCCCCGACAGCACACACACACTGTCAGCAACAGTTCTTGCCACTGACATCAACAATGGGGCACTATTCCTCCTTTAGACACCAATGATGGGGCACGATTCCTCCTTTAGACACCAATGATGGGGCACTATTCTTCCCACTGACACCAGTGATGGGGCACTATTCCTCCAACTGACACCAATGTTCGGGCCCTATTCCTCCCATTGATACCAATGATGGGGCACTATTCCTCCCATTGATACCAATGATGGGGCACTATTCCCCCAACTGACACCAGTGATGGGACATGATCTCTCCCACTGATACCAACATTGGTGTACTATTCCTCTCATTGATACCAATGATGGGCACTATTCCTCCCATTGATACCAATGATGGGGCACTATTCCTCCCACTGACACCAATGATTGAGCACCAACGATGTGACACTATTTCTCCCACTGACATCAATGATGGGGTACTTTATCTCCCACTAAAACCAACGATGGGGCACTATTACTCCCCCTAATACCGATGATGCGGCATTGTTTACTACCACTGATGCCGGGACATTTTCTTCTCCCACTGCCACAGTCCAGCCCCCCTAAAGTTTGAAGGGCAGTAAACTGACCCGTTGTTTATAAAGTTTGGAGACCCCTGCTGTAAACTATGCCCAGTTTTCTACTTGTGCAGCATCCTTTTCTTACTTTGTGAAGTTCCTGTACAGTGCGGCCATCTCCAGTGTGGGTATCTGAAGCCGCAGTGTCCTTCTTCCTGGATTCCATGCATGCTGGCTATCCAGCATGCACTTGCCGATCTTGCACATGTGAAGTGCGGTGCAATGGTCAGCTTGACATGGCACAGCTCCAGTAACATAGGCGTGCGCACAGGGTGTGCCAGGTGTGCCTGGGCACACCCTAATCACCCTGCGCTATGCAGATTTCCCTTGCTGCTTGGCTGCAGAGAAAGGAAACGGGGAATCTCTGTCATCAATCCATTTCTCTGTCTTAAAAGGGAGACATCAGTGGTCTGTTTAGACCCCTGATATTTCACCAAAGCCCCCCAATGGGGCTCCAAAAAAATTGTAAAAAAAAATTGTAAATAAATAAATCAATAAAAATTGTAAAAATTAAAAAAATGAAATTGTAAAAAAGTAATAATAATAAAAAAAATCTAAATAAAGTACTAACACCAATCTCTGCCCTACTGATATCATCCACTGCTCTACTGACACTATGCTCACAAGGCCAGCACGTTCACATGCATGGAGCATGGCTTTTATGTACTGCTTTCTAGTGTAAACTGGCATGAAATGTCCCTTTAACCACCTCCTGCTCGCCGAATAGACAAATGACGGCAGGCAGGACCCCTTCTTGTTCTGGTCCGACGTCATATGACGTCGCCCAGTCTCACCTGGGACATGGCACGACCCCAATCTGGGTGAAGAGCCAATGACGTGGCTCCTTACCCATGTGATCGGCTGTGTCCAATCACAGCTGATCACATGTAAACACGGATGTGCCAGTAATCGGCTCTCCTCGCCTCACACTGACAGAGTCAGATCAATGGCATCTCCTCACAGGGGAGACCTGTGCAGATTATCAGGGCACTGATTATCAGTGCAGCCCCAAAAATGCCCAGCAGTGATGCCAGTCTTTGTCCATCAGTGACACCAATCTGTTTCCATCAGTGATGCCAATTTGTGGCTATCGGTGATGCAAGTCAGTGCCTGCTCATCAGTGTCGCCTATCCATGCCCCCTATCAGTGCCCATCAGTGCAGCCTCATCAGCGCACATCAGTGAAAAATTACTTATTTACAACATTTTCTGAAGAAAAACTTTTTTCTTCAAAATTTTCGGGCTTTTTTGTTTTTTTAGGAAAAAAAAAAAACAGCAGGGATTAAATACCACCTAAAGAAAGCTCTATTTGAGGGAAAAAATTTTACAAAAAATGAATTTGGGTACATCGTTACATGACCGCGCAATTGTCATTCAAAGTGTGACAGCTCTGAAAGCAGAAAATTGGCCTGGCCAGGAAGAGGGTGTAAGTGCCCTGTAGGCAAGGGGTTAAGTAGTTAGTTCGGGTCAAGTGGCACAAATAATCTATTTGCTGCACTAACAGGTACGCTTGCTGGGCGTGCAGTATTAACTGTATGTAGCCACGGTGTTCTGGTAGTGGGTTGGGAACTTCCTGTCTCACTCTTGGAACAAAACAGAGTCGGGCTGAGTGCTGCTCAGCCATTCACAGGAAGCTTTGTATTTTATGATTGAATACAATGCTTCCACTGATTGGCTGAGGAAGAGAAACGGGTTGCGTCACAATCTCCACAACGTGAATACAAAGCTTCCTATGAATGGCTGAGCAGAGCTCAGCCATACTCTATTTTGTTCAAGGTATTAGACGGGAAGTTCCCATCTCACTGCCGTAACACAGCGCTGTATACTATGTATACCATTCATACAGCGTGGCCAGCAGGCGTACCTGTTAGTGGGGTAAATAGTTTGGGTAGCTTGGCCCAAACAAACTATTTAATTGGACACTGAGCCCTGGTTCACAAAATAATTTGCATGTGAATCGCATAGGAGCCGCACCACATTCCTGTGCAATTCACATGCGATTCAGTGCGGTGCAATTTGAGCCTATTCATTTTAAATGGGCTCAAATTGTACTACATCGCACCAAAAAAAAGAGCTGGCACCTTTTTTGGAGCTGTACCGCAACTATATTGCATGGCTGTTTTGTTCCATGTGATCCCATGTGGGCAAACTCTACTGCATTTGCAACCCTTTTGGGGAGTCGTTAACTTTGTATTGACACAAAGTGGTGCGGGAGCAGATATCAATGCATTTCCCGCACCGCATATGTATAAACTGGAGCTAAAGGTGGAGATTAGCTTTAACACAGTAAAGTTCCCCCCACCCTGGGACATTATTAGGGTTGCCACCTGTCCAGGATTCACCCGGACAGTTCGGGTTTGGAATTATGTGTTCGGGTTTCAGACTACCTGAAACCCGGACACATTATTCAGACTGGACTATGGCTTTCCAGAAGAGTTGCTGGCTGCAGTTGTCTAAGCTGAGAGTGTCAGTTACACTCTCTTTCACACTGCCCAAAGCCAGCACTAACTACCCCCCCCCCCCAAACCCACACACAAGACTGGAGAGGAGAGAGGGTTCGATCTTCACCTCTTTCTCCCACCCTTACCCCTGTGTGTCTGCCCACACTCCAATTCCTGGTGCTGTACCTCAGAAAAAGATAGAGGGTGCCGGAAATTTGAAGTCAACCAGCCTCAGATACATCTTGATGAGAGATGCTGACTGCAAAGGGGTGAGTGAGCTCACCATCCATCTCTGTTTGTGACTGAAGTCTCTCCCCCTTCTCTCTCCTGCCTCGGAATGAGTACACAAAGGTAAATCAGGGTTCTCAGAGCACCCCTTACATCAGAGTTCCCCTTTACACCAGAAGCCATAGTGTTTCCCTTACATCAGAGTCCTCTCCGTACATCAGAGTTCTCAGTGTTCCCGCTTTAATCAGGGTTCCCAGAGCATCCCTTATGTTGGAGTCCCCAGAGTTTTCCTTTACATCAGAGTCTGCAACAATGACAGGGAACTCTGTGAGTTCAGATGTAAAAAGGGAACTCTGTGGACTCTGATGTAAAGGGGGATGCTTGTTATTAGCTTCATATGATTAGAAATGTTATTTAATAGCAAAATATATGTATAGTTTATACTATAAAAAAAAAATTGCGGTGTACTGCTAAAGTGTTCGGGTTTGACTTGAAGAAAAGGTGGCAACCCTAGACATTAAGTGCCACCTTGCAAGCACTCCAGAACACCCAAGAGTTCTGTCTGCATCATATCCAGTGTGGGAGATTAGCTTGTGGTGATCAACTTTCCTGAGGAAAATAGTCAGCGTGCAGTGTACTTTCTTTAAAATCTGGCGGTTTGCCAGGTTTATTGGTAACAGATTTGCAGAGTAAATCCAAACAAAACAGAAAATAAATCCTTGCCATCTGGCACTAAACTAAACAGTATAGTTTCCTCACTATACAGCGTGGGGTTGGCCCCCGACACCCACAAAACATAAGCCACAATGCAAACCATGTCTTTTAAAGTCCAAACAGACACAGAGCTCCCTCAGATCCCTCTCTCTGAGTTCCAGGTCAGAGCTCTAGTGAGATCTCTTCCTGATCATTCAATCCACCTGCTGGTGGACTCCAGTGGACCACAAACTCTGGACTGGAACCAGCCCTGCCATGGTGGCTGGCAAAATCCGGACCGGACTCTGTTTAATCCAGTCCACATGAACGCATATGAGGCAACAGGTAGCGTCCATCTGCCACTTCGCCTCCCATACTGTTACACCAGCTATCTGGTCTGGGTATGTCCCATAGATTTCATAATTCACTAGGCCCATTTACATCTATGTATTTCAGTAGGGATGAGCTCAGGCATGCTCAGATCCTAGTCTGAGTACTCATGAGCTCTCATACAAGAGGCACGTGTATGTGCAGCTTTAGGGTAGGGTGACCAGATATCCTGGGGACAGTCCCTGGACTGAGGATGCTGCCCCCGGAGGAAGTCTGTCCCTGGTTTTGTCCCGACTTTGCAGGGCCCGGGACATCTGGTCACCCTACTCTATATTTGCCTAGGCTTTTAAATGTTGATGCAGTGCGACAGCGCCCCCCTCATCCTCCATTAAGTCCCGCAGGGCCCATTGAGGCTTGGGCTGTGTTGGACAGGGAGGGGGAGGACCACCAGATTATACAGAGTGGGGATCTCCCACTTACCCGGCTGTCAGACAAAGCCCCACTTCCTATGATAGGCAGCGCACTGGTGGCGGGACTGCATCTGAGTACAGCGGCCACGCAGGTTGAACAGGAGATCCCTGCTCTGCATGATCTGTCTGCTCTCCTCTAGGTAAGGCTGAGCTGCTGGGCACTGAACAGGCCGAGCTGATGGGCACTGAACAGGCTGCATTTATGCGCACTGAACAGGCTGCATTGATGGGCACTGAACAAGCTGTATTTATGGGCACTGAACAGGCTGAGCTGATGGGCACTAAACAGACTGAGCTAATGGGCACTGAATAGGCTGCATTGATGGGCACTGAATATGCTGCATTGATGGGCGCTGAACAGGCTGCAATGATGGATACTGGTGAGGCTGCATTGATGGGCACTAATGAGGCTGCATTGATGGGCACTGGTGAGGTTGTATTGATGGACACTGGTGAGACTGCATTTATTGGACATTGGTGAGGCTGCACTGATGGGCACTGACGAGGGTGAGCTGATGGGCACTGGTGAGGCTGTATTGATGGGCACTGGTAAGGCTGTATTGATGGGCACTGGTGAGGCTGCATTGATGGGCACTGGCGAGGCTACATTGATGGGCACTGATGAGGCTGCATTAATGGGCACAGGTGAGGCTACATTGGTGGTCACTGATGAGGTTGCATTGATGGACACTGGTGAGACTGCATTGACACACACTGGTGAGACTGCATTGACAGACACTGGTGAGGCTGCATTGATGGGCACTGATCACACTGCATTGATGAGCACTGGTGAGGCTACATTGATGGGCACTGGTAAGTCTGCATTGATTGGCACTGGTGAGGCTGTACTGATGGGCACAGATGAGGCTGAGCTGATGGGCACTGGTGAGTATAATACACTCTTCAAATGTGCTTTAAAATGCATGTTTTTTCCTTTTATGAACAAGAGAATAATTACTTTTTTCAATAAAGTCACGCTGATTCAGGATGTCAACGGCACCTTCATCCCAAGTTAAACATTAACAAAAAAATTGGGAAAGGGGGATATCAATAAAACTTTACAAAATCCCACAAAACCCTCAAACAAGAAGGGAAAGGGGAAAACAAGAGCACGTGTTGAGCAGGGGAACGCTGCAGTGAGAGACTGGAGGATCTTAGGATGAGGTATCATCTCCCAGGATATTCCCTTCAAACTCATTGTAGCTGTGGATTTTCTTCCATCTGTATTTTGGTGACCTACTTTGGGAGCAATTTGCTGGCCCCCTTTTTTCTTAAGTGCTTAATCCCCTCTGGAGCAGCTTTCTTAGATTGTTTGCAGGAACTTCATATCTGGGTTCTCATCCTGCAGTCCCCATTTTGGACTTGATGCTCTCTCCTCCCTCGGTTCTCATCACCATTGTTACAGGATTGTTTCAAAATTCTCTTACCACTAAATATGTTAGCTAATACAAGCCTCATAGCTCCCGAAGAAGCAAACTGCGAAACATGTCGAAAATAGGCATCTAAACAGCTTCTATGTATATAAATACTACATGTGTTGTGGTAATTTTAAAATGTATATCATTTAAAAATGTATCGTTTTTTACTCAATGTGTTTGTGGACATTTGTGGCACCATAAAAAGCCCCCTTTCACAATTCTTTTGTTAAGAAAATAATGATGTTATGCGGTTGGGCTGGTATAATAATGCTATAGTGCTGGTATGAATTGATTTCCAGATCTAACGAATATATCATACAATCATTACATAAACACATACCACATACACTGCATATATAATTTGAGGAAAATATGCTATTAAAATAGTTTACTATTTGCCAGTAAAAAAAACAGTCAATATCTTAGCTTTCTAAATAGGCTGTTCCGCACACCCACTGCATATACAGAGCCCTGGATATATGAGTGCGAGGCTGTATGGTAATAGTAACTTCAGTCCCTTTGAAGTTAAATACGTTTTGGCATATTTCGCTAGCCACTCTCGTTGATGCACCTACATTTCTGGATAGTAAGCCCAAATAACATAACTGGCCCGGATCATTAAGTGAAGAATGCAAGAATATTCTCAGCAGGGTGAAAGAACAATGATATCTGTATAATGTGTCTTTCTACTTAACCTCCCTGGCGGTATGACTGAGTCTGGAATTTATTGCTGAAAGCGGTAATGGTTTTCTGCATGGAGATATGGCGTTATGTACTATAGGCCTGCAATGGTTAGTATCCCTGGCGGTATGATTATGTCTGATTTTTGGTGCTGAAAGCGGTACAATTATTTTGCATTTATTCAATAATGTAATCAAACCAAAAAAGCAGAAATTTGCTCAGTTGCAGAATTGTCGCTGTCGTCACTTTCAGTTTCTGATGATATATTTCCCCAAAAATCAGTATCACTCAATTCTGCAAATGATTCTTATTTGCTATCGCTGTTTTCTAGCTGATCAAAAAACACTTTTGACGCAAAGGGACACTTTTTTGGTTGCTATGGACATTCTCATGTTTCCAGGCAGAAAGAATGACATTTATAATATAAAAGTGCATGCAGGGCTCTGGGCAAACCACTAGGGACAAAGGGGATGTGAAATGTTTTCATACAGTAATGTAATCTATAAGATTACAGTGTACTGTATGTACTGTGTGTGTTTCACTTTTTGAATTTCCCGCCGGTCTCCGCCCCCGTGCGACGCGACGCTCGCAGGGAACGGAGCCCGGCACACAGAGGCATCGGAGCGGCGGACACAGCCCGCAGACACGCTGACACCGCGGGAGGACATCGCTGGATCCAGGGGACAAGGTGAGTAACATTGCCTGGATCCAGCGATGCAAGCCCGAGTGTGGCTCGGGGTTACCGCTCTTGGTACTGAAAATCCACCCCGAGCCACACTCGGGAATACCGCCAGGGAGGTTAAATGGCCTTGTATCCTGAGGCTCTACAAGTGTCAGCAAGATGACTACCAGCAATATTTCTGTATACAGAGTTCAATATAACTCTGTCTGTTCAGTGTCCTTGTTTCCTGCAAATGGGCAAGAGCCCCCTAACCCAATCCTGCGATTGATCAAGGTCCAAACAAACTTCCTGGGACAGGCAAGCTTTCCTTAGGGCGACTGGTCACCTCACACTGGAACGCTTCTTTCTCAGTGCAGGCGTGCCTGGATGTGCACCTGGGATCCTTTCTCGTTCAAGCTGGATGTCCCGACTGCTCCAAGAGGCCAAAGATCGCACGGTGGAAAAACCCAAAAGGCAGCAGCCTCTTAGGTCTTTTCTCTTCCTCTCCCACGCTTTCACTGAATTCTCCCCAGACAATCAAGATGGAGTCTCTCTCCTCCTCTCTCTCAGAGCGTGCCTGGCATTGTAGTTCCATACTCCATACAAAGCTATGGGGACATCTGGTAAAGGGACTTCATATTCCAGAAGGCTTTGCAGCTTGTTAAAGTCCAGTTGATTGGCTCCTGTAACTGCTTCTTCTATTGGATTTCTTTCTATGCACACAGAAACACAGGAGACAGGCAGTTTAACTTGATCCTTCTGTGTTACTATACACACATTGCATTAAGTTCAGTCTGTGAAACAAGAAGGAGGGGGAGAAGTTCCACCGCAGGGGCTGACAGTTGTATTTGTCCCTTCTATAAGAGCCTGTGTATCTGCAGCGTCCGCTTAGAAAAAAAAATGCAGAAATAGTGGGGCACCTGCTACACTAGAATTATGGCTCTCAGTCTAAAGATTGCGATGATACCTCACAAGTGTGGTTTGAACACATATGCGGGCGTGACTTACACATGCATTCGCTTCTGCATGCGAGTGAGGGCGCTTTACATTTTGTTTTATTTATTTTACTTTTTATTTTATATTTTTACACTGTCGCTTTAATTTATCTTTTTTTATCACTTTAATTCCTATTACAAGGAATGTAAACATCCCTTGTTATAGAAATAAATATGACAGGTCCTCTTTATTGAGAGATCTGGGGCCGAAAAAACCCCAGATCTCTCATTTACCCTTAAAATAAAAAAAAGACACTTTGACTTAAAAAAAAAAGTCTGAGAGCGGAAGTGACATCAGACATTTCTCCAGTCCTCCAAGGGCGTAGAGCCGGGTGGGGGATACCTTGCCCTCACTTGACTTCCTGCCCAGGCATCAGAGTATTTAGATCAGTTCTGGGCTTACTGACGGCTCCGGTAAAGTTTGGAAACGACTGGGTAACGATGGGAGGGGTCACCTCTCCTGTCGCCTCTAAAAGTGATCCTGCAGCGAATCTGATACTGGAATCACTTTTATCTTGTAGAGAATCGCCCACAGTACAAAATGATACTGGGGTTATGGCAGATAGTTGCTACCATAACAACAGTATTTAACGTCAAAGTAATAATGTAAATGTACTGTATGCGGTCTGCAAGTAGTATATTCTACAATCTTTATTGCCTGGATTGCTTTATTACCCCTTTGACCTCAGTGCATGTTACAGCAATGCCTGATAAAGCATGTTACATGCCTTAACACATTATGGTGCCATTCATTTTGAATGGAATTCCAACACACAAAGGCTTTGCAGCTTTTGTGATGTGTGTTGTAGTGCTCAGTGTTGGAAAAAATGGTGTATGTCCTCTCTTTGTCCATTCATGTGCGTCATATGTTGGCACGTGACAAAAATCTGCCTTAGTATGCATGTGTTCACATTGAGGGCTGCAAAAACAGGCATTTGAGCCCCCACCACAGCAGCTGAATGAGGTTGTACAAATACTGCAGCTGCAAAGCTTTGCCACTGCAATTTTAACTAAGCCTGCAAAGTTTGGCAGATGACACCGCCTGTCAAATGCGCCCATTAAGATCAATAGGAGTGCACCACAACCATAAGCCAGACACTTATCTGGTGGTTGTTACAGCACAGTGTTTTAAAACAAAACCCCCTTGGGATTCACATTGTATTATTATTATTATTATTATACAGGATTTATATAGCGCCAACAGCTTTACAATAAAGAAGGGACACAGTACAATTACAATACAGTTCAATACAGAAGGAATAGGAGGGCCCTGCTCGTAGAGCTTACAATCTAAAGGGAGGTGATACAAAAGGTAATGGCTGCAGGGGATTAACTGATAGAGCTGGCTCAGGCACGGGTCTTAGGTGGAGGTGGGGTAGGCTTCCCAGAATAAGTGAGTTTTCAAGGATCGTCTAAAGGCGGACAGGGTGGGGGCTGACCTGACATTCTGGGGCAGGGAGTTCCAGAGGATGGGAGAGGCTCTGGAGAAGTCCTGTAGGCGAGCATGGGAGGAGGTAACAAGGGAGCTAGAGAGAAGGAGGTCTTGGGAGGAGCGTAGAGGACGATTGGGGTGATATCTGTTGATGAGATTGGCGATGTAGCTGGGGGCAGTGTGGTGGATGGCCTTGTATGTTGTTGTTAGTATTTTGAATTTTATACGCTGGGGTAGAGGAAGCCAGTGAAGTGATTGGCAGAGTGGGGCAGCAGTTGTGGATCGGTTAGTAAGGTGTACAAATCTGGCAGCAGCATTCATGATAGACTGAAGGGGGGATAGCCTGTGTAATGGTAGACCGGTGAGGAGGGAGTTGCAGTAATCAAGGCGGGAAATAACTAAGGAGTGAATAAGTTGTTTGTGGCGTCATTAGTCAGGAAGGGGCGAATTTTTGAGATGTTGCGGAGGTTGAGGCAGCAAGATTTAGCCAGTGATTGGATATGGGGGTTGAAAGTAAGGTCGGAGTCTAGGATTACGCCCAGCACCCTGGTATGTGTGGAAGGACCAATGGTTGTGCCATTGATCTTAATGGTAAAGTCATGAGGAGGTGATCGAGGAGGAGGAAATATTACAAGCTCTGTTTTAGAAAGATTGAGTTTGAGGAAGTGGCGTGACATCCATACCGATATGTCATTCAGTAGGTTTGTGATGCGTGAGGAGATTGAGGAGCAGAGTTGAGGAGTTGAGAGATAGATCTGAGTGTCATCAGCATAGAGGTGGTAGTCGAAGCCATGGGAGGTTATCAACTGGCCCAGGGAAGAGGTATAGAGGGAGAATAGGAGGGGCCCAAGGACAGAGCCTTGGGGCACTCCAACGGAAAGGGACAGAGGAGCGGAGGAGATGGTGTTGCATGTGACACTGAAGGTGCGCTGAGATAGGTAGGAGGAGAACCAGGAAAGAGCAGAGTCACGTAGGCCAAGAGAGTGGAGTTTATTGAGGAGGAGTGGGTGGTCAAGAGGAGTTATTTGAGGTGAGAGAACCGGATGCACTGAGACGAGAAAGGACCAAGAGGAGGATGGATAGAGTCGCGTGGAAGTCACAGTGTACGTTGTGGTAGAGGAGGCGAGGAGACAGGGAAAGGCAACCTCACGGGGTTCCGAGACAGGAACCCGGGGAGGATAAGAGGGAGATATGGAGAAGGGACCCGGTCAACTATTGGAGGGTACCGAAGCTGATGGTGGAGATACGACTACTGTGAGTCTAGATAGAGAGTTGAGGAGTTGAGACGAGGAGTTAGAGGAGTGCGTAGTGTTTGGATGACTT
>BLSH010211970.1:120012-131411 GCA_018402905.1 Glandirana rugosa | reverse complement strand
TTCAGTAGGTTTGTGATGCGTGAGGAGATTGAGGAGCAGAGTTGAGGAGTTGAGAGATAGATCTGAGTGTCGTCGGCATAGAGGTGGTAGTCGAAGCCATGGGAAGTTATCAACTGGCCCAGGGAAGAGGTATAGAGGGAGAATAGGAGGGGCCCAAGGACAGAGCCTTGGGGCACCCCAACGGAAAAGGACAGAGGAGCAGAGGAGATGTTGTTGTATGTGGCACTGAAGGTGCGCTGAGATAGGTAGGAGGAGAACCAGGAAAGAGCAGAGTCACGTAGGCCAAGAGAGTGGAGTTTATTGAGGAGGAGTGGGTGGTCAACTGTGTCAAAGGTAATAAAATAAACAAACAAACAAACATTTAGGAGGTGGCAGGATCACCCCCTGAACACCTGGTAGGCCCTGCTCTACCACCCTCTAAAGCCAGGGCCACATGCAGACCACTTGCCCTCTGCCTGTGGCCCGCAGACTGTTGCACACCATACACATTGCAGAGGGGGTCAGGGATTGGAATGCTCTCTGCGTTCCAGTAACCAGCAATGAAAGGAAGACTGTGCTATGGCCAGAGCTGTTTTCACCCACACTACAAGTAAAGTCCCGGCCTGGAGAGAAGGAGAACAGGGTTGGGGGTATTATTGTATCCATTAACACCAGTGCTGGGGGTTATTAATACATCCACTGACACAGCTGCTGGGGGGTTAATATTGCATCCAGTAACATCAATGCAAGGGGTTATTATTGCGTCCACTGACACCGATACTGAGAGTTATTATCACTTCCACTGACAATGCTGGGAATTATTATCACATACACTGACACCAATGCTGGGAGTTATAATAGTGTCCATTGACACCAATGCCGGGGTTTTTTTATTGTGTCCCCTGACACCGCTGCTGGGGGTTGTTATTGTGTCCACTGACACCAAATGTTTGGGGTTATTATTGCGTTCACTGGCACCAATACTGGGGGTTATTGCACTCCAACTTTTTCAGTGTCGATTGTGATATGCCCATGCGTGCAGATCTATTTATGTCAATTGGTGCAGAGCCGGAGCGGCTGCACAGGCACAGCCACTGCTCCCAATTTGACATCCATGTGGGACTCCAAACACACACTGTCTGCCTTCAGTGACTCACACCCACACAGATGTCAAGTTGGGAGCAGCAGCTGTGTCAATGCAGCTGCTGTGTCCCGGTTGACATGAATGGGACTGCCTGCATGGGAATGCACAGAACACCTGTGCATCCCCGTGAGGACAAACACAGTCCAAGCACAAGCATAAGCTCAAGTATGCCTATGTTAAGGAGGCCTAAAAAGTGATCCACTTCAGATCTCTTTGCAGAGGGTGGTAGATACTGCCGCCCATGTGAGAGCGCCATTAAGGAGATGTAAACTTTCATTTTCGCTCATTCTTACTGCCTAATAGCAGAATAATTAGCTAAACACACAGCATATTTCCCTTTGTAGGTCTTCTTTATTACTAGTCTTGCAGGTAATGCAGCATGGAGCAGAAAGGGGAATTTGACCTGCTGATAGCATGTGTAAGTTAATAAGAAGCAAAATAAGACTATGGTTTGTTGACTTCATATAGTCTTGGAATGATAACTATGTTACATTTAAAGTTTATGTTCCATTACTGGAATGCAAATACTGTATTACAAGGGCCTACTTATCACCATGTCAGATACCATCTATGTCATTCACATCACAATAAAATGTTTTTTCTGTTTACATTGTATCTGTATTTCACACAGCACATAATAAATGAATACAATGTTTATACCTTGTATAAGTCAAGTATTTTTATAAGCTACCTCGTGTTATGGCTGCATCTATAGTTATACTACTTAAATTGAGCATATTGTTTTTTTGGTAGAATGGTTAGGTGCTGACAAGTAGAGATGAACAAAGGCTTACTCAAATGCACTTCTGAACCCAAAAGACTGAGCATGCTAGGAGGCTGTCTGCTGTAATGAGCCAATCATTTGATGGCAATGCATTCCACATGTATACATGCCCCTTGTATGTGCAGCTCCAGGATGGGGAATTCCTTGGTCGCAAATGACTGGCCCATTACAGGTGAAGGCTTCCCGGTGGCCACATTTGATCAGATACATTTAGTAATCCCTAAGATTTACCTGCTATGGCATGGCCAACTGAAACACTGGAGTCTTTCTTTCAGCAGGGCACAGCTCATAGAAAAGTGCTTAGGAGAATATTTGGGAAATGCAACAAAGACTGATGTCACCAGGTGGCATATATGTATTAGATTTACTGCACATGGGCATTGACTGGTAATTGTGCTACTTTAATGACTGTTCTGCAATTACAATTATTGTTCTGGTCCTATTTTATCCTCTAAATGTTGTTCATCTAGTTCAAACGTGGTCAACTTGAAAATGATAGAAGGTCTCAGCTGCAACCCCCAACACTTCCAGAGGGCCATATGATAGCAGTGCATTTTCGGGTGCGTCAGTTGCATCAAGTTAGGCAGTCCATAGGCTGTAAAGCACCTCAACACCTGAAAATGTTGGTCCTGCTACAGTTTTTGCAAAGAGAACGTTGGCATCAATGATCACAATAATAATCCGCAGCAATGGTAACCACACTGTTTAGAACAGATGAGCTTAGGCATTCTCAGAACTCATGTCTATCTGAACTTCCACTTTTGCTCTATTTTCTAGTCCAGGCCTCTGTCCTCTCCTTTCACCCCCAAATCCAGTCACTGTCCAATTCTTGCAACCTTAACAATCCCAAAATACACCCCTTCTTAACCAATGACAACAATGACAAAAAGTAAAAAAAAATTGACATCCACCACTTTGCCTTATCGACTAAACTATAGTTTTTACTCCTCCCAAGACCTCCTGCTCTCCAGACTCATCATGACCTCCTCCCATGCTTACCTGTAGGACATCTCCAGAGCCTTGCCAAACCTCTGGAACTCCCAACCCAAACCTGTACAGCTGTCTCTTACTCTGCCTTTAAGTGATCCCTGAAAACTAATTTCCTCAAGGAAATCTATTGTGTCTCTACCTAACAACAGGATTGAACAATTCTTGAACAATTCACCCCCTACAGTTACTACCTCATAAAGCACTTCTCCCTCCCTTTAGATTGTATGCTCTCACAAGCAAGGTTGTCCTAATGTTTTTGTCTTTAACAACTTCAGCCCCAGAAGGATTTCCCACTTTAGGACAGGAGCACTTTTTGCGATTGGCATTGCATCGCTTTAACTGACAATTGCGCTGTCGTGCGACGGTGTACCCAAACTAAATTTGCGTTCTTTTTTTCCCACAAATAGAGCTTTCTTTTGGTGGTATTTGATCACCTCTGTGTCACTTCTGATCACCGCTATAAACAATGAAAGAGCGGCAATTTTGAAAAAAAAAAAACAATATTTCTTTACTTTTTGCTATAATACATGTCCAAAAAATAAAAAATAAAAAAACTAATTTATTCATCAGTTTTGACCGATATATATTCTTCTACATATTAGTGGTAAAAAAAAAAAAATCTAAATTGGCGTATATTGATTGGTTTGCGAAAAAGTTGCCACGTTTACTGACCTTGAGAATTAATTTATGGCATTTATACAATTTTTTTTTTTTTACTAGTAATGGCGGCGATCTGCGATTTTTATCAGGACTGCGATATTGTGGCAGACATGTCAAACATTTTTTACACTTTTTTGGGACCACTGACATTTATACAGTGATCAGATCTAAAAAAAAACACTGATTACTGTATACTGTAAATGTCACTGGCAGGGAAGGGGTTAACCAGCAGGGGGCAATGAAGGGGTTAACTGAGTTCCCTAGGTGTGTTCTAACTGTATGGGGGCTGGGCTGCCAAGGGCATAACAGATCTAACTGATCCCGAGTACAGGGATCAGTAGGTCAGTGTCATGCCGCCAGTCAGAACGGGAAACCGCCGTGTTTACAACGTTGGTTCCCTGTTCTTCCTCTCTCACAGGCGATCACGGGTCGCCGGTGGACATAGAGTCTGCCTGACCCGCTGGCACGCTCACGGAGCGCGCACACGCTCTCCCGCAAATCACGCATAACGAGACACACTGCTGCAGTAAATGTACGCGACACGGTCAGTAAGTGGTTAATTCTATTGTAACTGTACTGTTTCTTCTTTTTTTGCTGCACAAACGATTGCCACTATAATAATTCTGTATAATAATAATACTTGTACTGTGGGCACTCCTTCTGATAATACTGCCTATTTTAGTGCTGGGTGCTGAAACATAGAGAAATGGTTTAACACATGTCACCCTACTGCTGCTCTGCAAAACAACAGGTGGCAGCCCAGTCAAGGGTGTACATTGCTGCTCTAGTTGCTGCTTGTCTTGGCAATTGCCATTTACTTGTTGCTGATTGTTTATGACCAACACGTTTGCTATAAAGCCCCATACACACAATGCAAATTTTGGATCTTCCAAAATTCTTACTGTTAGTATGTTCCTTTCGACAGCCGATTTAGATTTTTCGTAAGACAAACGCTGGTTGTGCAGACTAGAATTTTTTTTTCCGTACGGCAACTCAACGTCCAATTTTTGTTTCATTAGTACGTTTTTCATACAAAAAACATTGTACGATCACGACTACGCATGCTCAGAAACTAAAAAATACATACAAAACTATTCAACACATTATGTCACTTCTGACGTTGCATTCGGTCGTACGAAAATTTTCCTATGGTTAGTATGCTCTTCACTTTTGACATGAGACTAGCATCCAACAAAAAACGGGCGTTGTGTCATCCGAAATTTGCATCGTGTGTACGAGGCTTTACTCTGCCTGAATGCTATCTGCTCTCAACACTGCTTGTTCTGTAGACTTTGTCTCTGCATGTTGACTTTGTTAATCAGTCTCCTATGTGCATATCAGCTATCTTTTTTAGATAAACCTAAGAAGTGTGAATTGGGAAACTCAATCAGAAAAAATGATACCCCCTTGTAGGTGTTCCTGGTAAACAACAAATAAACCCCGAGACAGCCTGTACCCTGGACTGGTAACTTAGACAACAATCATGCAATAGGCTACAGTTAGGAATTTTTTCAGCCAAGTAAGGGCCTGTGTTAACCGGCTCTGGGCTTGTGTTGTTTGCATCAGTATTACATCAGTTTGAAACCCTTCTGAGATAATTCAGAATTCATTGCAGGTGCATTCCACCTACAGTTGACCTGCTTCCGACCTTCATACTTCCTGTTTCAAGTGGAATTTACATTCTCATAAACTTGGATGGAATTGCAGATCCCATTTGAAGTAAACAAAACCAAATGACAAAAGTCCTAACTGTAATTTTGGAATCTCATTGGCACTCAGCTTTAACTGTTATTTGTTTGAATATATAATTCCTTCTTGTTAGGAACTGCTATGATAACCCTCGGCTATCATCTCTCTGTCAGTCTGTCTTAAGCTTGGGCGCCCAAGGAGAGACCGTTTTCATCCGAGCCTTAATGATAATGAACACATGCAAACACAAGGCATGGCGAAAGCAACCTCTAGTTTTACTGGCATAATGGGCGGTTTTATACATTTCAGACAAAGGAAAGCATCATACAAGGGGGGGGGGGGGGGACATGTAATTACGTGTCTTATGAAAAAAAAAGAATAGTTGTCTTGTTTAGCAGTTATCAAGTTCTAAGTTCTTTCTTCAAGGTCTGTTCCTTCACACACCAGCCAGATGCCACATTCTATAAAGAGTAAAGAATGTGGCATGTACAGGAACAAAAACTTTGTCAGCATAAACTTCTAAAAGCAACATTTACACAAACAAGATGGAGTAACTAAGGATAATAGGTTCCCTACCCTCTTCAATTCCCCTCTTAAAACCAACACTATTGGTTTTCTTTATACTTCCAGGACCATACTAGACGTTATCAGAAACATATAGTTTCCTAGGGAAATTAGTGGACATAGAACTCTTGGATCTTTTGTTTCCTTACTGCAAAGAGAGGACCATGTCCATCCTTCTTTAAATAATAAGATTCTTTTTCTTTTGTCTATGTCTTTTAATGTACTCAGTGTATTGGCCGGAATCTGAGAGGGTTATCTGGTTAGGAAGTAGGGAGAAATACATAGAGAGATTGTCAACTCCTTTACTAAGCATTTTCCTAAAACATGGAATGACACAGCATACCACTATACCTATAACTATGAGTATGATTAATATGATAAGACCTAGCTGAATAAGGGCCTGTTTCCAGCTAGTGAACCATCCAAAGTATTGATCCCAAGGATTATCTATGCCCAAATTCTTCTTGAGTTCTATTAACATGTCTTCTAGTTTCTTTATATCTAGTGTGACTTTCCCATTTGGTCCAGTGTTATCTGGAATGTATGTACAACAACCTTCTACCATGTCAATAAATTTACATGTTCCCCCTTTCTCAGCAAGGATCATGTCTAGGGCCATTCTATCTTGAAATGTCTGCTATTCCCTTTAAAGCATCCCTAGTGTAATTAACAAACCTCTGTTGATTATAATAGATGTAGTTAATCCAGTCTACATTCTTGTTTATGGTCACAAGAGGGAACAGAGATTCAAAGCCTGCTGCAACATGATCTCTGGCTTTGAACTCATCTGGGACCCCTCGAGGTACCCCAATATATGTGGGTCAAAGCTACCTGCAGGGGCTCCTCTTTTCCTCCTAGAGAGGGGGCCTGGACTGAATTCTGACTCCTCTTCAGAAAGGATGTGGAAAGGCATAATAATTTTGGCCAGTGCACATTCTCCCTTCCAGGGAGTGTCTAGCTTAGTTCTGATTTTCATATCACCACATATCCAGTAAATATCCCCCAATGATTGTAAAAGATTGAACTAGGGCTTATTTCCACCCGGGGAGCCACCCAAAATACTGATCTCATGGGTTGTCTATACTTGAGTTATTATGGGGATAAGGAGTTCAAATCCAGCTGTCACTTGATCTCTGGCTTTGAGTTCACCTTGAACCCCTCTTTGAACATCTATATATATGTACCCCTATGAATATAAAAATATACACTGACAAAATACTATAGGACAGTGAACTATATGGCAGTAGTCAAAAATAAAGGTGGCTACATATATATATGGTGTGTTATACTAGAATGTTGTGAGACTGAGAGTTTTACCATTTTTGGGTAATGACCACCTCTGTACTAATACACATGAGAAAAGTCAATAAAATCACTAGAAATGGGGGTAGGATCAGGAGGATTAAGGGCCATTGTCCAAAGTTCAGGTAGCAGTTCATTTTCAGGGTCAAGGTTGTCCACCTCCATTGATACCCCCTTGTCTTGACTTTCCTTTTCGAGGTCAGGGCTATCTGTCCCCGTTAGTACCTCCTTTCTTGCTTCTGGGACCTCTGGGTCAGGTCTCTTCTTTACCAATTTACTCCAGTGGCATGAATCCAGGCAGGGTTGTGTTCTGTCAGGACTACAGTTCTGGTTAAAGCTATCACTGTAGTCTTGGGGCTATAAATGAAGTCCGAAACACAGTGCAGCAGGTCTGCCTATGTGTAATCCTACTGAAAGTGAGGGCTTAAAAATTTTTATAGTGAAAAATATGCATAAAACATAAATGTGTTCTGAGTTGTAACCTAGGGATGATCATATAATCATCCTAATCAATGTCTGTATCTTCTATTAACAATCAAGCAGTTAAATGGGTGGTTTTCCCACGTGACCAGTAGAAAGAAGCAGTGCTGTAAGAAATCCATCTTGGAGCTGGGATCATCGCATATCCAAGAATTTTGTTTTCTCAAAAGCAGCAACATCTCCTCCTGTCACTGGATGTTCTCTCATCTCAAATAAACATATTCATTAGTACATTATGAAGATACATAGGGAACATCAACTTCATAAAACATAAATACAATGTATATTATGTGATTAGCTAAATTCAGCTTTTCCATGAGAACCGAGCATAAGACATTCTCTCAAGATAAGGCCAGAAACAAGCCAGACTAACAGATATTTAAAGTGGAACCCTAACATACAAAATGGATACCGTCAAATCCTTTCAAAATCAACATTTTATAGGTTCACATAAAGCATTACTCTAGCTACATTTTAATAAAAGACTCCTGACCTAACATTTCAACATTTCCCCCTTCTTTTGAACCTACAAAATGTAGATTCTTGATTTAAGCTCCCAACTCATAAGCCTGTCTCAGTGGGAATAAAAACAGCATCACTCTCTCATACAAGCAGTGTGGCTAATCCTGGTTTGTCATATAAGTCAGGGCCTTGTGTGGACAGCACTGCATATATTACATCACCCACAGCTCTATCTGCCACCCTTGAGATGAGTCCCTTCATGCATGGTACCAGATAGCAGCCTACGCATAATAATACTGACAGTACCACCGCAACCGCGGTGGCCAAGGTGGTCAAGAACTTGCCCCACCTGCCAAACCAACGTTCCATCCATCCGGTGAAGGGGTCCTCAATCCCGCTATTTTCAGCCAACACCTGAGACAGCATCTCCAAGCCCTTCAATGCTCGGGAGACACTGCCATCTGGGGCAGTATCACTAGGGATAAATGTGCAACACGTGGTGTCAAACATTACACAGACCCCTCCCCTCTTGGCCAGGAGCATCTCCAAGGAGATTTTGTTCTGCCAGGTTGTCAGTGAGGTGGCATCAAGCTGCTCGGCAAGGCCCTTGACTGCATCTCCTGTGTAGCTAACAAAGCGCTGTTGATTGCAATATATAGTCTATCCAATCAGTATTTCATTTACAGATATAAATGGAAAAAATTATTAAATGCTGTGCCTTGGTCTGAGCTAATTTGCAGGGGTATTCCCCACCTGGGAATGATCTCCCTGGTCAGGATTCCCATCACCGTTCTGGCATCTTCCCTTTTGGTCGGAAACATTTCCGGCCATGGGGAGAACATGTCAACAATCACACATGCTGGTTGAGTGAAGTCAATTTGGAGGTGTGCAAACGGGATTGCGGGATGAGGTAGATGTTGATGTGAGGTAGATGTTGATGCGTTACATGGTGTGGGTTATTAGGATTGTTTCTGTAGTTGTGCAATGTATATTGATGCACTGCATCGTGGGATACATGGCCTCCCCTCTTTGCAGATCAATCCAAATTTTGGATTACTCTGCAAAAAAGGGTAACACCAGTCTTCCAGCTCTGCTGGAGATGCAGATTGTTGGAGGTCTGCAATTAACTGTGCTTCTTCAGGAAGGATGGGAACCAGGCTGGGCATCTGTTCCCCTCTTTGGGATTATGCAGCTTTTTTGCTTCCTGATCAGCTAAATCATGTCCTTTGCTAACATCATCTATCCCATGGATATGTGCCTAACAGTGTCATCAATAAAATACATGTCATATTGAAAACTGGGGGGACTGGAACAGTCACTAGGCTTGGTCTTCCACTGGCACACACTACACAGTCAGAGGCATTAGTAGAATAGGCTGTAAACTTCATCCATTCCAACCATTCATTCTTGTCAGAATAACCAGTCTCTATGCTCAGTCTATCTTCTGGCTGTATTACTACCCCAATTACCTTGTTATCCTGCCGCACCCCACCCTCAGGGGGTAAGTTGCCCATGGCACTGGCAGGGGCACTTTGGGGGAGGGTTTACCTGAAGTTTGACTGTAGCCCAAGGATCCGTCCCTGACATAGTTATTCCTAGACTACATATTCCACTGTCTTTAGCCTCCGGGTTCTGTACTGTGAGTATAATATTCCCTTGGCTTCCCTTCGCTAAGGGGATCCTCTGATAGGTGCTCATTTCATCTGAGGAAATCCTAGCCAAACTAGTCTCCCACCTGTGGGGGTCTGTTATCCACCATACATTCTCCCAATAACCAAATTCATATATATTATAGGCCTCAAGGTCATAAGTAACTTTTGTTGGGTCAAATACCTGGCTCTTTGTTAAGGTAAACACTATGGTCTGCTTTGAAGCTTCCATATTCAACACTGTTGTTTCTAGTACACTTAATTTCTCCTGTATGCAGCCTTCTCATCCTCCTCCTAGAGAGATCTGACATTTTCTTTCTTTCAACTTCAAAGCCTCCCAGAGCCAATAGGTATCAAGAACCACGGCGAATAAGGTACAAGCAATAATCAGAAACCTTCCTTGAGGGTTTTTTTTTTGTGGTAACCCGGGGACAGCAGAAAAAGCATGGTCACCTCCTATCTACCTATCCCTATGTGTTGAGTTCACAGTGTTACTTTCACCTCTTGTAAGAGGGAGGTGGTCTCTCCTTCCAGGATGTGAATCCCTTTATTTAAAAGAAAAGATGTTCCTCCATTCACAACACTCACTCACATAGATTTGTTTTCTAGTCTAATGATTTTCGGGGACACTCTGTTACCCTCGGGGATATTAGGGTCTGGATGTTTGCTTACTGACTTTGACAGCGGTAGGGGCGGTTAAGAGTGCCCGGTAAGGTCCTACAGTTTTTCTTTTTCTTTGTGCACCTTTATCCAGATCCAATCTCCTGATTCCACAAGAATGAGTCTTTCACCTTCTGATGTGAAACCTGGGGATGAACAAAACTGCTAGACAGAAGTGGATTAGAATCTGAGCCTAATCACAGGGTACCTTCCCTTGTACCACCTTGTGTTTCCACTTTTGTTCCCTTTATTTCAGGGAATATTACCTTTTGTGTGGGTGGAAGGAACCTTTAGAGTTATGATTGCTGCATCCGCAGTTTTCATTAACCCAATATCATTTTTGCTGGCTGATCAGAGCATCAGGGGCAGAGTGGCCAGTTCTCCCCCTGCTACCTCTGTCAGCAATATATCCAATCATTTATACTCCTTCCACATAAAACGTTCAGAAATGTTCAACACCTCTTATTATACATCTATAACTTGTATTCCCACCCTCTGCAATTCTCCAGGCATCATTCCCATCACACCATGCTCAAGGCTTCCCCGTAGGTCGCCTGAGTGAGATGTAGGGACAACAAAACTTGCTGCCTGTAAAATTTCCTAAGGGTGGGACCACATATCACACTCATATTTATGTTACTATTTCAATGACTGGTTCAATTCTATACAGATCTAGTTTCTTCTATATTAACAAACAACTCATAAAACAATCATTAATCCTGTATTTTAAAATATCACACTTCACTTTGATCTAGACATATCTTAACTTGGTCAGTAACTTTATCATTGTATTTATACTCACACTATACACCAGGGTGGGAATCCTTTAAAATGTCCGTCGTTCAAAACAACAGGGATGTAGAGTGAGTCCGCTGGATGCCCCTTCGGAACTCGTACCACACTACCCTTACTACGGACCTCTTAACGTCTCCCACCCTTATGTTCAATATCTACATATTATTCTCCACAACTTGTAAAGACTTGCAAAATACACCTTCCTCATATTTACTAACCTATATAACGACTGTCTCCATCG
>BLSH010211970.1:96203-120002 GCA_018402905.1 Glandirana rugosa | reverse complement strand
TCAACTAAGATTTCACTTCTATACAAAAGTTTTAAAAAATGTCCCTATATTTCACAGAAGCAAACATTGTAATAGTTGATTTTCTATAAAATCAAAGAAGGGGGGGGGGTTTAAGGCGAGCACATGCTGTCATGCTCCAATGAACACATTTCTTAGGAGGGGGTCACAACTTAGGATAGAGGGACTACAAACTTCAGCAGTATCTCTCTCTGAATCACTTACATTTCCCATCTGCATACAACACATACTATTACTTTCTTACAATTAAACTTTCCCAAAAAACTTTCTGACAAAGAGAGAAAAAAAACTTCTATTTTTCTCACATCAGCTTACTTACAATGTACTCTTTCATAACTTCAAAAAAACTTTCTTTTCCAATGTTTAACTTACATAAACCTTCAAATATATAAACCAGTTACACTTATCATTACCCATTTATCATCTCACTTTCACTATGGAAAGGAATGCATTTAACCTCTTAATAGATAAAAACAGTCTATGTAACAACACAGGAAAACTCAGCATACTTCCAGATTGGATTAACTAGACAGTAATTAATTTCACATACACAGATTAAGACATCTTGCATATCTCGCCTATTAAAAAAATCATTATAGAACAACTTTAGCTCATTAAATCTTCTTGAGGGTTTTCTCTAGTAGTTGACCAGACGTAACACTCTAATTATATGTGTCCTTCTATCGGGACCAATATGTTGAATCAGCAGCCCAGTAGTCTGAGTGATATTATTCATTCAGCATCTGGGGTTCCTAATGACCACCCCAGATTCCTAATCCTATGTTTCTCGGCTTCCTCAAGCCCCTCTGGCTGTATGGGTTGGAGCGGGCACCTTATAAGCAGATGTCCCTCCTCTCTTGCTACCTCTTCAATTCCCGTTATACTACTACCTTGTTTAGCCGCTACGGGGTAGTGTACATTCAGTCTAAATACTAAAATATTAGGAATGTTCTCTAACAATGGCTTGAGACCAAGGATCTCAGCTCTATAACCTCCTGGCACTGTTTTTACTAATCCCTAACCGTTGTCATTAATGCCTAACAAAATTCCGGTCTTACAGTCGGGACATGACATGTCAGTTGTAATGTAGACAGTTAACCCTATTGTTCTAGAGAAAGCTCACAGTGCTCAGCTGCCACTCTAAGTTGCCTCAGGGTGCGCTTTCCATAAACGTGAGCTGGTCACCGAGTACTTCAGTCAAACTGACAGTACGGAGCGAGTTCGAATAGCATGTGACCACTTGCCACTCTCAACAAAAGATAGAACAGTCTACAGTATGTCACAGTTCAGTATACAGGTATATAATACTTATTCACATTGAAATCAGTGGCGTTTGTCCAGTCTTACCACCTGGACTTTATACCACACAAACAGATTATCTTATACTTCTACGCAACAGTAAAGAAAAGCAAAGTAGCAAGATTACCCAAGACAGACTGACAATTATCAAAGTACACTATGTCTAACACAGTACTTTTCTGAGTCTCCCGGAGACTCTTTCCCATGAAATAAGCCACTACCCAGAGTGCGTAATTTCATATAATGGCTGCTACCCGGAGCAAGCCACAGTTCCACAATATTAAGTCTCCCGGAGACTTATTATGGCTACTTCCCGGAGTGCGCCATAATTCAGAGATCGGAACTAAATCAGAGCCTGAGAACACCTGGATAGATAAACAAAATTGTGTATACCTCACCCTGGGGTCAAGAAGGGATGATTCTCCGATCTCGGTGGGACCTCCACTTGTTAGGAACTGCTATGATAACCCTCGGCTATCATCTCTCTGTCAGTCTGTCTTAAGCTTGGGCGCCCAAGGAGAGACCGTTTTCACCCGAGCCTTAAAGATAATGAACACATGCAAACACAAGGCATGGCAAAAGCAATCTCTAGTTTTACTGGCATAATGGGTGGTTTTATACATTTCAGACAAAGGAAAGCATCATACAAGGGGGGGGGGGGGCATGTAATTACGTGTCTTATGAAAAAAAAGAATAGTTGTCTTGTTTGCAGTTATCAATATTTTCTCATACGCTTTCTCATGTAGAGACATCATTAGCAATTGCTTATCTGTACACTAAGTTCTTTCTTCAAGGTCTGTTCCTTCACACACCAGCCAGATGCCACATTCTTTAAAGAGTAAAGAATGTGGCGTGCACAGGAACAAAAACTTTGCCAGCATAAACTTCTTAAAGCAACATTTACACAAACAAGATGGAGTAACTAAGGATAATAGGTTCCCTACCCTCTTCACTTATCCTAATGTATTAGCTGTGTGAATCGAGCCTTATAATATATCTTAATCTTATAATATCTTATAATATTCAAGTGATATCAAAATCTTGTATTTTTTTTTTGTTTAAAAATAACAAACATGTTATACATACCTGTGCAGTGGTTTTGCACAGAGCAGCCCAGATCCTCCTCTTCTTGAGTCCCTCGCTCGTGCTCCTGGCCTCCCCTCCTGTTGGGTACCCCCACAGCAAGCAGCCTGCTATGGGGGCACCCAAGCCAAGCCGCTGCTCTGTGCCCATTCAGACACAGAGCTGCGGCTTGCCCCCCTCTCCTCATTGGCTCACTGACTTTGATTGACAGCAGTGGGAGCTAATGGGCGAGATACTCGTGCAACATTGCTGGATCAAGATGGAGCTCAGGTAAGCGTTGGGGGGGGGGGGGGGGTCGCACAGAAGGTGTTTTATCTTAATACATAGAATACCTTTAGAACCACTTTAATTCTTTTGGGAATACTTTTAACAGTTTTAGAGTGTACTGAAATATGTTTATCAGCATTTTAAATGTTAAAGCATATCTAAACAAAATCCCAAAATGTAATGTATTGCAGATTACCAGTTAAGTTATAACTAAAGGCAAAACTTTTTTTTAGTTTTAGATAGAGTGGGAATGGATTAGAACACCTGTCAGTTTTTATTGCTTTATGTGCCCCCGTTAAGGAGTTTCACTCTCTCTATTTGTCCTGTTTACCCTTATCAGTGAAAGTGAAAGAAAATCCCAAATTTTGAGTTGTCCCCAGAAAAGTAATAAAGGGGAAATCTTCCTATGAGGACACTAGTTCTGGTGACCTAGGGGTCCCCAAGAGATTTCCTTAATTTGCAGGGATTTCCTCTCTCTTCCTGTTTAGCTATGGGAGAGGAAGTGAAAAGAAATCTCAGTAATGGCACACAGATGGCAAAAAAAAAATCTGACAGAGGTTATAACTCCCCTTTGCTCTATCTAAAATGAAAAAAAAAAGTTTTGCCTATAGTCCTACTTACTAAACCCAGGATCCTGCATTCACTATATCTTGTCTCCCACAGTACGTCCACGGAAGACAACAGTGGTGGATGATCGCAGGATCCTCTCTATGGTAAAGAAAAACATCCAGACAAGTGATGGACACTCTCCAGGAGGTGGGCGTATCATTGTCAAAGTCTAAAATCAAGCGAAGACTTCACGAGAGCAAATACAGAGGGTTCCCCACAAGATGCAAACCATTCATAAGCCTGAAGAATAGAAAAGCCAGATTAGACTTTGCCAAAAAACATCTAGGAAAAGCCAGACCAGTTCTGGAAAAGCATTCTTTGGACGGATGAAACTAAGATTAATCTGTACCAGAATGACAGGAAGAAAAAAGCGTGGAGAATGCTTGGAACGACTCATGATTCAGACCATACAACGTCATCTGTAAAACATGGTGAAGGGAGTGTGATGGCATGGGCATGCACGGCTTCCAGTGGCACTGGGTCATTGGTGTTTATTGATGATGTGACAGAAGACAGAAACAGCCAGATTAATTTTGCAGTGTTTAGAGATATACTATCAGCCCAGATTCAGCCAAATGTAGCAAAGTTGATTGTTCGGAGCTTTACAATACAAATGGACAATGATCCAAAACACACTGGAAAAGCAACCCAGGAGCTTTTTAAGGAAAAGAAGTGGAATATTCTGCAACAGCTGAGTCAATCACCTGATCTCAACCCAATTGATCATGCATTTCACTTGCTGAAGGCAAAACTAAAGGCAAAAAGACCCACAAACAAGGAACAACTGAAGAAAGCTGCAGCCTGGCAAAGCATCAGAAAGGAGGAAACCCAGTCTTTGGTAATATCCATGGGTTCCAGACTTCAGGCAGTTATTGCCATTAAAAATAAACATTTTATTTATGATTATATTTAATTAACTTGTCCAATTACATTTGAGCCCCTGAAAATGGGGGAGTGTATAAAAATGGTTGCAGTTCCTAAAATTTGTACTTGATATTTATGTTCAACCCCTTGAATTAAAGCTGAAAGTCTGCACTTCAAATTCATGGATTGTTTTGTTTTCATTTTATTCTGGTGGCATAGAGAGCAAAAAGTATGTCAATTGTACATGTGTCCAAATATATATGGACCTAACTGTATGAGTCAAAAGAAGAGTTCTAGACAAGGTATGTTCCTAAATTCAGAATATTTGAAAGATATAATGTAAGGAATTCCAACCTTCCAGAATGACAAAATAGACATATCTGATTCTACCCTACTCCCCTTCTTATGATTTGACCGAAAAATCTGTAAACTCCTGTGAAAACTGGGAATGATGGGAAGTCTGAAAGTTCACCTCTAATCCGTATCTATTCTCACATGTTGTGATCACCAAACTCATAATATTCTGAATGCTTTGTGTTTAGGCTTACTATAGGGCATCCATTGTTAGTTGTCCCTCGTCTCCCCTGAAGCCGCCTCCGGGATCTGGTCAAGTGACTGGTCCGGAGCACCCTGAGAATAGGTAATCATAAGCATCTTCCTTCTACAGAGTAGTTAGTATAGGAGTTAGATGGGATGGGAGCCGTTTTAACCTTAGCTAGTTAGAGCCTGAGATTACACTTTAAGGTCCACTTTAACAAAAGAAAAAAAAGTTAGACTTGTGTGTATGTGACATTTGCTTTCAGAGCCTACTGAACTTTTCATTACTGGTAGTTACAGTTATTAAATATTTTGAAACTCTGCACTCAGTGAAATTGTATCAAACCTTGTGTATCACCCTCCTAGTGTAGGATGCTAGGAAAATTTTGTTTTTCTGGTCTTTTTGTAGCCAAGGGAGCAGTGATTGTCTGTACCGGTCTGTTAAGGGTCTCACAGACTGAGTTTGACTGCTTCCTACTGCTTATGGAAGACGTTTCCAGAACATAGGGCTGGGTGAGTCCAATGACCAGTCTAAATATTTATCACAGCCTAGCCAATCCTCCCAGTATCCAGAAGGTGACTGGGGAGGTTATAAATAGTTTGGAGAGCTGGGGTGATTGTTCTTTCCTTGTTAGGAAAGATTCTCTGGGGCTCCTGTCCTTCTTATGCAGCCTGTGGACTGAGTAGCTGTTCTCTGAGGTCTCAGCTGGGGCAGAGCTGATTGTCTGAAGTAATCTTTTTTGAGGAGCTGGCTCTGGGAGTTCACCCTACAGGATCACTGGGGAGTGTCCGGAGAAAGCTGGAAGGTGTGTAGCTGTCCTGAGACTTGTGAGTACTGACCCTGAATTGTGGCCCCTGCTGACTGTGTGCTATGGGATGTACAGCACCTTGAATAAGTATTCATACCCCTTGAAATTGTCCACATTTTTGTCATGTTCCAACCCAAAAACGTAAATGTATTGTATTGGGATTTTATGTGATAGACCCACACAAAATGGGACATAATTGTGAAGTGGAAGAAAAATGATAATTGGTTTTTAAGTTTTTTACAAATAAATATCTGAAAAGTGTGGTGTGCACTTGTATTTGGCCCCCTGAGTCAATACTTTGTAGAACCACCTTTCGCTGCAATTACAGCTGCAAGTCTTTTTGGGGATGTTTCTACCAGTTTTGCACAGCTAGAAAGTGAAATTCTTGCCCATTCTTCTTTGCAAAATAGCTCAAGCTCTGTCAGATTGGATGGAGCATGTCTGTGAACAGCAATTTTCAAGTTCTGTCACAGATTCTCATTGGATTTAGGTCTGGACATTGAATGGGTCATTTTAACTGTCACGTACCTGGTTGGTGAACCTGATGTGCAAAGGAAGGCCTCTCATACAGCTCCGGCTCGCGGGTCACTGATGGTGAGACAGTACCCGCTGGAGCACGGTGAGGTAGGAATGTTGAATAACAGTCTAGTAGTCTGTGTAGGTAGTAGCCAGGAACCCACTGGATAGAAGTCTGGAATGGATGGACAGCAGACCAATGAGAAAGCAGGCAGACTAGCAGACTTGGCAGATGACAGGTTGAGGATGCACCACAGGAAGCAGGAGCCAGAAGATTCTGAGCTGGACTGTAGGAGCTTGTAATAGCACTGCAGAGCTGGAAGCAGGGCCAGACGAAGACAGGAGACAGGAGCGTAGTCGGGTCACAAGCAGAGTTTGGCAACAGATGCAGGATCAAACAGAGGCAGCAAAAAGAGACAGAATCCAGGGTGAAGCCAGGGGTCAGAGCTGGTAGCAGACAGGAATGGTTGGGAGCAAGCCGGGTCAGATCAGAAGTCAAATACAGGAATCAGACTGTGCACAGAACACTGTAGACTGAACAGCAATTAGTCAGTGTAGAAGCTCTGTTTAAATAGGTCGCATGGCACCAGCCTTGGTGACAGATGCGAGCGCATGAACATGCGGTCGCGTTTGCGCATGCATGTTTGCTTGTGTCAGTTCTGTTCCTGCTTTGCTGGCGCATGCGCACAAGTGCACGTCTGGAGACAGCAGTAGCACTATGCTGGCGATTTCCCTGACACTAACACATGAATATGCTTTGATCTAAACCATTCTATTGAAACTCTGGCTGTATGTTTAGGGTTGTTGTCCTGCTGGAAGGTGAATCTCTGCCCCAGTCTCAAGTCTTTTGCAGACTCTAACAGGTTTTCTTCTAAGATTACCCTGTATGTGGCTCCATCCATCTTCCCATCAACTCTGACTAGTTTCCCTGTCCCTGCTGAAGAAAAGCGTCCCCACAACATGGTGTTGCCACCACCGTGTTTATCGTGGGGGTGGTGTGTTCAGGGTGATGTGCAGTGTTAGTTTTCTGCCACACATAGCATTTTGCTTTTAGGCCAAAAAGTTCAATTTTGGTCTCATCTGACCAGAGCACCTTCTTCCACACATTTGTAGTGTCCCCTGCATGGCTTCTCGCAAGCTGCAAACATGACTTTTTTGGCTTTCTTTCAACAATGGCTTTCTTCTTGCCACTCTTCCATAAAGGCCAGATTTGTGGAGTGCATGACTAATAGTTGCCCTGTGGACAGATTCTCCTACCTGAGCTGTGGATCTCTACAGCTCCTCCAGAGTTACCATGGTCCTCTTGGCTGCTTCTCTGATTAATGCTCTCCTTGCCCGGCCTGTCAGTTTAGGTGGACAGCCATGTCTTGGTAGGTTTGCAGTTGTGCCATACTTTTTCCATTTTCGGATAATGGATTGAACAGTGCTCCGTGATATGTTCAAAGCTTGGGATATTTTTAAATAACATAACCCTGCTTTAAACTTTTCCACAACTTTATCCCTGACCTGTCTGGTGTGTTTCTTGGCCTTCATGATGCTAAGGTTCTCTAACAAACCTCTGAGGGCTTCACAGAACAGCTGTATTTATACTGAGATTAAATTACACACAGCTGGACTCTATTTACTACTTAGGTGACTTCTGAAGGCAATTGGTTCCACTAGATTTTAGTTATGGATATGAGAGTAAAGGGGGCTGAATACAAATACGTGCCACATTTTTTTAGATATTTATTTATAAAACATTTTGAAAACCATTTATCATTTTCCTTACACTTCACAATTATGTGCCACTTTGTGTTGATCTATCACATAAAATCCCAATAAAATACATTTACTTTTTTTGTTGTAACATGACAAAATGTGGAAAATTTCAAGGGGTATGAATACTTTTTCAAGGCACTGTAAGTGCCAGAGGAAGCTATGGACGGAGACGGCTCTCATAGGGTCTCAGAGTACTGGCCATTTACCTGCGCCTTCAGCCACATCCATGCATGGGAGCTTGGGAAAGAGTGTCCTCTTGTTACTGAGCAGCATTTTAGAGTATAACATGCCCTAATCCCTTTCCTGTTTAAAGTTCTTCAAGCAATACATATCAAAAAACATCCCCTAGGCTGAGTTATTGGAATAAGTGTGCATGGACTGGTCCTTGTGGGGACAAGCAGCGTTCGTACTATTTGGGAAGAGCCAGCTTTTATCAGCGGCCTCTACAGGGATAGCGCTACACTTGAATAAATAAAAGCGATGGGGAGACTACACTCACTCATACCTGAATACAAAGTACTAAATATCATCAAAAAAATCAGTGTTGCTCTTACCCTTTAAATTTTTAACCTAAGACAAACGACATGTGCTCTCAAATAAACAGCACCATGGTGGGGCTCCTGATGACGTCCTCTATGACGAAACAAGTTGGATGGAGCCTAAGCTGCTGACTTCTTCGTGCTAGTGGATTTTTTAATTTATTGTCTTGTGTGTATCTGCTATACTGAATAATTGTAGCGGTTTGATAATGTGTTATACTATGTGGTCTGCTTTGTATCTCTCCTCATGTCTCTTGCTGCCCCCATTTCATTGTTGAACTGATCACAGTCTTGGTTGGGATCCTTGTGAAGCTGGTCATCTACATCCTGTGTACAGTTTAGTATATGTGATCATGCATGACCTTGGTTGGTAGGGGTCATGCATTTCTGTTACGAGGTTTTGCCTCTTGGTGATGGTGGTGTCCTGGAGTCAGCACGTTTGGAGTATTGATCTGCACATGCAGTTTTTCAGTGGACACGTGATTATTGAATTTCCATTAAGGTTTTTTTTCACTGGGTACATGCCTATTGGGCTTTTTTCACATGATTGTATATTTCATTTGTTGTCCTTGCATTATTCACAGTGATTTTCATTTGAGAACACAAGTTGTTTGCCCTAGGTTGAACATTTAAAAGGGAAGTGCAACATAGATTTTTTTTTCATCAATTATAGTTATTGAATGGTGATTCTGGTATCCATATTAATCTGTACACATAGATGCAGTATCTGTATTAAGGAAATGTTGATGGGACAGAAAGGAAGCACCAGAGAAAACAACTGTGAAAAGATGAAAAGAAAGGTTGTAAAATCTATTAAACCACGTCAGTGATCCTGTTGCTGATGAGCATTTGCCAAGGACAGGCTCTCTAAAAACAACAGGGAAAATAGCAAATCTAAAACATGTTTCCATGTTTTAATCACTTATTACCTGGATCAAATAAAAAAGGGGCACCATGTCTGTCCGACTTTACAGTCTCCTTGGAGCACATTTTCCATTCAATGTTTCACAGATAAAAAAACAGCCTTATCTCTCCCTCATATATTGCAGCCTTAACAAGCTGCTTATACACCCTGTCCAGCCAATATTATTATTATTATTATACAGGATTTATATAGCGCCGACAGTTTGCGCAGCGCTTTACAATATTAGGGCAGACAGTACAATTACAATACAATTCAATACAGGAGGAATCAGAGGGCCCTGCTCGTTAGAGCTTACAATCTAAGAGGGACGGTTGAATGATACAAAAGGGCAATAAACTGCAGGGGATAAGCTGATTGAGAAAATAAGGAGTGTAGTTGTTAGGTGGTGGTGGCAGGATAGGCTTCCCTGAAGAGAAAAGTTTTCAGGGATCGCTTGAAGGTGGTAAACAATGTCTGTAGCTATTGCCCCTCAAATATAACAGTCTAATGTCTTTTTTAATATAAAACCTGCCTAATTTCCCCCTCTATGTTATGATCTTAGCAAGCTGCTTACATATTGTCCAGCCACTGAACACTCTTTGTGGCTATTGTCCCTCATATAATCTTTTTTATTGCAACATAAACCTGCTTTGTCCCTTTCTACTTGCTGCCTATTCATATGCCCTCACACTGTCCTGGCTCTGGCCATTTTCTACCAAAAACATACCTGGAGTCTATACTTTAATATTTCTGGGATGCAGGGATGGGAGAAAGTTTGGGGAATGTAGAGTTGTGATTTTGAAGTGTTTTTGTGCACTCTGTTTTGACATTTTATTCAACTTCAAGACAATGCAGTTTGACACTGTAAGAAAAAAGCCCATAGACTACGTATATTAACCACTTAAAGCTGTTGTATACCGGGGAGGGGAAAAAAACTGTAAGGCAAGGGCATGATGAGCTAGTAGAACGAAGATCTGACCGGGCGGCTCGGTCCCCCAGAGGGAGCTGACATCTTGCTTTCGGGGATCCTTCCAGATTCGCGGCTCCGGTACTGTGAGTGGCCGGAGTCACGAGACGCCACTCCCGTGCATGTGCGTGGGAGCTCTTTTTCCAGCGGACTTTCTGGCAAGGTCCGGTCCTATACAAACCATGAGAATTAATTTATGGCGTTTTTACTATTTTTTTTTACTAGTAATGGTGGCGCTCTGCGATTTTTATCAGGACTGTGATATTGCAGAGGACATGTCGGACATTTTTGACACTTTTTTGGGATCAATGACATTTATACAGCGATCAGAAATGTAAATATCCACTGATTACTGTGTAAATGTCGTTGGCAGTGAAGGGGTTAACCGGTAGGGGGTGATCTAGGGGTTAACTGTGTTCACTGGGTGTGTTCTAACTGTGAGGGGCTGGGCTGCCAGGGACATAAGATATCTAACTGATCCCAGTGACAGGGATCAGTAGATCTCTTAAATGCTGCCTGACAGACAGAGGAACCAATGTGTTCCCCATTTTTCTCCTCTGCCAGGCAATCGCGAGTGGCCGGCGGACATCGAGTCCCGCCCACAGCTGCGCACGCGCGAGCCACCGTTTATAGATGGCGATTCGCGCTACAGCGTCACTCTGCAGCAGTAAATGTACACGAGCTGGTCTGGAACCGGTTAATAAACTATTTTGCCAGTTTGTATAAGGTTTTGGCCTTTTTTTTTTTTAATTAGAAAACTTTCCTTTACCTTTTTAAATAAAAAAGAGGGTACACCTAAAAGTAGCTGGTAAAATAAGTGAAATGAGGAAAGAAAGAAAACTTCTCGATGGAGACCATGCAGCCAGAAAAAAAGCCGTTCAACACAGGATAACTATAATCCAAACTGAGAGGATGCCAACTTAGTCCATAACTACATGTTTCAGAGTTTAACCCCTTCTTCTGGTCACATGGTCTTGTAGTCCTGGACTGAGTCAACATCTTCCCAGTTTGGATTATAGTCATCCTATGTCTAACAGCTTTTTTTTGGGCTGCATGGTCTCCAGCTTTTCGGCGGCCTCACTGTGTGTATCTTTTACGGAGCACTTCCTCAGCATCTGCTGGCATCTGATATCCCCTCTGAGTCTGTGCCGGTCTCCTCCGGCCCATGAACGTGTCTCCTTCGGATCTCCCCGGCTGTCACTGGCTCCGTCCCTTCTCAAGACCCCTAAGGAGATCCAGGGGATGAGCCATCCATCCATTCGACCTGGCAGTGAAGTACACCTTACCATCTATGTGAGTTATTGACCGCTCCTGTACCACTGATGGCTAGCGGCCTTGGTTTTCTTTACATTCATCTGTCAGCAGGGAACCCCGCTGACAGATTAATGAGTCATCAGTTGCTAAGGATGCGGCAGCCCCGCTCCTTAACAATCGATAATTGCTGCATTCTTTTGTGTATATTTCAGTTGTCAGGATCCCACTGACAGCTGAAAGAACTGAACCAGCAGGTATCGGTTTTAAGTAGGGAAACGGAATAGGCCGATACTCTGCCTTTTCACAAGTATCGGTACTCGCAAAAAAAGGCACAGATTTCGGAAACCGATACCAGAAGTCACATATATGGGAGCAGACTGCCTCTTTCTCCCCTCTGGCCAGTGCCATCCCCACCTCCTATACCCAGGACTGCCATCAGGGGGTACAGGGCCTGCCCGCTTCCTGCCTCACTCTACAGCAGCCAGCACATGTTAAGCATACAAGCCTAGCACTAGCACCGTGCCAACCCCCCTCCTGGAGGTGATCTAGGCCAGCACTCTTTGAATGAGGTACACCACATTGCTAGAGGTTAAGATATAACTCTGAAAGAAATATTCCAACAACCCCCAATATTGGCTTTCAGACAACCAGCAGGAAACTTTACTCTAATTATGAAGTCACAAATAATAGAAGCAAACCGTGCAATAAAAAACGTTGCAAACTGCAACCAGATTAATCAATCTAGAAGTGTCACACACAAATGGGACCTTCAATATCATGGAATCATACAGCTGTACCTCTAGTAATGTGGTGTACCTCATTCAATGTAATAGGTGCAGCAAAGGATCTTGGGGAAACAGGACAGAAATTGCATACAAGCATGAATTTACACAGACATTCCATCAAGGAAAATAAAGAAGATGATTTCTGCACACCTGTGGGACATAACTTCTCACAACCGGACCACACTATTGAAGACCTCAATGTTTTAGTTCTTAAAGCGAATTTCAGCACTATCCAGGAAAGGAAAACATTTGAACTAAGAATGATTCTTCTTTTTGACATGAAAAATAACAGTTTAAACTTAGATATATGTTTTCTTACTCATTACTCTAAAGTTTTACGACCCCTTCTGTGACTATAGCTCTCCCTCTGCCTTATCTCACTGACTCTGCTGATAGCTTTATTTGTCTTATACATTGATGTTTGTTTGCTTTTCCTTTTTTTTCCTTTCCCTCAGAGATTTTTTTCTTTTTTTTTTCTTTCTTCCTTATCAGTACTGCTTGGACCCTGAAGAAGGGGACATACCCCGAAAGCTTGTTCTGAAAAATTGTATGTTAGTGCAAATAAAAAAAGTATTACGGACAGTACTCAGTTTTCTCTGTTGCAATTACACTAATACGGCTACAATCACCTCAATCATAGTGTTTTTCAAATTATCTTTTAAATTACCTAAAAACACTATTAAAATTATACATGCACTTTTCTTGAAGTGATGCGGAATTTTAGTAGTGAAGACTTGCGTTATTTTAATGCCATCAGCCATCGGTGTCCTTAACAAACTGTGAATAGCTGGTTGTTAAGGACCTGGCACTCGCACTATCCCTCACAATTATGACTCATCAGTGTGGGCACCTCCCCAGTCCATACCAGGCCCTTAAGGTCTGGCATGGATTTTGAGAGGACCTTCACAACAAAAATGTAAAAAAATTGGTGATTGGTGTGAGATTCCCTCCAAAATCCATACCAGACCTTTATTCAGGGCCGGCGCTACCACTAGGCAAACTTGGCAGCTGCCTAGGGCGCACTGCCACCTAAGGCGCCCAACCGCTGGTTTCCCTCTGTATCTGCATGCTCTGCAGGCTGCAGCATGTAACTAACTCAGTCTCAGACAGCCACTGCATCCGACGGATAGTGTAATTTGAGGCGCAGTGCAGCACTGGAGCCTGGAGGACATGTCCTGAGTCTCCCGACAGAAGGGAAGCAAGCATCCCCTGCCGCTGCATGCCTCTATGATTATCATTGACCGACCTGTCTGTCTCTCTCAGAGACTCTCTGTTGATTGTCCCAGTACAACCAGCTCTGCTTTGAAGAGGCCACTCTCCCTCCCGGCTGGCCTGTCCTGTACAGCGGCAGCCGTTTGGAGTAGTGGGCGCTCTGGGGTCGGTGCCTGGTTGGTGACAGCTGGAGCCTGGAGGCACCAAGGCAGGGTTTGTGCCTGGCAGAATTGTCGGAAGCAGAGCAGTGAGCAGAGCTCCGGTGAGTGAAGAACACTGACTGACATTGTATTATAGTGTATAGACTGATCTGTCCTCAGACTCCTCATATGTGTGATGTCAGATTCGTACCAAGCACATTTCCTGGATGTTTGGGTCCCCCTCCCCCTCTGCCCCAACTTCTCCTCCTCCCCCTCTTCCTCCTCTTCCCTTCCTCCTTCCCTTCTCCCCCCTACTTTCCCTTCCCCTCTTTCCCCTCCTCCTACTCTCCTCCCTTATCCTCCTCTCCTCCTCCTCCCCCCTTCTTCTTCTCCCCCTCTCCTCCTCCCCCTTTCCCCCCTCCTCCTCCTCTCCCCCCTTGTCCTCTTCTCCCCCTCCCCTCCTCTCCCCCTCCCCTCCTCCTCCCCCCTGCCTCTCCTCCCCCTCTTCCTCCCCCCTCCTCCTCTCCCCCCCTCCTGCCCTCTTCTTCCTCCTCCTCCCCCCCCCCTTCTTCTCTCCCTCCCCCTCCTGCACTGGTATAGGGTGTCTGTCCATACATTGCTCCATATGGATGGGTGATGTAATGCTGCCAGAGCCTATTCTTATCTTATGGAGGCCTCCTCCTCCTCCACATTGCAGGGCGACCTTCCCAACTGTCATCTGTGCCCAGCTGCTAAGGAGTGAAGGCCTCCACACAGAAACACACAATGCATCCCTTACAGCAGGGGTGCCCAACTGATGGCCCTCTGATGTGGCCCGCCACCTCCTGCTCTGGGATGGTGTGTAGGCAAGCCCAGATTACAGGTTCCCAACCTGCCATCCCCGAGCATCCGTTTGAAGAACGGAGCTGGCACTAGAGGAAGCAGAGCTGATGCTTCCTGTATAGCGCCGACTCCTGTCACATGGGCAGGGCAAAAGGGGGGTGCAGTCAGGGGCAGCACCAAGGTCGGCAGCAAAATGAGGTTTGGCCTAGGGTGTCAAAAATCCTTGCACCAGTGCTGCCCTTATCTAAACATGCAGCCAGGTAGGCCAGGAAAGGGGGGGGGGGTGGCAAGCAAGCACCCCCCTCCTGGACCATGCCAGACTACATGCCCTTAACATTGAGGTGGGGAATTTGGGGAGTTTACCACCCCCAAAGCTCCTTGTCCCCATGATGTTTTCAGTATTGCACACGATATTTAGGAAAATGTGTCACGTGACTCAAATGCTGCATGTGATATGCTTTAGTGAAATAAGCCCGATATGTGAAATAGCATTCAGGGCAAGAGCAGTGTATACATTGGTGTCTGAGGGGCTTGTGAGCCAGCGTGGCTCTTCTTGGTGCACAGCATTCAAGGCAAAGGCATTGTGAGCATTGGTGTCAGAGTTGGCTTTGAATCTGAATATCCAATGCCTGGCCCATGCTGTGTGTGTGACTGTTGCAGTGTTTGAAATGGCTAACTGCTGGCTCCTGATAAGAATCCTCTCAGATGTACCTGCTAGTTACAGATAAAAAGAGCAGTAATAGCGCCAGATAGTAAAGTCCCAAAGGGCTGGTAATATACGTTATGTCAAAGCATTTGGGAGTGGTAACTCTGTTCCTTCATCAGGAATATTATAAAACTTAAAACCAGCATCAACTATCACATAAAATTACAACAGTATAAATATACTCCTACCAGAAATAGTTTGCAGTAGTCCATTAAAGTATAACCAAAGGCAAAACTTTTTATTTAGTTTTGGACAGAGTGGAAATAATTAGAACACGTCTGATTTTTATTGCTGTCTGTGCCCCCATAGGGAGATCCACCCTCCCTATTTGTCCTTTTTACTGTTATCATCGAAAGTAAAAAAAAAATCCCACATTTTGAGCTGTCCCCAGATCAGCAGTAAAGGGAATATCTTCCAATGGGGACATTAGTTCTGGTGACCCTGGTGAAAACCAGGGATTCCCTCACATTTGAGGGATTTTCACTCGCTTCCTGCTTTGGCATGGGACAGGAAGTGAAACAAAATCTCTCCAATGGGACACAGATGGCAAAAAAATTGACAGAGGTTATAGCCCTCCATTACTCTATCCAAAATGAAGAAAATATATTGTCTATAGTTCTACTTAAACTAAAATCTTGCTGGAAATAAACTAAAAACTAAATCAATTATACATAAATCCTAATTTATTAATATATATATAATAAGATATAATAAAATATTTACAAAAATGTGAGGGGTGTACGCACTTTTCTGAGATACTGTATATATATATATATATATATATATATATATATATATATACACACACAGTTGTGCTCATAAGTTTACATACCCGGGCTGAATTTATGATTTCTTGGCCATTTTTCTAAAAATATGAATAATAACACAAAAACATTTCTTTCACTCATGGTTAGTGTTTGGCTGAAGCCATTTATTATCAATCAACTGTGTTTACTCTTTTTAAATCATAATGACAACAGAAACTACCCAAATGACCCTGATCAAAAGTTTACATACCCCAGTTCTCAATACCATGTATTGCCCCCTTTAACATCAATGCCAGCTTGAAGTCTTTTGTGGTATTTGTGGATGAGGCTCTTTATCTTCTCAGATGGTAAAGCTGCCCATTCGTCTTGACAAAAAGCCTCCAGTTCCTGGAAATTCTTGGGCTCTCTTGCATGAACTGCACGTTTGAGATCTCCCCAGAGTGGCTCAATGATATTGAGGTCAGGAGACGGAGGTGGCCACTCCAGGACCCTCACTTTATTGTGCTGTAGACAGGTTGACTTGGCCTTGTGTTTTGGATCATTGTCATGTTGAAATGTCCAAGTACGGGGGCATGGCCACGACGGGCAAGTGAGAAGACGTGTCTCACAGAGCTCCCTGGAGTAATCCGTACATCGATTCTTTCACCGGCCACCTAGTCCATCCGGACCGGTACCGCCCGTTTCTGCTACCCGCAAGGATTGCTCCGGCACCACCCATGACCCGCTCCGCAGCAGCTATGTCCCGCAAATCCAAGACTGACACGGCGGGCCCAGGGCTGCAAGATGGCGCTGGAGACGCCGCCACACCACAGGCAATGAGAGCTACAAAGGGTCAGGACGGCCTCAGAGATACAGGTACCAAAGTTAAACCCCCCAAGATGGGGAAAGACCACCCTGGGGATATACTAAAAAGCTATCTGAGCCCAGGGGCCATAAGAACATGGAGAGGCCTACGCACTATGCAGAAGTGAATGGGGAGGCTGAGTCGGACGGCGAGGAGGCACATGGTGCCGATCACATAGTCAGCTCCATAGACTGTGCAGAGAACTCAGTGCAAGGAGAGCAGCAACCCACACCGGGACAAATACTAAAAGCAGTATATACATGTACAGCGTCAGAGAATACTGTTAAAGACAGGCTGGGGGGGCTGACCGAGGAGGTTGCCCTTCTCCAACAGGACCTACAGAAGATTCATGAACGCACTACTGCTACAGAAAGTTGCATAAGCGACATAGAAGATCAAATGGCACCTCTAGTAGCAGAAACCCATCATAATACCCACATGGCGCATGATAACAAGGACAAATCAGATGACATTGAAAACCGTTTGCGCCGGAATAATGTCCATATAGTGGGGTTGCCAGAAAAGGTGGAGGGCAAGGACCCCACAGAATTCATTGAATCTTGGCTGCTTGAAATATTTGGGAAAGAGGCTTTTACTCCGCTCTTTGCTGTTGAACGTGCTCACAGAGTGCCCACTAGAGCTTTGCCGGGAAATGCTCCCAGGCCTATTCTCCCTAAACTCCTTCATTACCGCGCCAGGGAGCGAATTCTGCAGATGGCGAGGGAAAAGTAGGATATTCAATATAATGGAATGAAAGTATCATTTTATCCTGACTTTTCTGCAGAGGTACAACGTCAGCGGGCCAATACTTTGACGTCAAACAACGACTGAGGAAACTTGGAGTGCCCTATGCTATGCTTTGTCCTGCCCGCCTGAGGGTGACAGCTAACGGCATCACCCACTTCTTCAACATGGCGCCTGAAGCAGTGGATTGGCTTGATATGCATGAGCCAACTCTGCGCCATAGGCCTCGAGAGGATGGAGAGGCCTGATTTAGTGGATTGATACCTAGAAATCTGCGGGAGGGTGAGACAAGTTATGGTTCAGCATATTGGCTTTGGAGTTCTTTTATTTTTCCTTTTTCTTTATCTTTTTGTCTTTATTGACGAGTGGAGTTCATCTATTGGTATACCCTGGCCGGGGACACAAATATTGTTTTGTTTCTTTTTGGGAAAAAAGCCCGCTCTGACAATGCGACTTGCTGCTACTTTCCAGCGAGCAGTGCAACACCCCCCGTATGGGATGGGGAGCTATCTGCTCGAGGGATTTGTTGCTGTACACAGTGCGGTAACTGTGCTGCATAACCAGGACTTGATGGTTATTTTTCTATGTTTGAGTTTTCGGTGGGCACCGTTGTGCCTCAAGTGTTTCCATGTTCTGTTTTCCTCACATGTTAAGATGTCACGACTTGAACAGCAGTCAGACAGGCATATATTACCTTTGTCCACTCTCTACAATGGCACAACTGTATTTTGCTTTTTTTTGCATGCTTGAGCACTACGGATCTTCCCTTCCAGCTCATATACTATATACCCAATATGGCTGAGGTTCCTATTGTTTCATGGAATGTCCGGGGACTGGGTACGCCACTTAAATGGACTATGGTGAACAATTATTTACATAAATATCATCCAGCCATAGTGGGTCTGCAAGAAACACACTTGGCCAAGGATTCAATAAGTTGTATTAAATATGCTTGGGTGGGGAGGGCCTATCATTCCACTTGCTCCTCTTGTTCTAGGGGGGTGAGCGTAATGGTGCATAAGGCTTTGCCTTTTCAAGAACAGGTGGTAGTTGTGGATGATGAGGGTCGATATGTTTTTTTACATTGTAAAGTTTATGACCTGGAGTGTATACTAGCAGTGGTATATATTCCACCCCCCTTCTCGCCGGCTGTCCTGAGGGAGCTAGTGGCCTTCACTCTGATGAGGTTTGCTCTCCCTTTGTACATCCTGGGAGACTTAAATGGTGTATTAGACCCCAGAGTAGATAAACATCCACCCAACTCCAATTTTAATGTGGATAAGGGGACATTAATGTCTAGATTCTTTGAAGATACGGGGTGGATTGATGTGTGGAGGACAAAGTTCCCTGGAACGGTCCAATTTTCTTGTTTCTCTAGGACTCATACCACTTTGTCGGTGTGTGGGGAACACGTCAGCTGTGTCCTATATGTCACCAAGATTCATTATGCTGTTAGAGGGATCTCTGATCATTCGCCATTGCTGACCTGGATCGCGGCGAGACCTAAAAGTATATTGGCCCCTGGCGGCTTAACGCCTTTTGGCTGCAACTGTTCCCTGCAGGCGATTCAATTGAGAGGCAAATTGAGTATTTTCATAGGGAGAATGCACAATATGAGAACCTACTAGTTAAATGGAATGCCTTTAAGTGCCACCTGAGGGGAATTTTCACTTTAGCTGTTAAAAAGGTAAAGAATAACTCCAGAGCACATGAGGAACAATTGGTGGACTTGGTTGACACATTGGAGAAGGCCTACATAGCAGACCCCTCAGAACAAACTAAGCTTGCATGGCTGTGAGCTGCCGTGGTTAGCTCCAAGACGGAGAAAAAATGTTTTTTGTCCAAAGTAACCTTCTATGAAGAAGGGGAACAGACTGGCCGCCTCTTGGCGAAAATAGCCAATATCCGCCCCACGGCCCATGCGATAGGAGCATTAGATACGCCAGAAGGCCGTAGAGTAAACACACCGGACACCGTTATGACGGAATTGGTGCGTTTCTATACTGACCTATATGCTAGTAAGGTATCCTATCCTCAAAGTGAACTGGAGGAATATTTGGCCTCTGTCCCTCTTCCGCGTCTGCGGTCCTCCCAGAGAGTGGGTTTGGAGGCTCCGTTGGCGCTGGAGGAGATACAGGAGGCGGTGGCAGCCTTCCCCCATTCCAAGGCCCCGGGTGATGATGGCATACCCATGGAGGTATATAAACAATATGCTGGGCTACTCCTTCTGAAGCTTTTGGAACTCTACAATGGGGCGGAAGCGGAACAGAAGCTCCCTGAGTCTATGTCCAGGGCCTGCATTATTTTACTACTGAAGCCGGGTAAACCGCCAACTGATCCCTCATCCTACAGGCCAATTTCCCTCCTCCAAACTGACATTAAAATTCTGGCCAAAATTTTGCCCAGGAGATTAAACACAGTTATATCAAACATTATACACCCAGACCAGGCGGGCTTTATGCCCAATAAGTCCACCGCGATAGACCTCAGGAGGCTGTTTGTGAACATGCAGTCGACAGCTGATAATGCAGGTGCCATAGCCCTGTTGTCCTTGGACGCCAACTAAGCCTTCGACAGCATAGAATGGGGATACCTCTGGGCAACATTAGAGAAGTTTGGTTTCGGGCCCAAATTTATATCGTGGGTCAAATTATTATATTATAACCCGAAGGCAACAATTAGGGAAGGGGGCAGAGTATCATTACCGTTTGAGCTTGGTAGGGGCACCCGTCAAGGATGCCCACTGTCGCCACTCTTATTTGCCCTGGCGATCGAGCCACTGGCGGCCCAAATAAGAGCACATCAGGGTATAACTGGTTTCAGATACGGACGTTTGCACGAGAAGCTTCTTTTGTATGCCGATGATATGATGTTGCTGTTGGGAGACACTGGGGACTCCCTCAGCAACACCATGGAGGTGATTATGCAGTTCGGGAAATTATCGGGGCTCACTATAAACTGGACTAAATCCGCATTACTACATTTAGATGGGGAGGGAGCCCTTGATGCCATCCCAGACTGCCCAGTACTGGTCGTGGATAAATTCAAATATTTGGGCATAACAATTACATCTCAGATTGCCGAATACTGCCCACTAAACATTATGCCCTTGCTAACCAGATTTAGAGATAAGGTTAAGCTCTGGAATAAGCTCTGGAATAAGCTATGGCTCTCGGTGGCAGGCAGGGCTAACTTACTGAAGATGATCTTTATGCCCCAGCTGCTATACTTCTTGCACAATTCACCAGTATTGATACCTCAAAAAATTTTTTGCATAGTAAACTCTATATTCAGAAATCTGCTGTGGAAGGGAGGTTGTGCTTGGGTTAAACTGGAGCAACTGCAAAAACCCAAGGACGGGGGGGGGGGGGGGGTTGGCTGTTCCTAACCCTTGGATATACTATCTGGCATCACAACTCCAGCACTTTATTGGAGGGCTTCGGGACCACACAGTTGAGGAGGGGAGGAGCCCAGATTCTACGTTGTCAATGTTATTACATGAAACTAGGGCCACCTCGCTGCCAGAGGGGCTGGAATCTCAATTATTCTGCAAATCAAACAAACGTACCCCGACATATAGACTCATGCAAAAAATATGGGGCAAGGCAAAACATTTACAAAAGGTGGAAGGCTTTACTGAGTTTAGCCCCATATGGGGAAATCTCACCTATCCGGAGTTGGCTAAAATTCCATCCGTGCCCTCCTGGCAGGCTTGTGGGGTGTCCCTCCTTAAGCATATTATTGTTGATGGGAAATTGGTCCCATTTGCACAGCTTAGAGCTAGATACAACATTCCAAGGAACGGGCTTTTCTACTATATACAATTACAGCACGCGATACTGGCCCAGACCTCGCTTCAGGATGCAGTCCTCTCCCCCACCCCACTCTTTAATTATATTCAGCAAGTGTTTAGTACCAAGGGATTCATATCCACCTTTTACTCCTTGCTCTTGGTAGGCCACCTGGAGGCTTTCCCGAGTAATGCATGTGAAAAGTGGGAACAAGATGTGGGTGAGATAACAGGGGAAGAGTGGGAGGAGGCCTTAGAGGCGGTTGGCACATGCTCCCTAAATGTGACAGAAAGACTCTCACAACTGTACCTACTACAGAGAAAGCACCGTACTCCGGTACGGCTGCACTCCATGGGATTATGCCCCGATCCTCTGTGCGTTAGGTGTGGTGTGGGAACAGGGGACCTGATACACTTACTGTGGAGATGCCCAAAGCTTCACAGTTATTGGAGCTTGGTCGTCTCCACACTCAATATGGCCCTGCAGGTCAACGTAGAGTTGGAACCTAAACAATGTATACTAGGCACCATAGATGCGGTGATTGATGATAATTATGCGAGGGAGGCAACTGCTAGAGCCCTATTTCAGGCCGTAGACTTATTTTACAACACTGGATCTCCCCCGCTCCCCCCACACATGATATGTGGATAAACCATATGGGCACGACACTGAGAATGGAGAAATTAATATATCAACATAGAGGAAGTTATTCGAAATTTGAAAAGATCTGGGGAAGGTGGTTGCCTTGTCCGGGCTTGGCACCAGTGGATCTGGTAACAGAGAGACTACTACTGTAAAGATGTATTGACAACCAAGAATGCAGTATATTCTATACTTAATGTTGAACTAAGCATATGAAATCCAGATATCATGCTGAAATTTGGATACTAATGTGTAATGTTGAATATGAGAATGTGAAAGGAGAATTTGAGTTGGATGATAGTGCTTCATTGTAGTACCTCGCTGCACATGGATATGTCTGTTCTCCTATGTATAATTTGTGACATCTAAATAAACTTAAATATATTAAGTAGGGAGGATGTCCAGCGCCACAGTTTATTAATCTTATATATGCAGCTTCTGTTGAGTCCTCTCAAAGTGGGAGGGGAGATGTATGTAATGTAGATGTATGTAGCACAACTCTGAAGACGTCACAGGAAGTGACAAAAAGCGTCAGTTTGGAACGTAAGGTGCGGAAGGCCATGCCCCCAGGTGCGCATGCAGATACTGCAGAGTCGCGGCTGTTACGTACCTGGTGGAGGAGTCTGACTTATGCAGTGGGTAACCTCCCTTACGACCCTGACTCGGGAACCCCTGGTAGAGTAGACAGGTGGCTCGGGAGTGCAGGATGGCACGAGGGTCGGACTGGGTCACTGGTGATGGTATAGGTCCGTTGGTGCACTCGTGCACTAGAAGAATGGTCGTACAGGCTGGGTCGTGAAACAGGCTGGCGGTGTGGTACAAGAGGAGCAAGCAGGCGGATAGTCGGGTTCAGGCTGGGTCATCAACGGGCGGGCAAGCAAAGTACAGGAGGGCTAGGCAAGAGAGTGGTCGTAGACAGTCCAGGGGTCGGTGCAGGCAGAGATCAACAAAGTCAGACAATCCGGGTCACAGGAACAGAGGAACAGATACAGGTAACTCAGGAAAACACACTATACGCTGTAGATCCGACAGCATCTGCTACAGGAAGCAGGAAGTTTAAATAGAGCTGCTCCTCTAAGAACCAGAGGAAACCACACCTACATGCTATTAACCCTCCGCACGTCTTCTAACATTGCCCCCACCCAAGGGGCAGCCTCCAGATGCCCAGCCGGGCCTTCAGTTCCGGGTGATTCCTTCAAAAGGATCTGACACGTTCCTTGGCATGGATGTGCTCTTCGGGTACCCAGGAGTTCTCTTCTGGCCCGTACCCCTTCCATTTAATTAAGAACTGTGTCACACCTCTCCTCACTCTGCAATCGAGGATTGCCTCGATCTCGAACTCTTCTTCGCCGTCAATGATGACTGGCTCCGGAGGGGTCGTTCTCCTTCCTGGGAATCGGTCCAGGGCTACCGGCTTTAACAGAGCCACATGAAATACGGGGTGCACCCGAAGAGAGTAGGGAAGGCTCAACTCATACGCCACCCTGTTAATTCTTCTTTTGACTGGGAAGGGGCCAATGAATTTAGGTCCCAGTTTCTTGGAGGGACAGGCGAGCTTTAAATTCTTGGTGGCCAGCCAGACTCCTCTCCTCTTGACCTAGACGTCGGTCCGCTAGTTCAGACCGACCGGTGGTTCTTAAATTTCGAGCGGACAGGGAGGTTCTTTGACCCTGGATTTAAGTAACCGGGGAAGGGTCAGTTTTCTTCTTAATTGTCCCACCGCATACTCAACTCGGAAGGGATGAGAGAAGCCCACGTGGGGCATAAAGTACACCGAGACAATTTCGGCCATCGGGACCTGGCTAAGGGTCCTTCCTCTTGCTGGGGAGGCCTCGGTCAGTAGTAACTGCCGCTTCTTCTCAAGCTCTAGCTCCGTTAGGAGCTAACGTCTCACTCCTCTCCACACTGTGTCAAGAATT
>BLSH010211970.1:82644-93094 GCA_018402905.1 Glandirana rugosa | reverse complement strand
TCGCATGCACTCCGGAACGCCCTAAACTTCTTGCGGTCCCCGGTGAACCGTTCAGGAAGGGGGACATCCGGCTCAGTAGGCAGAGTGACGAGGGTGTGACCAGGAAGCGGGTTGGACCCTGATGCGGGTGGTGCGGAGAGATCCCGGAGTTGACCTTCCAACTGCATGTAGCCATCTTGGAGAGCCTGCACCGCTTGAGTGAGGCCGGCTAGATGCATGCAGAGTTCATTCGTTGGGGAGGCCCCCTGCGCAGACTCAGGCATGGCTGTCGGATACTGTTACGTACCTGGTGGAGGAGTCTGACTTATGCAGTGGGTAACCTCCCTTACGACCCTGACTCGGGAACCCCTGGTAGAGTAGACAGGTGGCTCGGGAGTGCAGGATGGCACGAGGGTCGGACTGGGTCACTGGTGATGGTATAGGTCCGTTGGTGCACTCGTACACTAGAAGAATGGTCGTACAGGCTGTGTCGTGAAACAGGCTGGCGGTGTGGTACAAGAGGAGCAAGCAGGCGGATAGTCGGGTTCAGGCTGGGTCGTCAACGGGCGGGCAAGCAAAGTACAGGAGGGCTAGGCAAGAGAGTGGTCGTAGACAGTCCAGGGGTCGGTGCAGGCAGAGATCAACAAAGTCAGACAATCCGGGTCACAGGAACAGAGGAACAGATACAGGTAACTCAGGAAAACACACTATACGCTGTAGATCCGACAGCATCTGCTACAGGAAGCAGGAAGTTTAAATAGAGCTGCTCCTCTAAGAACCAGAGGAAACCACACCTACATGCTATTAACCCTCCGCACGTCTTCTAACAGCGGCGCACAAACGGGGAGAACCACTCTGTTGTAGTGTCAGTTCTATTTGGCCAATAAAACCTTTTAAAAGAGGCGCGCAATGGTCATCCTTTCCTTTTTCTTATGCCATAACGAGGAGAAAGAGCCTTAATACCACATGGAGGGCAGGTGAACGGGAGAGTACCCACGGTCAGGTGAGAGACCGAAGGCACGCATTGACTTCTCCATATCGTATGACTGAGAGAGTCAATTGGATCTGGTAAGTAGGGATCTCACTACTTACCCTGCACCCGGTGGTATATTGCACAGAGTGTGAATACGGGCACTATATTGGAAGCACTTAGTAATGTGGATGGATGATTGAAACAACATCAAGTCACATATAAGCATTGGAATGCCCTGTTTGTCACTGGGACTTTATGCACTTTGAAAAAAGTTCAGTATATACATGTTATTTTTCGCACTTTATTGCTTCATTTGCACAAGGGACTTTTTATGCACTTTAAAAAATTGTCAAGTTGGCACAGATTGGATTGAACACTGTTCTTTAGTACATTTTGTACCTAAGTTTTGATTATTTTGATTAGATTATTTATATTGAATATTGAGTTTTGCACAGAAAAACACTGGTGCTTACACATGATTTACTGAATGGTAATAAGAGCAAGCGCTGTTAATCTTTTAATTACATAAATAAACTTAAACCTGATTTAAAAAAAAAGAAATGTCCAAGTACGTCCCATGCGCAGCTTCCTGGCTGATGAATGCAAATATTCCTCCAGTATTTTCTGATAACATACTGCATTCATCTTGCCATCAATTTTGACCAAATTCCCTGTGCCTTTATAGCTCACACATCCCCAAAACATCAGCAATCCACCTCCGTGTTTCACAGGCCTTGTTGGCTCAATTTTGGTCTCATCACTCCAAATGACTTTGTGCCAGAAGGTTTGAGGCTTGTCTCTGTGCTGTTTGGCATATTGTAAGCGGGATACTTTGTGGCATTTGCGTAGTATTGGCTTTCTTCTGGCAACTCAACCATGCAGCCCATCTTTCTTTAAGCGCCTCTTTATTGTGCATCTTGAAACAGCCACACCACATTTTCAGAGAGTCCTGTATTTCACTTGAAGTTGTTTGTGGGTTTTTCTTTGCATCCCAAACAATTTTCCTGGCAGTTGTGGCTGAAAGTTTAGTTGGTCTACCTGACCGTGGTTTGGTTTCAACAGAACCCCTCATTTTCCACTTCTTGGTTAGAGTTTGAACACTGCTGATTGGTCTTCTCAATTTCTTGTATATCTTTTTATATACCTTTCCTGATTTATACAGTTCAACTACCTTTTCCCACAGATCCTTTGACAATTCTTTTGCTTTCCCCATGACTCAGAATCCAGGAACATCAGGGCAGCACTGGATGAAAGATGCAAGAGTCTGTCAGGAGTCCAGAAACTCATTGACCTTTTATACACACACACACTAATTACAAGCAAACAGATCACAAGTGAGGATGGTTACCTTTAACAGCCATTCAAACCCCTTTGTGTCAACTTGTGTGCATGACATTAGGCCTAAATCACCAGGGTATGTAAACTTTTAATCAGGGTCATTTGGGGAGTTTCTGTTGTCATTGTGATTTAAAAAGAGTAAACACAGTTGATTGATAATGAATGGCTTCAGCCAAACACTAACCATGAGTGAAATAAATGTTTTTGTGTTATCATTCATATTCTCTTAAACAGGCCAAGAAATCATAAATTCTGCCAGGGTATGTAAACTTATGAGCACAACTGTGTGTGTGTGTGTGTGTGTGTGTGTATATATATATATATATATATATATATACAGTATCTCACAAAAGTGCGCACACCCCTCACATTTTTGTAAATATTTTATTCTATCTTTTCATGTGACAACACTGAAGAAATTACACTTTGCTACAATGTAAAGTAGTGAGTGTACAGCTTGTACAACAGTGTAAATTTGCTGCCCCCTCAAAATATTGAGTTGGCCACCTTTTGCAGCTACAACAGCCTCAACTCTTCTGGGAAGGCTGTCCACAAGGTTTAGGAGTGTCTATGGGAATGTTTGGCCATTCTTCCAGAAGCGCATTTGTGAGGTTAGGCACTGATGTTAGACAAGAAGGCCTGGCTCGCAGTCCCCGCTCTAATTCAAGGTGTTCTATCAGGTTGAAGGCGAGACTCTGTGCAGGCCAGGTCAAGTTCCTCCACCTCAAACTTGCTGATATCACAAATGCGCTTCTGAAAGAATGGTCAAACACTCCCATAGACACACTCCTAAACCTTGTGGACAGCCTTCCCAGAAGAGTTGAAGCTGTTATACCTGCAAAGGTTGGGCCAACTCAATATTGAACCCTAACAGACTAAAACTGGGATGCCATTAAAGTTAATGTGCGTGTAAAGGCAGGAATCCCAATACTTATTATATCTTTTCATGTGACAACACTGAAGAAATGACACTTTGCTACAATGTAAAGTAGTGAGTGTACAGCTTGTATAACAGTGTAAATTTGCTGTCCCCTCAAAATAACTCAAAACACAGCCATTAATGTCTAAACCACTGGCAACATAAGTGAGTACACCCCTAAATGAAAATGTCCAAATTGGGCTCAAAGTGTCAATATTTTGTGTGGCCACCATTAATTTCCAGCACTGTCTTAACTCTCTTGGGCATGAAGTTCACCAGAGCTTCACAGGTTGCCACTGTAGTCCTCTTCCACTCCTCCATGACGACATTGCCGAGCTGGTGGATGTTAGAGACCTCACGCTCTTCCACCTTCCATTTGAGGATGCCCCTCAGATGCTCAATAGGGTTTAGGTTTGGAGACATGCTTGGTTAGTCCATCACCTTTACCCATAGCTTCTTTAGCAAGGCAGTGGTCGTCTTTGGAGGTGTGTTTGGGGTTGTTATCCTTTTGGAATACTGCCCTGCGGCCCAGTCTCCGAAGGGAGGGGATCATGCTCTGCTTCAGTATGTCATTGTACATGTTGGCATTCATGGCTCCCTCAATGAAATGTAGCTCCCCAGTGCTGGCAGCACTCATGCAGCCCTAGACCATGACACTCCCACCACCATGCTTGACTGTAGGCAAGACACACTTGTACTCCTCACCTGGTTGCCACCACACACGCTTGACACCATCTGAACCCAAAAACTTTATCTTGGTTTCATCAGACCACAGGACATGGTTTCAGTAATCCATGTCCCTAGTCTGCTTGTCTTCAGCAAACAGTTTGTGGGCTTTCTTGTGCATCATCTTTAGAAGAGGCTTCTTTCTGGGATGACAGCCATGCACACCAATTTGATGCACTGTGCTGCATATGGTCTAAGTACTGAAAAGCTGACCCCCCATCCCTTCAACCTCTGCAGCAATGCTGGCAGCACTCATACGTCTATTTACCAAAGACAACCTCTGGATATGACGCTGAGCATGTGCACTCAACTTCTTTGGTCGATCATGCCAAGGCCTGTTCTGAGTGGAACCTGTCCTGTTAAACTGCTATATGGTCTTGGCCACCGTGCTGCAGCTCAGTTTCATGGTCTTGGCAATCTTCTTATAGCCTAGGCCATCTTTATGTAGAGCAACAATTTTTTTTTTCAGATCCTCAGAGAGTTCTTTGCCATGAGGTGCCATGTTGAACTTCCAGTAACCAGAATGAGAGAGTGAGAGCGATAACACTAAATTTAACACACCTGCTCCCCATTCACACCTGAGACCTTGTAACACTAACGAAGCACATGACATCGGGGAGGGAAAATGGCTAATTGGGCCCAATTTGGACATTTTCACTTAGGAGTGTACTCACTTTTGTTGCCAGTGTTTTAGACATTAATGGCTGTGTGTTGAGTTATTTTTAGGGGATAGCAAATTTACACTGTTAAAAAAGCTGTACACTCACTACTTTACATTGTAGCGAAGTGTCATTTCTTCAGTGTTGTCACATGAAAAGATAAAATAAAATACTTATGTACACACTTTTGTGCGATACTGTACATATATATACAGTATATATATATATATATATACAGCATACAAATAAGACCATATAAATAACCAATAAAAAGCATGGGATTACAGTAAATTAGTACATCTGTTATCTAAGTTTGATTTGCTGCTAGCTTTGGGTTTTGCAAACTTAAAACAGAACCCCACTAATCTAACCCAACTAGATCTACCTATCTCTAAGCAATGAACAAAGGTTAAGATAATTATTCATTGTACAACGAGGAATCTGGTGGTTGAGATGTAGCATTAATATACCAGAGAGCTGAATTACTTAATTAGAAACTACATGTGTAATTGGTTGTGGAAAATGTGTGTAACTTACAGGATTGGTTGTACAGAATTACAAATCCTTTGTCAAGTAAAACAGTACACATTAATATATTTTAATAGTGCATGTAAGTGTTTGTTGGAAGATTTGCTTTAAGTGATTAGACATGTGATTAGGCATTATTTTTTTTTATATAATAACTTTTATTTTTATGAAAATCAACCTATGCTTCCTATACATAACATACTTGGTTACTCCCTCTGTTTTAGGTGGAGTATTATACACATACATACTTACTGTACATAGTACCTGATAATACAGTTTACTGGTGCTGTCAATTGTATATAACAGTGGCCCGTATCCCCACTTTTTCTTTTCAGCTACTCCCAGTGTCAATGTTTTCTAATATCGAGAGAAGACCTTGCCACAGTTCAGTTTGTTGATATTAGATATAACATTGGTCTATTATTAGAACTACTTGACCTTGATTTCCATCATGGCAGGACCAATACATCCATTGAGAGGGTTTTTTAGATAGCCACTGGTCTGGGTTTAGTCTAATCCAGTGTTTCTCAGCTCCAGTCCTCAAGACACACCAACAGGTCATGTTTTCAAGATTTCACTCAGTTAAAACAGCTGTGGTAATTACTAAGGCAATGAAATTGATCAAATCACCTGTGCAAAATAATGGAAAGCCTGAAAACATGGCCTGTTGGGGCGCCTTGAGGACTGGAGTTGAGAAACACTGATCTAATCTATAATATTTTATATTCCCTCAGCTGCTCTTGATACTATGCCCCTGGGCTTGCCCCGAGGGGGCCTGATGGTCTGGCCTCCTTTTTACCTTGGGTCTATAGGGTACAATACAGTGAGTAGTTCCACCCATGCTTACATTGTAAACAGGGGCGGTTCCAGACACATTTTTTTGGGGAGTCCTCTTGAAAAAGTTATCTCTGATGAAACTAGTTGAGGAAGTGATGTTACATGATGTGATGAAACCAGAAGTGTGGTATCCACCATCTTTGTTTATACCTAATTGCATACACATTAAAGCTGTGTGTTTTTTTACTTCTGTAAGTAAGATTATTTTAGATTAAAGTCATTTTTTTAAGATTATACTACACTATAAGCTTTTGCCTTCTCTATATTACTCCCTGTGGAGTGTTTTAAGGTGCCGGAACAACTTTGCAACCAGCAACTGTTAAGACAATAAACCCCTTGCTATTAAATATGTAATGAGCAACAAAGGATATCAATTGTAGCGGTCAGGACTGTAATGCACAACACAGTATTAATAATGCAGTGGTCAGGACAATCTAACAAACAGCACAACACTTTGGCCTATGTAACAAACAAAATAGAATATGAAGTGATCAGTACTATCTAATGGACAACATAATGTGTTGTATCTAATAATGCAACTGTCAGAACATTCTAACATGCAAAATATCATATATGATGCAGCGATCAAGACTACGTAACATACAACAGTGTATACCAGTCAGGACTATGTGATCAGTGTGCCCCCTTCATTGTGTACCATACAGCATAGTGTATAGAATGATTTGGTCAGGACTGTGTACAACATTAGATGCTCAGTGTGTCCCCTTACATTGATGGTCAGTGCTTCCTCTTATATTGGTGGTCAATTCTCAATGTTACCACTTACGTTGATGGTTGGTGCTTAGTGTGACCCTTTACATTTGTGGTCGGTGCTCCCTCTCACATTGGTGGTCAGTGTGCCCTTTTGGGGCTTGCTTTTGGGCGGCTGGGGAGCAGTAAAAGTAAGCAGTTGCAGAGATGAAACAGCTCAGGGCTGTACATCTGCCATGGATGTGATGTTTGCTCTGCAGCCGCTACAAAAATTAAATGGCATGTTGTATTCAGTGGGTGGTACCCACAGTATGCTGCTTCACCAAACATTACAATATGCTGCTCCACAAAACATTGCAATATGCTGTTCCACTAAAAACATTACAGTATGCTGTTCCACAACAAATATCACAGTATGCTCCACCACAAACATTACATTATATTCCACCACAAACATTACATTATGTTCCACCACAAACAATACGATATGCTGCTCCACCACAGACATTACAGTATGCTCCACCGCAAACATTACACTATGCTCCACCACAAACATTACAGTATGCTCCACCACAAACAATACATTACGCTGCACCACAAACCTTACAATATGCTGTTCCACCACAAACATTACAGTATGCTCCACCACAGACATTACAGTATGCTCCACCACAAACATTACACTATGCTCCACCACAAACATTTCACTATGCTCCACCACAAACGTTACAGTATGCTCCACCACAAAATGCTACAGTCAGTATGCTCCACTGCAAATATTACCGTATGCTCTACCACAAACGTTACAGTATGCTCCACCCCAAACTTTACAGTATGCTCCACCACAAAATGCTACAGTGAGTATGCTCCACTGCAAACATTACCGTATGCTCCACCACAAACCTTACAGTATGCTCCAGCACAAAGGTTACAGTATGCTCCACCACAAACATTACATTACAGTATGCGCCACCACAAAGGTTACAGTATGCTCCACCGCAAACATTACAGTATGCTCCACCGCAAACATTACATTACAGTATGCTGCACCGCAAAGGTTACAGTATGCTCCACCGCAAACATTACAGTATGCTCCACCACAAACATTATAGTATGCTCCACCACAAACATTACATTACAGCATGCTCCACCCCAAAAATTACAATATGCTCCACCACAAACATTACAGTATGCCGCTCCACAAAATATTACCATATGCCCCACCACAAACATTACAGCATGCTACCCTATCAACGCAGTATACTTACAATGTAATTTGCAGTGACCATGCATCCTGATGTAGAGCATGGCTAGAGGAGGAGTCTGTTTAGTGCTTGAGCGAGCATACAGTATGTACACATAGGGGTGGGATTGGGTGCGGGAGTGCCGCTCACATCATGAAGCCGGGTTTGCCTGCAGTCATCATGACAAGCAGGTGACCCAAAGCTTAAAATTGTGAACCTCTTCACCAAGCTGCCCTGGGTGGCTGCTGATTGGGGTGCTATGGGGGAACTTTTACATTTTTGGGGTGCTAAAGCATACCCAATACTCACTGATACTGTCCCTGACTGTAAAATTGGACTTGTTGTGTATAACAAACATATTGGGGTTCATTTACCCAAATTGGTTGTTGCAAAATCTGGGACAGCTGCGCATGGCAGCCAATCAGCTTCTAACTTCAGCTTGTTCAATAAAGCTTTGACAAAAAAGCATATTGGTTTCAATGCAGAGCTGCAGCAGATTTTGTGCTCTCCAGTTTTAGTAAATCAACCTCATTGTATTTTCCTGCCTCTTTGAAAACTGAGCAGATATTATGTCCTCTCACTGCTCCTGGAGAAGCGGGCATTCATCCTGTGAAATGCGTAGAGGCAAGCGGGAATCCCTTGACAACAAAGTTAACTGATGTTAAAATATCAGGCTATTGCAGTCTAAGTGTAAAGCGTTTTTCATTACATGTATATGGGATTCTCCTTTCAAAAGGGAACCATAATAACTGTATCACAACTCATCTTATGTGTTGTTTCTAAAGATTGTGTTTTTCATAAAAAGTGTAATAAAATTGTATATACTTTAAAGCAATTTCATTTGTGATCCCTGGTCACCTTAAAAAGTCCACTTAAATAAACATCTACATTTGTATCAATAGCTCTTTTAGGCCACTTTTCAATAAACAAAAAAATGCCTTCAGCCGCAATACCTGGGGCAGCCACCAAATCCCACTTCTACACCAAACCATGTCATTCTGACTGGCAAAGTTCCAAAACTACCTGGTAGTATCACAGTCTACCTCACATTTTTATTGGCTCATCACTATGATGGACTGCCTTATTACCCAACAGGAGTGTACACAAGGTAGGAAGGGATGGATAAGCATTAATCTCTAGGCATAGAGCCTCTATGAATAAGCTGCAAAGGCAGTGAAATTCATTAATGTGTTTGTTACCTCAAAACTTCATATTCCTGATATGTGCCTGCCGTACCATGTACTTGTATGAGAAAGTATCCTGTTCTCATTGTATTGCTTCCTTTATGTGAAATCCCTGGTGTTCCTGTGAATCCCTCTGCTTTTCTATTAAAAACTGACCACACTAAGCAGGAGAGCATAACGCGGTCAGTTCTCTGGGAACTCAGTGTGCTCTCCTCCAATGATCAGACTTGTGTTGACATGCCCCTGTGCAAGGCCACACACTGCGAAGTGTGCTGCTGCTCCCCCCCCCCCCCCCCCGCCCCCCAGCTCTCATGCAGCTGAGAACAGAGAGGATGTGGTCATTTATAAAAAAAGGGGAAACATGTATTTATAATGTATTTTTAAATCTATACAAAAATGTTTTGCCTTTCATTTCTATTTTAAACTGAATGGGTTGTTTTACAAGGTGATCATTTACAACCACTTTAAGGTTTGTGTTAACCAGGTGGAATAGCCTATACAATAAAATTGAACAAGGCTTTTGAACTAGTGAGCACTTTCCCTTCTTTTAGAGTAATGGCAAATTGTATTCCTTTCAGTTGATACATTGAAGTGCATTGTCCAGCCTACTACTACTAGTTTAGTCAATGATTGAACAGATGTTACTTGAAACAAAAATAAGAGACTGGTAATATGTTACTTTGTTTATAATGACCTAATAACATAAGTCATTACATGAATTAATAGCATTGGATAGAGCTAATATGTATTTCTGTTTAACAGGGGTTGGGACATTTTCTGACATTAATAAGGCCCTAAGACAAAAGTCATAACTATCAAATCTAACTGGGGTCAAGAGAATTTTAATCAGAGTACCAGTTATACAAATGTCAGGACATCGCCCTATTTGACGGATGGAATGATGACTATTAATTAGTGTTGAGCGAACCCGGACTGTAACGTTCGGGTCCGTACCGAACTTTCGGGTGTCCGTGACATTTCAAAAATCGTTCGGGTTCGGTCCGGGGTTCTGCTATTTTACTCCTTGCTAAAAACTTTACAGTGCCTGTGGGCTTTCAAGCCATGCCTGGGCTTGCAATGTCAGGCCCAAGCGAGTTGTGATTAATTATCAGTAGTAAGGTAGGCAGTTTATCCCGCTACAGGACTGTAAACATATTGACCATGAGACTAATTTTAAGAGAACTGGGGTCAATCTAAACTATCAATACTGAAAACAGAATCCCGGAATAATTACAGTCTTTTACAGGGTTGGGGACAATTTGTCTTTATGTATAATCGAGATAGGTTACGATAATTAAGTACATTACTGAATACAATAATCCAGTAATATTTGTTTCATTGTATAATGGTCA
>BLSH010211970.1:63685-78869 GCA_018402905.1 Glandirana rugosa | reverse complement strand
GGCAAAGCTTTGTCAGCAGCCCGCCACAACAAACAGCACAACCAGCTGATAGACAACGTCTTAGCAGGAGGCAGCATTTCAGCAACATGGTGCAAGAGTATGTGGGCACACTGCCTGATGGGTCTGCCCCATTCAACTTCTGGGTCTCCAAATTGGCCACATGGCCTGAGCTTGCCCTTTATGCCTTGGAGGTGCTGGCCTGCCCTGCAGCCAGTGTATTGTCGGAAGGTGTGTTTAGCACGGCAGGGGGCGTTATCACAGACAAGCGGAGCCGTTTGTCCACATCCAATGTGGACAAGCTAACCTTTATTAAAATGAATCAGGCATGGATCCCACAAGACTTGTCTGTACCTTGTGCAGAATAAACATTTAGACTGGACTCACACAGCCATTCATATACTTCTTTTTTTTAATAGGCCTCAATACAAAAAAAAACCATGTTGGCTACCTCCTCCTACTCCTCTACCACCGTCACTTCCACCTACACTGCCATGGTCACGGCCTAGTCAACCTCTAGGCTCCTACTCCACATCCACCCCCCTTCCCGTTTTTTTACTTGATTTTAATTTATTTTCCCTATCCCCATTTATTTGTAGGGCACTTGCCCTAGTTTGAAGATGATTTTAGAACAGTTATATGGCTTCTACCGTTAATTAATACTTTTCAGACACAGTTTGAAGGTGATCCACATTCACCTCCATTTTTGCTTTTTTTATGTTTTTATTTTTTTAAAAATATTTAAAGTTATTTCCCTGTCCCCATTTTTTTTTAGGGCACTTGCCCTACCCTTACCCCCATTTTACTTCCTTTTTCAGCCCTTTTGGGCTTTCCAGGACTTTGTTACAGCCATTTTTGTGCCTAAAAGTTCGGGTCCCCATTGATTTCAATGGGGTTCGTTGTCCGTGCGATCGTTCGGGTTCCGCCCGGACCCGGACCCGGACTTTGTCCCGAAGTTCGGACGGACCAGCAGAACCCGAACTTCCAGAGGTTCGCTCAACTCTACTATTAATTATTGGATGATCTTAAGCCAGCCGTGATTCTTGTTCCTGTGTTTCCTGGTTTTTCTTCTGTCTGACTACCTGTTGCTGACACAACTTGTCCCTGGATATTCCCTTGATTCTCTTGTGATCATGACCTCAGCTTGCTGCTTGACCCCTCTCCTGCCTGATCTCCCATGTATGATGTGGCTTATCTCCAGACTTTATGTCACATACCTAGTCGTGGCCTAGTTTACGAGAGGGCTGCCATTACACCTCTTGCCCTGTTTCCCCTAGAGATGATGACAGGGTATAACAGGGCACAGAGGGCAGGGGTTCCTGTAGGAGATCAGGTAGCAGATGCGGAGCCAAGCAAGCAAGCTGGCAGCAAGCAGATGCAGGATCTTAAATGCATAGTCAGATGAGCAGAGGATGTGAACAACCGTGCAGCAGGAGTACAAAGTCTGGAACCAGGAGAAGAGTCAGTGTCAGGCCAAGGTCAGTATCAAGGGTGCATAAGAGGTACTGGAACTGTAAGCAAGAAGCAAGTTTGAGTCACAAGCCAGAGTCAGCAACAGAATTTTAGGAACAAGCAGGGTCAACAAGCAGGGTCAGGATATGGATGTACACAGGATCAAGTCAAAAGCAGTAGGAGCTGAGGACCATTCAGCAATGATCCCGAGTTCTGTAGGGCTTTAAATAGGCCACTATTTCATCAAACATGCACGCTCACGCTCATGCGCACACGCAGTACACTAACGCTCACATGCATTCCTTTGAGCACAGTCATTCTTTTAGGCACAGGCTTGACACCATACGTCCATCATCAGCTTCTTACCTGTGCATGACCTGGCTCTCTCTGGAACTTTCCTTTGCTACCTACTGCCTGCCTGTATATAACCGTGGCCTGGTTCATGACCACGTCTCCTCTTCTAGTAGTCTAAACATGTACAACCTAGACTAAGCTTCCAGTCTACATCTTCCTACCTACCAGTACCAGGTCATGGCTACCGTGCCTACTAGGTCTACCCTCTGGGTCCTACCCTGCACTTCCACACTACAAGAGTATGGGCTTCCTACCACATGGGACATTTTTCTGCTGCATCAGTCACCATTTCAGCCATCTCTACTGACCATTACCTGCACATCCACAGTATCCATGTAGACATGAAAACACGTTTTTAGCAGTTGTTGCTACATCTCTTGTCTCATTATGTTAATTTATACAGGGGATGGTAGGTTTACTGAAATATTAGGAAGAAAAACAGTAGATATAAATGAGAAAACCAACTGCACCCCTTACTGCTGCCTCTGCTTTCCTAGTGGTATGTTAGGCCACCCACAAAATTGTTGGCAAATAGTGGGGGTGCCTGCATTCCAGACAAGTCGCAGGAATAACATGCAAGCAGGTGCTAGTGCCCCTTTTAGGGAGACCACTCTTCTGAGTGATGCTAGTTTGTGGAGCACTGTACCCTATATATTCTGGTGTGGTGGGAACCTGGGCAGATGGAGGATGGGAGCTAGCTTCACCTGCATTACAGCATGCAGCTTTGTAGTCAAGAGAACAGAAGGCCTTTTGGGACTAGGCCCAGGGAGAGACTCCATGTGAGGACCCTTTATTGGGGGACTCATGAAAGAGCACATGGGAAGCTGGCTGGACTTTAAGAGTTTGAATCTGTGGCACTAATGTGTTCTGCACTGTGAATGGGAAAAGTTCCATTAAGAAGCTGTTGTGCCAGGTTCTTGACCATCTCATTATTCAGTAAACATTTGAAAAGCATCCAGTTTGGCCTTTCTTTATTCAAGCAGGTGGACTTTGGGCCAGGAAAATATGAGTACTGTGGGGGAGGTGGGCCTCGGGCCTGGAGTATGTGGGGCATAATATGACGGAGTTTCTCCTGAAGGCAGATATGTGCATACCTACAGTATCTTATGCAGATGCAGGGTCCCTTACCAGCTTGACAAGAAGCAGCACCAAATCCTGGCCACTTACAAACAGGCAAAACCAAGCTATGGATACAGCATAAGCTTGCTTTTGTTTTTGCTAAATTGCCACAACTACTGTTGTTTGTAGCACCAACTGGGAATCAGGAAATTGGGACAGTACTTAGTAGCTGAAGGTAACAGCACAGTTATGATTTGAATATGTTATTAAACATAAATTTATCTTTCATTTTATTAGTAGCAATTACTTTGAGAAAAAAAATAAGTTCAAGGATCACAAGGGGTGTGCATTTTTACAATACCAAGGAATTGAAAGATTAAGATAGTCAAGAAGGTTTTATCTGAAATAGTAACAATGTAATAATGTCCAATGTTCACATGATATGTTAAATGCCAAGGGGATCATTGAAAAAAATTTATAGACATTTAAAAGATTGAAAGCTTCTAGAAGATATAATAAGTGTCATGAACAGGTAATGGCAGAAGTGTGGGTGTGCTGATCACTTACTTAGAATGAGTTACTCTACTTTTAAGCAGTAAACCATTACATGGTAGTGGGAATCACTAATCAGCTGACGTAGTTTTGGACTTTGCTGTTGTTTGATCATTCTATACTGCTGATATTATTCTCCAAGAATAAGGATATGAGCAACTGAAAACTCCTTGTAACTTCTCAAAACTTGGAGATCCAAAAGCGGGACAAGCAGCAATTCAAGTAAGGTCCTTATTTTATCATGAATAGACTAAATACTAGCACACTCTGTAATGACACTGTCCTCTTATGTTTAGTAGGACTTGTAGGAAGGGGGGCTGCCATTTTTCACTTCTTTCTAAAAAAAATATTGTTGTGTTATCCTAACCCACTAACTCTTACAGTTAATGTATCACTGACCTAAATCAAGTATACAGATCAGTAAAGTCAGATATAACTATTTTGTCTGCATGCTTGCTCTGATCCAGTAATTTAAAATATTGAAGCAAGAGAGTCAGTATGGCAGTGAGGTAACTAATTATCAAGGTCAGCCATGGAAGGGACCATGAACTTCCCTTTACAGGTTTACTTTAAATTAACTTTGGCAATCGAAAATACACTTCAAATGATCATGTTATGGTCAAAATGAATGCTACTTCTTTTGTAATTATATTTGTTTTGTTTTTTTTACTATTGTTTTAGACTCACCAACAAGTTGCAGTACTTCACAATTTTTACATTTTCTAAGTTTGAAATCTGAATGTATTCTTATATTAGAAGAAAATTGCTTAACAAACTAAAGAGCTATTTTACATATAGATGTATGGGATACTTACACTGCATTGTCCTCTGATATGGACACAGTCGACAAGATATAGAAGGTGGCAAGAAATGTATAGGTTTCATATACAAATCTGGCACTGTAGCAAAGATTCTCACATGCAAATTCAAAAAGTTGCAGCCAATCAAATCAATCTAATGAGCAGGGGAAGGAGGGAGGCATGGGGGTATTGCTCTCAAGTTATTCATTGCTCTATACTGTATATATCTCTTTTTGGGTGCTCAGATAGATAAGTAGGGACCAAACTTTACCTTTACTTTAGCTTTTAGCATTATGCCTTTCCATTACAGCAAAGGTATGCAACAATTCAAATGTATGAGCTAGTGGATTGATTGCGTACAGGGGAGCTTTTTTTTTTTTTTTTTCCAAAAATCTTTTATTTAAAGTAAGGAAGTAACAATGAAATAAGCGAGCATTGAAAATATAATAAAACATCAGCGTTGGTACAATAAGAATATTTGTTACATATGACTCGTAACACCGAAAAAGAACAGCAAGGTGAAGTATGTTAAATAGTATACAATCACAATGTTGTGTTGTGTATAAGGCATTCTTACAAACCCGTCTGTTCCTGTTTCTGAGTTTAGGCCGAGGCGTGTAGGTGCTAGAAGCTAGGTGATGTAATGTGGATTTAAAACTTTTATGTCGTTTTGTCAGTGGAGGGGGGATTTTCTAGCCTCGTGAGAAGAGTCATTTGTGACTGTTGAAGAGGAGGTCAATGGAGTAAGAATTTGGTAGTCAGTGTACATATAGATGTGTCCAGCACAACCATATATGGTGTTGTTGACCTATTAGGGTGGCAAGATGATGTGAGTGCTGATGGGGGGGAGAGGTCAGGGAAGCATGGGTAAGGGAGATTGATTGGGAACCGTGAGTTTGGAACTGAATAGGGTATAAGATCACTGTTTGGCTATGGACTAATATGCATGCATATAAGTATATTAGGGTATGATCAGGGGGTGAAACTCTCAAGTATTTGTGTCAGGGCGGAACCATTAGCTTTGGAAGAGTTTGATCATTGCAAAAAGAGAAAAAAAAAGGAAAAAAAAAATGTTTTTTTCCCCCTCCCTCCTTCCTTCCGGAAGTGGTTGCATGAGTCCCGGCAAGGTGAGGTTATTCTATGTGGATGGTATATTGAGTATTTGACGATATTCCACAGAAGATTGGAAGTGAATCCAACAAGCCCACTGGGTAGCAAATTTGTGAGGGGAGTTTCGTGCGATAAGGGTTTTTTAAGCACTTGCCGACCGCCGATCGGCATCTGACGGCGGCAAAGTGGCTCGTTCCCGCAAATCGCCGTCATACGACGGCGGCTGCGGGAACGAGTTTAGTGAGTGCGCGTGCGCCGCAGGAGGCACGCCCGATGGCCCCCCCGGAGCGAGTGAGCGGAGGTCCGTGTATGTAAACACGGACCTCCGCTCTGTGTGAGGGGGAAGGGCTGTGATCACAGCCTTCCTTTACGTGAAGGCTGTGACCACTTCCCTTCCCCAGCTAGGCAAGCCCCCATACAGTAAGAACACGCCCAGGGAACACAGTTAACCCTTAGAGCGCCCCCTGCAGGTTAACCCCATTCACTGCCAATGGCATTTACACAGTAATCAGTGCATTTTTATAGCACTGATCGCTGTATAAATGCCAATGGTCCCAAAAAAGTGTCAAAATGGTCCGCCATGTCCGCTGAAATATCGCAGTACCACAAAAAATCGCAGATCGCCGCCATTATTAGTAAAAAATTAAAATAAAATTAAAAACCCCAAAAATGAATTCTCATCATCCGTAAACGCGACCACTTTTGCGCAAACCAATCAATAAACGCAGATTGCGATTTTTTTTTATCGCAAATATGAGGAAGAATATAAATCGGCCAAAAACGGTGAAAAAAAATGTTTTTTTATATTTTTTTTTTGGATTTGTATTTTAGGAAAAAGTAAGAAATTTGGGTTTTTTTGCAAAATTGTCGCTCTTCTTTTGTTTATAGCGGCGATCAGAAATGACGCAGAGGTGATCAAATACCACCAAAAGAAAGCTCTATTTGTGGGAAAAAAAGGACGCAAATTTCGTTTGGGTACAACGTCGCACGACCGCGCAATTGTCAGTTAAAGCGACGCAGCGCCGAATCGCAAAAAGGGCTCCGGTCCTAAAGCTGGAAATCCTTCCGGGGCTGAAGTGGTTAAGGTTCGTTCTCACTCTCACAAAGAATAGCTTCCACTATACCGCTATGATAAAAATATTTCAATAAAATATTATGTAGACTGTTCTAAAAGGAATGTAGGCTATTTACAGTTTTGTAAAAGCAACATAAGCTATTATTGAAGGGTTAAGTGGGTGACAAAATGAAAGTGGTTGGTTGTATTCCATGGGCTTTCTGGTCAGTTAGGCACCTGTTAAATATTGCTCCCTGCTGTCACTTTGATCCTGGATATCTTTTTTAATATTAATCTCCTTAAACAATTTAAAATGTATGCATGAATGTTATATATAGAAAACTATTATCTGTGTTTAGTGACCTTTTAAAGTCAAAAACTATGCCATTGAAACAACCCTGTTTCTCTCTGTGGAATAATATATATATTTCCTGAAATGAATCAAACTCGCTTCGCTTTTCATTCATTACATTTTAATGCTTACCTGCTCCTGGTTTGCTAACTTACATGTTTGGTTTGATCACTCCTGTTTTGAAAACGTGACTTGTGCGCACACTTTACATTATTACTAACTTAATATATATTTTGGTAAAATATAAGCGCTGGACGAACAAAATGGAATATTTTTTTAATTTATATCAAGCGCCTAATAGGAAGTAGAGCAACCAATTGCTTTCAGAACAGCTGCAGTTATTCTTAGAAAGTTTTCATGCCTATACTCTCCGCACTCTGAGTCCTGCATGCCTCATCCCTTCTTGCTAGACAACAAAGGAAGTTACAGAGGAAGGTGGCATGATGTGCTCATGGTTGCCCTTTTTCTACTGGAAAGGATGCCACTACCATTGCCCTAAAGCCAATTAACCACTCCCTAAGTTATAAAAGTGCGTTGCCTGCTGCATGAAATGACAAGCTGTCTTGGCTAAATTTGTTTGCTTTGTTGCATTATCAACTAACAGTGATATGGAAACCGCAGGGCCCTTATGACAGACACCCTAAAATGGAGGACCGATTATTGCTACAACTGTTGTGACCCTGTTTTCTATGTCCCTGAATTACATCAGTATTTGCTTACTGCACCATTAACATGCATACTGTGTACTTCCAGGGTTAAGATAGACAGAAGCCAAATATTCTAGGAAGAGAATGCACCCAGAGTAAACCCATGTAAAACATAAAATGAGATTTTGCAATTGCTTTGTGGCTAAATAAAGTGCAATTGGCTCAAATAGGCAACTTACAATGCCATCCAAAGGACTGCTTTCATGAAGTCATGTTGTAAAATCTCTTTACACAACTTGCCTAATGTGTGCCATTCTGTTAAAGCAATCTCATATAGCCTTTAAAATCAGAAATAAAATATCTATTTTTCCCCTTTACCTTTTTACATTATTAATTATTCAAATTAGCCATTTGTCATCTTTCCTAGTTTGCTCATCAGCATTAGTGGGAGGTTGGAGTGTCCTTTGCCAGTAATCAGATGTGTGATAGGATGATTATACAGCCATCTGTTTCTATGCTCCTTTTCTGGGAGGAGCCACGCTGTTCTAGTCTCTGCCCCTTATGCAAATATAGGAGCATAATAACAAACTAAGAATCTTTTCACATGCTAGTGACACCTGTCCCTGCTCTGGCTAAAGAAAAATTTTGAGAGTTACTGAATGCGGATTTCCTCCACCAGCACTTTTACACACGTTACACAACACATTTCTTTTCAGCCCAAAGGCATGAAAGGAAGCTGCTGTATACTTTGTGGGGCCTTGCATACCATGGGCCAGGCCAGCTCCTTAGAAGGGTTTTGTTCTGCTGCAAGCCCTAATATAAGGACTAGGGATGGCCCGAACACCCCCTGGTTCAGTTCGCACCAGAACTCCGCAAACAGGCAAAAAGTTCTAGCAAACATGCAAACCCCATTAAAGTCTATGGGACACGAACATGAAAAATCAAAAGTGCTAATTTTAAAGGCTTATATGCAAGTTATTGCCATAAAGTGTATGGGGACCTGGGTACTGCCCTAGGGGACATGCATCGATGCAAAAAAAAGTTTTTAAAACAATTGTTTTTTCAGGAGCAGTGATTTTAATAATGCTTAAAGTGAAACAATAAAAATGAAATATTCCTTTAAATATCGTGCCTAGGGGGGTCCTCTTAGTGCTTGTAAAGTGGAGCATCTGTGTGATGTTTAGAACAGTGCCACAGCAAAATGTCATTTCTAAAGGAAAAATGTAATTTAAACCTAATTGCAGCTGTAATGTATTGCTAACTCCCGGCAATATAGATGAAAAATCAAGGAAAAAAATTGTGTGGGGTCTCCCCCCAGTCCATACCAGGTTGTTTGGGTCTGTTATGGATTTTAAAGGGAACTCCATGCTTAAATTGATGTGGGGTCTTCCCCAAATCCAGACCCTTTTCTGAGCATGCAACCTGGACGGGCAGGATAGGGGGGGGCGAGTGAGCGCCCCCCCTCCAAAACCGTACCAGGCTACGTGCCCTCAACATGGGGAGGTGAGTGCTTTGGGGCAGGGGGGGGGGCTCTGAACCCCCCCACCCCAAAGCACCTTGTTGATGGGGACAAGAGCCTCTTCCAGACAACCCTGGGCTGTGGTTGTCGGGGTCTGTGGGCGGGGGGCTGGAATCTGGAAGCCCCCTTTAATAAGGGGGCCCCAGATCCCGACCGCCCCCTATGTTAATGGGTATTGGGTACATTGTACCTCTACCCATTCACCAAAAAAGTGTCAAAAAGTAAAAAAAGTGTCCCACGATGTAATCCCCACCAATCACTGCGCCAATGACCCAAAAATTAAAAAAAAACAAAAACGCAACCGCCTCTTTCAAAGGTGATTCGCCAGATGCGCTGTCTTTGCTGTAACAGTTTATTTATAGTCAATGGCGGTGCCACCCGGTGACTTGACATCACATGACATCACATGAAATCAGAAGGGGGTGGCCCTTGCCTAGGTGTTTGCTACCACAATCCCAAAACTCTTTGCAAAACTGACAAATCGCACCACGCTTGTTCAGGTGCCATTTATTTTCAATGACATCTAAATGCAGGTGCGAGTCTGCTGCAATTGTTGTGCTGCAATCGTAGAAAACCGCATGCAAAGCTTGTCCCTCAAAAAGAAGCAGGAGCGTCTGAACAAGCGTGGTGCGATTTGTCAGTTTTGCAGAGCGGTTTGGGATCACGGGCAGAATAGCGGCGATTCTGCCCGCTATCACAAATGCCTAGGTGTGAACAGGGCATCACTTTTACATATTACTGCACTTGTGATTCTTGACTAGTCTCGCTGGGTGATTGAAGAAACCTCTTCACAAGTATAAGAGACACTGTTTCACACCTGCAAAGAAGGGAATATGCCTACATGATGGCAGGCGTAGAAGGCTCTGATGAGCTTCTTAGGTCTTTTGCTGATAGCAGAATTCTTGGTGTGATGCTTGAGCTGTCAACTGTATCATCTTGGGTCTTGATGGACAAACATCTAACTTAGGTCAAGACTCTGTTGCAAGAATGTAGAATGAAAGTCTTTGAAGCTCTCATTAAGATTTTTTACGTGAAGGGACATTACTGCTCTGCAGCTGTCAGGTATGGTTTCACTGATGATAGAATGAACCTGAGATTGCAGCTGGTCTTCTGTGAACATCTCTGCAGCATCTATTAAAATAGATGGAGATGTAAATTATCTAGATACACAGTCTATGAACTGATAAACATGAATGTTGTTGTGCAGGATCTCAGTATTAGTAGATTCCTGGTCACCTATTGAAGGTTCAGTCTTGCTGCTGAAAGTAGTAGTTTGATATGTCATCTCACTAACTCGGCTGTGTGCACAGTGTTCAAAGGATAAGTTCATCTTTTGTAACATGTTACATGTTACACCCATATTCATGTAACATGTTACAAATGTAGCGGCCCCTGCATCCCTCTGGTGGTACAAGCTACGGCCAGACAGCTTACACTGACAGTCTGCAGGAGACCTGCATGGCATCAATGATCTGCTGATCACTGGTGCAATGCTTTACAGGCTCCTAAAAAAAATACATGCACGTTTTTTATCTGCAAAAAATGTGCATTTATTATTTTTTTTAAAAGGTGAACTTATCCTTTAAAATCTGCTTATTACTGGAACAAGGAGCACCAATAATCACCCAAACTATGTCAGTCCTTTGGGAGTGTGCACAGTCAATACAGTCATTGAACTTAGGGATGGGCCGAATGAACCCCTGTTCAGTTCGCACCAGAACTTTCGAACATCCCGAAAGTTCGGACCCAAACAACAAACCCCATTGAAGTCAATGGGACTCGAACGTCAAAATTCAAAAGTGCCCATTTTGAAGGCTTATATGCAAGTAATTGGGCATACAATGGTTATAGGGGTCCGGGTCCTGCCCTAAGGGACATGTATCAATGAAAAAAAAGTTTGTAAAAATGTAATTTTAAAGTAACAGTGATTTTAATTTTGCTTAAAGTGAAAAAAAAAAAGAAATATTCCTTTAAATATTGTGCCGGGGGGTCCCCTTAGTCTGCCTAAAAAAGGGCGCAACTCTGTGATGTGTAGAACATAGCCAGAGCAAAATGACATTTCCAAAGGAAAAATTGTCATTTAAAACCACTCGCGGCTGTAATGTATATTGCCGATTCAAGGCAATATACAAAAAAATCACTGAAAAAAATTGCGTAGGGTCCCCCCCCCCCTCAGTCCATAACAGGCCCTTCGGGTCTGGTTTGGATTTTAAGGGGAACCCCGCGCCAAATTTGTTTAAAAAAATTGACGTGGGGTCCCCCCTAAAATCCAAACCAGACCCTAATGTTCTAGGTCATTGGGGGGCAATGCATAGTAGCCCATTATGCTTCTACTTTACAGGGCTATATTAAGGAAGTAAACCCAATCTGGGTTTACTTCCTCTTTAAATGTGTCAAAACTTTGAAGTGCCAAATGAATGACTGCTTTGATTGTCTGGAGCAGACTACATCCTGAAAGTTGACCTAGAGAAAACACTTTTTTTTATAAGTTCTTTTTGTTTAATTTTATATTTTTAGGAAACACTTTAACAAGACATATTTAAGCACTGGTTTTCTCTGAAAGTATTTTGTGATGCAGATTGCTATTTTAGACTGGTTTGTGCCTGTCACTATCATATTCTAAGCACTTAACTGTAGCTTTACAACCCCTGGAAAAGTGCTCTATAGATGCACAACATCTGAAGCCATGGCATGGGTCCTTAAAAACTCCTTTCCCCTGAATGCACAACGCCTTTTGACTGGATGCGGAGAATGAGACAGTAGGAGTCTGGATCTTTTTTCCTTGTTTTGCTGTTGCTGCTGATAGTGAGTATAGGCCCTGTCTTTCTAATGGAGACAGGGAGGTTTATTTACTAAAGGTAAATCCACTGTGCACTACAAGTGCAGTGCAAGTGCACTTGGAAGTGCAGTCACTGAAGATCTGAGGGGGGCATGCAGAATATTTTCTTGCACATGATTGGATGATATAAATAAGCAGAGCTTCCCCTCATTGCAGATCTTTCCCTCAGATCTACAGCAACTGCACTTCCAAGTGCACTTGTAGTGCACAGTGGATCTGCCTTTAGTAAATTAACCCCAGTGTTTCTAGAGTCTATGCAATTATTGGTTAGTTTTCTCTTATTATAGTTGGAGGCTAGGGCTGTTTAATTTGTAAGCAGGTTGGAATAGGTAGATAAGTGCTGTCCTGGCTGGCAGGGTAGGGTAGCCCATAAGTGAGAGAGACCGAAAATGATACCCACAAGGAGCAGAAGGAGTCCATCTAGACCAGCCTGCAGGGAAGGACTTCCCCGAGGGAGCCAGGGTTGAGCTGCCACCCCAAAGCACTTCCACGGCAACTGCACTAGCCCAGGTTGAATCAATCTGCTCTTTGGAGGCTACCTTTGAAGAGTGCCCGCCTCCACCTTCGAACATCTTTGACTCCGGTGATGATGAAGAAGGACTGATAGCTTGAAAAGTGAGGATGGCGGCACTCCCGATTGGATGCAATCAAAATTTATTTCAAAAGATTATAAATCCATTTTACATGTAAAAAGCATGGGTACAGACAGAAAGGTTAACACGTTTCACAGGTCTAGCATGGTTCCTCAAAAACATACAAGAACCTACAAGCACTTACATTTAAATACTCATAGTCCATTATCATGTGTTCAAAAAATCACAGGTGCTGACATTTTTGGTGATTGTAGTTCTGCTTCAGAAGCTTCGTTCAGCTGCTCTAATTTCCATCACATGTGATTGATTCTCATTGGCTCCAATCATACCAAAAAAGCCAATTCTAAAAATGAATCAAACAAAACATAAAAAAGAAAAAAGAGAAAGAGGAGAGAAAAAAAAAAAATAAAACCCTCTTTTTCTATGAAATACCATGTTGTTAACTCATAATAATTAGAAACAGGGACAATCATAATCACATAACACGATACCCAAAAAAACCTGAAACTAAATATATCCGTTCTAGGTTTTACTGTGTTTACTATGCAGCTAAAAACAAAACTTACTATTTAAAAAGTCATACAGATCGCCTTCCTTTATACAAAGGTAAGACTGAAAATGAACAAAGGATTCACAGCTCCTCTTCTTGAAATGCCACTAATGCATGTGTGAACATACCCATACATATAGTAACGTTTCTCTCCACTATAGCCCCAGCACTTTTCTAAAGGAACTCCATTCTACCCCTCGTCTATGTTGTAGAAGAGAGGGAGAAGATAACTGCTCTACCATAGATAAAAAAAAATCTATATATATTTAGAAAGTCTCAAGGACCGCATTAAATAATATCTAGTTAAGTATGTCTATGGCTTTGCCTCTAAGAAAAGGATGGCCTTTGATTGTTACCACAGGGACGATGGCACCCCTAAGAATAAAAATGTGTCAAGTCCCACTCATAATTCATTCCTTCTGGAATTCTCGTCTGTAACGAGAAAATCCAGAACACCTCACGTCTGCAGAGTTTTGCAAATACATCTCCCCCCTCTGGGTGAGTTGATTTTTTCTATACCCTGAATTTGTAAGAGGGAAGTGTCCCCTGCATGTATTTAGTTGAAGTGTCTCGCTATGTTTGTGCTGTGTTCCTGTCTCATATCATAGATGTGATCGTATAATCTATCTCGTAATCTCCGTGTGGTGCGACCCACATACTGTTTGGCACATTGTTTACACGTGATGACATATATGATGTATATGGTATTACAGTTGATAAATGCCTTGATTTTGCAAGACCTGCAATTTACCGTGGATCGGAACTGATCACCACAGATCAGCCTTGGGCAGCAAATGCACCTGTCCGTCCCACACCTAAACAGTCACACAAAATCCAGCCATGTTTTTCGATGTTTGTGTGTGGTAAAATAACTGGGTGATAAAGTAGTGGCCAAAGTAGGTGCTCGCCTAAAGACAGTTTTGAAACCTTTTTCTAGAATCTTGTGATACCGATCATCTTCATATAATATAGGGATATTACGTCCCATAATTTTCCTTATCTTAGATGATTCTATACTGAAGGCTGTGGAGAAAATCGGGATACTGGGGGATACAACTGAAGATGCTACTTTGTTGCACAACAGATCTTCTGCTTTGGTCATGGCCCTATGCAGAACTCTATCTTGATATCCTCTGTCACGGAATCTGCTGTACATCGACTCCTTCTCAGTGTGAAATTTGTCAGTGTCACTGCATATTCTGCGCAGCCTCAGAAATTGGTCGATAGGTATACCCAGGGGCGTTGCTAGGGGGTGGCTATTGGGGCTATAGCCCCGAGTCTGAGACCCATAGCCCCGAGTCTCTTACTGGGAGGGTGCAGTTCTGCAATTAGCAGGTTTATCCCGGTCTGGAATGCAGGAGGAGGCAGGGGTAGACTGAGCAACGGTAGCTCTGGCTCCGCCCTCACCTCCACCTGACTCTACTCCTGGTCACTGGTTGCTAGACCCGCCTAGTGTCTAGCAACCAGTGATGTCACGGCCACGACTCCCTCCCTGCCCAGCATTCAAAGCGGAGGAGGGTTCCACTTCCTCCTCCTCTGCGCTAGGGCTGGTGGGTCCTAAAGAGTTAAGCCCAGCCCCCTTGCAGCTGGGAAGAGCCCAGGAGGGAGTGAGAGAGAGAAGATGAGGCTTCACCACTACCCTAAGCAGCATCCCCGGTGCCTCCTAGAGCCTGCACTCCTCCAAGCTCCTCTCCTAGCTCGCTGTGACCGTCATGGAACAGGAAGAAAAAAAGACTAACCTAGGACAGGTGGGAGGTAGGTGGATCACACACACCTACCCACACAGACAGAGGCTGGGACAGTAGGGACTGCAGACAGGGCTAGGGGGTCTCTCTCTCACCCCCTCTCATCCACCCCCTCTTTCTCTGATGTATGGGGAGGCTCTCTGGGGATCCTGATGTATGGGGAGGCTCTCTGAGACCCTAATGTATAGGGGGGCTCTCTGGGGACCCTGATGTATGGGGAGGCTCTCTGGGGACCCTGATGTATGGGGAGGCTCTCTGGGAACCCTGATGTATGGGGAAACTGTCTGTAGACCCTGATGTAAGGGTAATACTCTCTGTAGATCCTGATGTAAGGGAGGGGCTCTCTGGAGACCCTGATGTATAGGGGGGCTCTCTCGGGACCCTGATGTATGGGGAGACTCTCTGGGGATCCTGATGTATGGGGAGGCTCTCTGGGCACGGGGATATGTAGTCCCACGGGTCTCTCGGAGGGGTATGTAGTCCTAGGGGTCTCTCAGAGGGGTATGTAGTCCCAGGGCTCTCTCGGGGGGATATGTAGTCCCAGAGGTCTCTCGGGGAGGG